>JACCIC010000052.1:2115000-2497500 GCA_018907035.1 Sycobia sp. Sy_11 | reverse complement strand
TGAAAGAAGGAACTTGATTGTCCACCATTATCCTCTCATCTTCCTCACATAACTATATAATAAATAAAATTTATTATATTATATTAAAAGAGATTTGCGATGTACACTAGCGTAATTGATGCCGCTCGTGCAATTACAGTGGCACTAGGCACATCGTAATCCGCGCTTTTTGAACATAATCGAAAATTCATCCCAAGCTAATACGGGCAATCGTAGGCCTGCAGTGCACAACAAATATATATGCATGAATATACCTATATATATGTATGCGTATACATATCACATACTCGACGTGACATTTAAAAGACAATAAAATGCTATTTGAAAACTAAGTTTAAATGGAATACTCTGGATAATAAGATTTTACAATAAAAGTTTCGAAAAAATAATTAAATCTATAATGCTCAATATATAAAAATTTGTATCATATCATCAAGTCATATATTTTATTTGGAAATTAAAAATATCTTAAATATATAAATAATGCCCCAGATTATGGTGGCAGAGATGGTATTTTTAATAGCTTAAAGTCAATAAGTGCGAAATAAATGTGAAACATGCTATTAAATAAATTTTTAAAAGCATAAAATCAATAAGTGTGAATAAATACGTACTTATAATTCTCGAAACTCACTTCCAGATATTGACTCTCTAAATGCGAATTAGCGCGAATCAATGCAAATTAGTGAAAGATCAGAGAAATGTAGTGAAAAGTCGTCTGCGAAATCTGATCAGTGTTTTTGATGAATTTTCATTTATTTTTAATGGTTTTTAACTGTTTCAAATTTAGATAATAGTAATAACTATAGAAATAAATAATAAAAAATGTATACTATTATATGATTACAAATAAGAAGTAAATAAAAATGATAAAACTACAGTTTCTAACATAACTTCTACGATACAATATGTGATTTTATATTATACAATATTATTATACAGGTAGCTGAATTCAGAAAATTACATATTTATTTATATTAGAAATCGAAAATTCATTGTTATATTTATTGAAATTTAATGTTTATAATTAATTACAATTGTTGCGCATTGGTCGACTGGCAAGAGCTCTCGGGTGATCAGCAACGTTAAACAACATTTGGTGCCGTTACTACTTGGATGAATGTGTGACCGTGCGGGCGCTAACATCTTGTTTATCGTTTAAGTGTTTTTTGACACATAACAATGCGAATAGAAAGTGTGAGATCAACAAATTCGATATCCGAGCCTACGAAATTTATAAGTCATTTACTCCACTGGGTTTGGCTATAGGCTTTCCCCATTCCTCAGACAGAACCCCGGAAAATGTGGACTGGATGGTTAAGTTAATATGTAAGTTGGAAATCGGGCACCGAAAAAGTGGCAAAGGAACACACATGTAAAAAATTTGAACACTGTATTGATGGAATAAATAAAATAAAGAAAATAAATAAAAAATATCATTGTTGGTTAAAAGAAAAATTATTTTTGCACAATTTTTCAAGTATTTTTTTAAATAAATATTTTGCTGTCTACTTTGTGTTGTATAGTTATTATAAGAAAAGCAAAATTGTAGAGGTATATTAAAATTATTAAAATAATTATGAATTCATTTTTATGTCTAATTTATGTGATATGAATTGAAATTAATTATTATCAAACGAATACTTAATAGCCAATCAATGCACAAAATACATAAAGGCAGGCATCATACTAGAATGTTTCTTGATACTACAGTGACAGAGTACAGATTCAAAGATGTAAAGGTGAAGTGAATCTGTAAATCAGAATATACCATAATGTTTATTTCGTTGAATGAATTTTTTAAAAATATTTGAAATAGAAGGATATTAGAACACTACTCTATCTGATACCGAGCCAGCAGGTCCTATGATCGAATGACACCGATTTTATCGATAACTCACAAGTCTTTAATGCAATTACAGCCAAAAACTCGGCGCTTACGTAACAAGACTTAATAAGGAATAGTATCAAAGGATTTTGAAAAATCAAATACAAAAAATATAGTAAGACATTTGCTTTATTTGCCTATATGGGAACATCTTCAGTTGTGGATCAGAGTGTGGTTTACTATGATTACGTTTAAGTATGTTATCCGTTATATGCCGTTATCCGTTATATCCGTTATACGTTTAAGTATGTTAAAGAGTTGATTGCTGAAAATTAGTTAATCTTAGAATAGTTTTTGGATTTTGTGCCATCAATTTTTACGCGATCAAGCAATTAAAGACGCAAATATTTTTCTTATATTCAAGATATAATTATTTTTAGCAATACAAAGTTAAGGCGATACTATGTTTCTAAGCTTGTATAATATAGAACATCAGTGCTGAAGTTAGTACAGTACGGCTTTTGCTCTCTTATACGTAAAATTTCTTGATGCATAAAAATGGAAATAGAAGGATAGATCCACGGCATTTTTCTAGTGCAAACTTTTATTTCTTTTAAAGGTACTCAATCATCTAACGCATTAAGAAACGGGCCGTTAAGAATAATAATTACAAAAGGTACGAGATAGAGGAGATAGAAAGAGGGGTGAAGGAGAGAAAATCAAGTAGCATTTGTTTAGTTTAAATAATATTATGATAAAATTGCAACATTTTGGTCAGAAATTTTAATGACAATCCAATACCAAAATTTATAGAATCGAGGATATAATAATCAAATCTTTTGCTCTTGAAGTTATAATTATAAGATGTGAATCATGAAGTGCTTATAACGTCAAAGATAAAGTTCAATCTTTTCGAAATTGAGCAAAATAGTTCTTTTATAAGATAAGATAACGCTTCTGCCAACAAATAGTTTACCTTTTCTGAAGTAATATTTTTGAAAATTAATCACTTCTTATTTATTCTTTTATTATTAGAATAACATATGTACGCACATACATGCACGCGCACACACACACACACACACATCAGTGTGGAGTTTTGTTGCTTTCTCCCATCTGGCGCCTCCCCAGGTTGCGGATAGGGGATGGCTCGCTACAATTTGTAGAGGGCACTGAGGAAATAAAATACTCAGGGCGGACAGAAAAAGCTAATAGGGAGGGCCTCCCGAACTTAAGGCCAATTATGACTAATGTTTCGTATAAACAAGGATATACCCCAGGGAGTAACTCCGGCAAGACCGGTCAATCTCCTCACCGATTCCGATAGAGTGCAAGCCTCTATGGTCGGTGGTAGCCCCTCCGATTCTGGGGAGGGCAAATCAAACATAATCATACATAGTACACTGGGTACTAAAGGAGATGTCATGATGGATCAAGAAACGACGGATCGAGAAATCTCCATCACGCGCAGAAACAATCATCTGGAGCGACTTGGTGAGAAGTTCCACTCCTAAAATCATAGGTGGCAAAAGGGCGAAAGAACCATCATTGGGCTTAAGGAGACCACTAGAGTCAGTTGGAGTACCTACAGGGAAGTCTGAAGCCAAAGAAAATCAATGGCAGACCATCAAACGCAAGAAGCCTAAAGGTAACGATAAAGAATTATCTAGTATACGCAGGCTTAATGGACGAAATTGGCCTAATTCCATTTTGATTAAGGCCAATGAAGGAGTTACATACGCGGAGGTACTGCGTCAAATAAAGAATGACCCGGAGTTATCTCATGTGAAGAATGAGGTTAACAGGATACGCAGAAATGCAAGCAGTGCCCTTGTACTTCAGTTGGAACGGACAGCCAAAGATGCACATGAGTTGGCTCGCATTGTTGAAACTAAGGTTGGCCATAGCGCATCCACTTCGGTCCTGACTAATCTTATTCCTTTGGAGATGAAAGATATAGATGAGGTCACTACAAAGGATGAAGTATTAGAGGCTCTGAAAACACACCTCGAGCTAGAAGAGACTAAACTACTAAACGCTCGTTCCTTGCGGCAAGCTTATGGGGGTACTCAGACGGCGGTGATGTCTGTACCATATAGCCACGCAGCTGAGTTACTACGTGCAGGGCATGTTCGAATCGGATGGGTCAGCTGCAGAGTACGAAGAAAAACAGAAATAAAGCGCTGATTCAGGTGTTGGCAGATTGGCCATTTAGCGGCCGTGTGCTCGGGCCCTGACAGAATTAAACTTTGCAGGCACTGCGGTAGAAAAGACCGTCTATCCAAGCTGTGTGTAAACGAGCCCTGCTGTTTACTCTGTAAATGTGAAGGAAAAAAGGAGATTAACCACCCAGCATACAGCTATAAGTGCCAAATCACTGTGGAGTTTTTAAACAGACATAAAACGTGAGAACACTCCAACTGAATACCAACCATTGCGTAGCAGCTCATGACCTGCTGAAACAGACAATAAAGGAGCTAAGAATAAACATTGCTGTAATCTTCGAACCATATTATGACAGGGTCAGACCACAGCGCTGGATAAGTGACACAAGCAATAGAGCTGCCCTTTGGATTGGTAAAAATAGGCAGGTACTAAAGCAGTCGAGTCATCGGAGCGAATTGATATCCTGGGCTAAAATACAAGAAATATACGTCTTTAGTATATATGCTCCTCCAAGCTTGACGGACAAGCAGTTTGAAATTCTTGTAGCGAAATTAGTTGATGAAGCCATGGACAAGAAACCATTATTAATCGCTGGCGATTTTAACGCGTGGTCCACAGCCTGGGGAAGCGCTTCAACAAATAACAGAGGTAGTATGCTGCTTGATGGCCTTAATTCTCTTCAACTCCACGTTGTTAATAAGGGATTTGAATCCACTTTCATTAGGGGAGATAAACAATCATTCATTGATGTAACATTCGCGAGTGATGACTTGATTCAGCGGATCCTTAATTGGAGAGTAAGCGACCGTTACACTCACAGTGATCACAGGGAGATCTTGTACGAGATTGCAGAGAAGAAAGTGAAGAACAAGTGCAATGAGAGGATGCCCACACAGAGATGGAACATCAGATCGCTAGACTGTGAAGTGTTCGCCACTATAATATCAGTATAGAGCGTTTAGAATATGATGCACCAGGCCATCTGGCAAATGCACTCATGAAGCATATCTCTGAAGCATGTGATGCATCGATGACTAGGACTAAGAACGGATTTAAATATCGTCAATCTGTCTACTGGTGGACAAATGAAATTGCAGAATTGCGCAAACAATGTCATCGCGCACGTACACTTGCCCAAAGAGCCCGCACCCATCGTGATACGTTTAATAGTTTATTTAAAGAAGCACAAAGAGCGCTTGTCGAGGCCATTAAGGCAAGCAAGCGTCGATGCTGGCTTGAACTGTGTGCAAAGGCTAACAAAGACTTATGGGGACGACCATACAAGACAGTCATGGCAGGATTGAGTAGGGCACCAATACAACCCACTAACACGGTATTAAGATTGTTTCCGCTCTCTTTCCCAATGACACCCATGGAACTGTACTGCGCACGCAACACTCGGACGATATACCTCCTATAACAGAAATGGAGCTACATAATGCTTACGCTAAAACCAAAGACAATGCTGCCCCTGGCCCTGATGGTATCCCTAATGCGGCAGTTAAGTTGGCGATACAGAAGAATCCAGCTATATTTCTAAAAGTATATAATGCTTGTCTTCTTGAGGGTATTTTTCCTGATTGCTGGAAAACTCAAAGGTTAGCCCTGTTACCTAAGGGCAATAAGCCACTTGATGATCCTTCATCATACAGGCCATTGTGCATGCTCGATACGGTAGGTAAAATATTTGAAAAAATAATATGTAGCCGACTGGAAGCATTCACTGAAGGATTGCACGGCTTATCCTCACGCCAATTTGGATTTCGGAAATCAAAATCAACAGTCGATGCCATTAAACTGGTAGTGTGTACCGCAAGAAATGTAATCAGTGGTAAGAGATGGAAAGGTGGCACTAAACAGTATTGTGCCATTGTCCCTCTAGATGTCAAGAATGCCTTTAATTCAGCGCGCTGGTCTTCTATTATGAATTCTCTTAAGGAGTTCGAAGTACCTAGTTATTTACAGAATATCGTGGCCAGCTACTTTGAGAATAGAATAATATTATACCGAACGGATGAAGGCATTGTATCGCATAAGGTTACTGCGGGAGTCCCCCAGGGCTCAGTTATGGGACCTATATTGTGGAATATTATGTATGATGGCGTGATGAGGATTCCACAACCACCTGGTTCAATAACAGTAGGGTACGCCGACGATATCGCTCTAGTAGTGACGGCTAAGACCCTTGATGAACTCACTGAAAATGCCAATGAGGTAATCAGCAACATCAGTAGATGGATTAAGTCGGCTGGTCTACAATTAGCGGAGCACAAGACAGCAGTTGTTCTTGTCAGCAGTCGTAAGAAAGTAGATAGTATTACTCTTAAAGTTGGTAGCTGCCGCATTAGTTCTGCGCCATCTTTACGATACTTGGGTGTACAGTTTGATGCCAGGTTAAACTTCAAAGATTATCTAAAGATATCTGGTGAAAAACCGCAACGAGTTTCAGCTGCCTTGTGTCGGTTCATGCCTAACATTGGTGGCCCACGTCCACCCCAGAGGAAGCTATTAGCTTATGTTGTTAATTCTGTCAGCATGTATGCAGCACCAATCTGGCATCATGCATGTGGAATTAAATCATATTGTGAGCTGGCCATTGCGACCCGTCGTCGCTTCTGTATACGTATTATTAGTGGTTACAGGACAGTATCCATCGACGCTGCTGAGGTACTTGCCGGAATTCTTCCTTTCGATTTAGTTGCAGATGAACAGGCTAGGCTGCACAACATATGTAAGGCCGCAGTGGATTCTCTACAAGGTGCTAAAAACGTGGAACGTCATCGTTCTATAGAAATATGGCAAAAACGATGGACCGATTCTAGCAAAGGCCGATGGACTTATGGTATCCTTCCAGACATACACAGATGGATCAACAAGAAACATGGGGAACTAGATTTCCACCTAACCCAGTTGCTGTCTGGACATGGTTGTTTTGGGTTCTATTTCCACCGTTTTCACCTGGATAATAATGATTTCTGCCCCATCTATTCGACATTGGTTGAGGATGCCGAGCACATATTAGTGACCTGCCCTCGTTTTAGAACACAACGTGAGCACTTGATGAACACCATCAATAAGCCAATAAGACGAGAGAGCATTATATCAATAATGCTGGAATCTCCTGAAAACTGGAAGGCAGTAGCCAGTTTCGCAAAAGAGGTGATGACCAAACTTAAAAATGCCGATCGAATTAGGCGAATGGCCCAGGATGAACCAGGCTAACTGATTCTATTTTAAGATACAGAGAACGAACACCGAACCCCTGATCACCTGTGTGGATGGGGGACGTAGGATAGTGTCATAAGTAGAGGAGTCGTATAGGCTAACTAACAGCCCCGCCGAAGTAATATTCCCGGATAGTTCCGGCGGGATGCTGGTTTCGAGCGGCCACTAGTGCAGAGCTTGCTCTGCCTACGTAATAAAAAAAAAAAAAACAGAAAAAAAAACACACACACACACATTTATGACAACACAAAAAAAGTTCATATGTAAATACTGATTGATATAAAAAAATTATCACTTGCAAAATTTAGTTCTATCAATATAAAATGATTGTGTTATTTTATGTGATAGCGTTTTTTGAGAGAACGAGTGGAAAGATTAAGATGAACTTGTTCTAGTACAGGAATCAACTAATGTTTCAAGTACGATATGCAAGGTTCGTCAGAATTAGACTATTTCTTAAGAAAATGTATTAATAGCCTAATAAAATATATTGATTGATATTTTGTATCTGCATGCAGCACTTAAATCTGTTTATACTTATGAATAAATAAGCTAATTTTTATGAAGCTTTCAGTTAAATATGAGAGAATGATTTGTTTTGTAAAAATTGCTTGCGTTGTTTAACATGCATTCATATAGTTACACTGCATACACCATTCCATTATCTCTGAAGAATGATAATGAATTTAGTTTAATACCTTTCGCAAATACATTATCTGATCATAATCTATATATTATTTTATTTGTAAAGAATTCATTTTAATAAATATTTTTTAAATCATATGCAATGATTTTCTATAATTCTACAAACTTGATTGTTCTGCTTAGTTCAATAAAATTACAAACTTATATCACCTGTACATTCGATTCAATCACTTCTCTATATTTTCTTCCAGTTCAATAGATTCATAAAATACATGCTAACTATTTTTTCTTATACAAGATTCATCAAGAGATAAGATAGCTTTTTGAAAGACGCCACTTTATGTACAATAAAGAGAAAAGGGCGTAGCAATCCATTTGTTCATAGAGCGACAAGGTATTCACTTCATATACAATCTCAGAGATGCTGTAGAAATTTTGTGTATGACCATATCACGGAATAAACTGTAAATCATATTTTTCCATCTTTACATTATTGATATTAAATCAATTATTATTAACAATTTTCTGTCAAATAGTAAGGGTCCTACAGGTTGTATGGCATCCGTTCGTTTCAGTGCCTTATTTGAATGATGCATAATTGTTGGTAAATCATTTTAACTTTTGTATAGCTAAATTCGATAAGCTAAAATGGACAATTCATGCTTTTTTGTGGAGATTTGCTTCTTTGCGAATTTACGTTGTATCTGCGTAGTATACATTTCGTGTTCTAAATATTCCAGAAGTATGATTCTAATTATTTATGACCATGTTATCTTAAATAAATATTACTTTTTTATATGTCATTATTCTTCTGTAACATGACATTTCAGAAATCGGAAAAATAGTTTGTGTACTATAATTGTAATTGCCACTGTAACTGTAGATCATGCCTTGTCGGTTAACTTTACGTTGGAATAACACTATTAAAATCATAACCATACATATTTTAAAAATAGAGTTCATTATATAGTAACGCTGCAAAGTGCAATGTGTACTCTGGTATGCGGATGCCAATGTTTTGTAGTACTGCAATATGCAAATTCTTAAAAAAAATCGAAATGACTAATACAAGAGTGCGATCATATTTATAGTAGTGTATAAGCAATATACTTTTATTTTAAGTTTGCATTAATAAATTGGTTGACAATATCGTACTATAAAATGTAAGTATGCTTTTATTTCGAGATTTTAATGATTAATTAGTGATTAATTAGATTGTTATGATAAATATACAAGTATGTGTATTTCATTTTCTTTTCTTTAGAATTGTTTTTAAAAAGCTTTTATTAAATTTAAAGTAAATGTATCAATAAGTTTAGTATTTTACTCGTGCAGCTTTTATTTGTATATTAAAATATTTATTGAAGAGATTCGAAGATAATATATAATTCAATAGGTGGGATAGTGATTAAGAACAAATTTTCCAAAACGATCCTACATTTTTCTTTTAATTTTTTCCAAATGTACTGCGCAACATTTCTTTATTTATTTGTATATTATATATTAGATACAGATACATTAATTAAATTTGATTTTTAAAAAGTCAGGCTTGTAACAAATAATTAAATATTTATACATATACTTACATCGTCTATTTGATAATTGATCAATTTTGGAAAAATATAAAATCCACACAACAGGCCGATCCCTGCTAATGAATAACCAAATATAACGCTAGCATATTGACACAGGCGTAACATTATTTAGTTGTTAATTTATTTAAATAATCTCTAAAATTATAATATTAGCCAATAAATATTAATAGAATAAATATTACTAGATATTTAGTAATTTTACACTAAAAAATAAGTACTAATATATAAGTAACTGCCAAACTGAATTTGCACTGATAATCTTACACCTTACCTAGAAAATTGAAATAACGTTGGCTGGCAACAGTGATTGACCAAAGAGAATTTTTACTTATCTCAATCAATACAAATGTATATATACTATATCAACAAGATAATCTAAGTCCTAAATATCAAATTGATAATTATGTCGACAAACTGTGTTAAGAATACATTTCTTAATCATATATATGTACTTAAAAAAAATAAAGTGTATGAATTATATTATTATATATTATTTATATCCGAATAATAATTAATATATATTTTATTATAAGGCTTCAAAAAATTATCACGAGAAATTTAAGGTATTTTTAAATTTACATGATCCTTGTATACGTTATTCTACAGAAATATTTTGGCTTTAATTAATTATTACTTAATAAAATACAATTTAGTATAAATTACCATATATTCGAGCTATATGTATTAATAAAGAATCAAATATTAAAAACATGAAAAATAATATCTCTGTTGAAGGTAATATTAGATCAGCTTTAATCATAAATTCATTGCAATTTATTAATTATCTGCAAAATATTCAGGTAATTTAAAAAATACCTTTTAAAATTAGATAAGACTTAATAATACTTGAGAAAATAAAAATACTTAAATCTTTAAGTATATCAAAACTTAGTAAAAAATTAAAAATTACATTTTTAATAGAAAATTAGAAGAGATATTATTTCTAATGTTAACTATGTGTTTCCTGACAATGATATTGCTTTTTTTGTTCATGTATTTAATATTACCCAAGTCCTATTTAGGACCATAATCCGAAACGTAGGATGACTTATTGTTTTACTGCCTGCGATATAGCCTCGGCATTCGCATTCCGTAAGGGTTTTAATTCTACCCATTTTATTAATTTGTCTTGCATGACTAACAACCAGGTGTTCAATTTTGTTGATCTCGGGAGTGGTCCTATGAGATCACAGGCCACGATATATCAAGGCTGTTCGACTAACGTCGCATGCAATTTTCCAGCCGGTGCCTGTTGTTGCGATTTGAACTGTTGACAGTTCTCGCAATTTCTCACATATTTCGTTGTCATCCGGAGCATTCCAGGCCAGTAATAACTTTTAAATATTTTCACTAGTGTTTTCGAAACTCCCAGGTGACCAGCAGTGGGATCGTTGTGTACTTCGCTTAGAACTTTATGTTGTTCAAATCTTTTCCATTGCAGATTTTCACTAGTATCGTTAAAATCTAAAGCATGCAGAATATGTTCATATAACCTTCAATTTATTATAAAAAATCTGGGTAGCTTTCAGGATCACTTTCCACATTTTCGTATGCTTTTTCATACCAAACCTCAGTTTTGATTGCGGTTACTTCCACAAGTAACGGCTCTCGGAATAAGGTATCGGATAGTAGATTATCTTTGCTAGGACGGTATTTAATTTCGAAATCATACTGGCTTAATTGGAGTGCCCAGCGGGCTAAACGATCAGAAGGATTTTTAATATTGTTGAGTCATTTTAGTGATTGATGGTCTATTAGTACGATAAAGTGATATCCTTCAAGATAGTCTCGAAATTTCCACACGCCCCATTTAATTGCTAAGCATTCTAGCTCGGTGACAGAATAATTCTTTTCGGCTGGGGTGAGCGTTCGACTAGCAAATGCGATGACTCGTTCATTGTTTTCATACGCTTGTGTAAGCGCGGCTCCCAATCCTTCTTTACTGGCATCCGTTTGCACGATAAACGGGCGGCTCCAGTCGGGACAGGAAAGGATGGGTGTATTTGTGAGAAGTTGTTTGATTTTGTCAAACGTATCTTGCTCTGTTTCTCCCCAGGTCCACTTAGAATTTTTTCTAGTGAGATGATGTAATGGTGTGGCAACATTCGATATATCTTGCAGGAATCGTCTGTACCAAGATATCAGGCCTATAAATCATTGAATTTCCTTCATATTTCTGGGTGGTGCTAGATTCAGTACGGCAGCCACCTTTTCTGGGTCGGTCTGTAGACTATTTTTGTCCACAATGTGTACTAATTATTTTAGGCTTGCTCGGGCGAAATGGCACTTCTCTGGATTAGGTTTTAATTTGGCTATTCTTTAGCGGTTGAAAACTTCTTTTAGTTTTTCTAGATGCTCCTCGAACGTAGATGAGATTACCACGATATCATCGAGATATGCAAATGCATATGGTGTCATTTCTGGAGTTATCACTCTGTCTAAGAGTCGTTGAAACGTGGCCGGGGTTTTCCGGTGTTCACGCAACTTGCCAATATCCATTTTTTAAATCCAGCGTTGAAAGATATCGTGCTCCTCGTAATTTATCTAATGTTGCAATAATTTGTGGCAAAGGATAAACGTCTTTCTTCGTTACTTTGTTCATTTTTCGGAAATCTACATAGAATCGAGCCTTCCCGTCTTTCTTTTTTACTATTACCACTGGCGAACTCCATGGACTGCTTGATGGTTAAATTACATTTTCGGTCAGCATTTTATCAAATTCATGATTGATAATTTCCTGCATGGCCGGATTTCTTGGTCGATATTTCTGTTTAATCGGTGTTTTTCCTCTAAAACGATTTCGTGCTGTAGGAGCGGAGTAGGGCCTTTGATAAAGTTAAATTTATCCATTTCTGTTTTTAAGAATTTTTCTAATTTTTGCTGTTCGATTGAATTTAAGTTCTGTAGTCCGTAAGGTGTTCCAATCGTACATACTTGATGTATCTGATCGTTTGAAGTTTTGGCTATCTCTCGATTATTTAATGTTATATGGATCTCGAGTTCTTTAAGAGTATGTATACTTAAGAGCATAGGATGACTCAATCCGTTTATTACTAAGAATTTTTGTTGAAATCTTTTTCCTTGCACATATATCGGTCCATAAATATTTTCTCCAAGGCTTATTTCTGAACAATATGCCAAGACTGTATTACTTGGCTCAGTATGCCATCCGAATTTCATGTAAACTTCACTAAGTTGTTCACTTACAGAAGAACTTACAGATCCCGTATCCAGAAGAGCTGACACTTCGTAGTCAACAATCATCACTCTCACAAAATGTCGATTATATGTTTCTATTTTTAATTGTTGTTGATGGGCCGAGCTGGGTTCGGTGTGGGCTCGGCCCTCCTGGTGTTTGACGATGGGTGACACTTGCAGTCGCGAGTATAAACGTTATCGCGACCACAATATGAACAAAAGATTTTCTGTTGATTTGTGTACTTGAAGCTGTCGTGTCCCGTCTGTTTACATCTCTAGCAATATTTATTTCGGTCGTACACTGTAGCAAATTTATTCTTAAAATTATGTACACGAATTTCAGGTTTTCTGATTTTATATTCTGGTGTAGATGTATAATTTTTCGGATTTTTCTGTTTCTCACATTGTTTTTTTTTATTCCAGATATTTTTCTACGTGTTGTACAATATCTGACATAGACGTGACGTCATCACGACGAATATGTAATCGATATTCGGCGAGCATGTTTAGTACATAGTTTCGGTTTTTTGTTCCTCTGTAAAACCTCCTCGACGTCTCATTAGCGTGATTAGTGAGTTGTCGAATGTACGTATATCCTCATTAGGCTCCTGTACACGGTTATGTATTTGTCTATCTAAATTTCGACGTTCACTAGGCGACAAATAAAACTTTCTCAATCCTTCTTCTAATTCTATGAAAGTTTGAAAATTTGAGGAATAATTTGTATGACACAACTGATTTGTCGCTATAGAGCTCCGGGTGAGCCCGTACATGAGCAATTAAGCACTGGCGCAAAAAATATGCTTTTGTGCCGTCTACTGGAAAATTATTTTTTGCGAATTCGTTTTTTATTTGTTCTTTTGATAATTGATAAATCCAGCTTACTCGCGGTTTTGCCATTTTAGCCAGAGTTTAATTTTATTTTTTTTCTTTTAAAAAATATACTGTGTGATAATTATAATTTTCGATAATCGAAAAAATAGTTTTTTTTTTATTTTTTCTACAGGAAAACTATTATTTAAGTTTTCTATTTTTACAAACGGTCTTATAATAAAAATTTCCGTTTAAAGAAAGTATTTCTTTATTACAGAAATTAGAAATTTAATCAAATATTAATTTTAAGGATTTATTAAACTAGTCTCTATTTAGGCGACATGAAACGTTCCTGTCCCCCTTTGAATAGCGTACGGGGTATATTTCCAGGATACTTTTGAGAGGGAAGGAAGTATTTCAGGATAGGACGGCAAATCAGGAAAATAACTTAGTAAAACAGTATATCTTTTATAAAAAAAAATAAAAATATGTTTATTCAACAAACTTCCTTCAATTTACAAGGTTTCTGAAACAAATAAAATAAAGCGAAATAATTACTTAAAAGAAATAAGATTAGCTAGATATCATACTTCATATCATATCATATCATATCATATCATATCATATCATGATACTAATTTAAAAAGACAAAGCGTGTTTTTGTTTGTACACGATAACCGAAAAAACTACTGAACCGATTGTTCTGAAATTTGACATTTAGATTCTATTTTATGTCCAGAAGGACATAGGCTACGTTTTTTATTGAAAATCATTTTATTTTCATCAATAAATGAAGTTAATTGTTTTAACAATCAGTTTCACCAGCGGCCACTAGGTGGCGTCTTGAATCACGAACATCAATTCAAAGTAGTCCGTTTAAAGTATTAATACCAGGCCAGCTCAAATGAATGTTCATATCCAAATTTGGGATTCATATCCTAAAGAAGGTGTGGCGTTAGGCGGTATCACCTTTTTTGTTCTTCGGGTTAATCTGACATTACTCTCACACCTTATGGATATCTTTTGATGTTTGTAAATTTTATTTTCTCTTACGTGGGAAAATCTCTCACCCCCCCTCTCTCTCTCTCTCTCTCTCACTTTCTCTATCTGTCTTTCATTCTCCTTCTAAAATGGTTCTGTATGGCAAATCATACTGAATATAGTTTGTGACGACAAATGATATTTTTATTTTATACGTTATATTAAATTCAAAATAGTGACAAGAGACTATGTTTTTTTTAGTTTAAACAAAAGAAATTATGGCAAGATAGGATTCTCTACCAACAACTTCGAAACTATGTATATATAAATAAAATATATCATCATTTCGGCATAAAAAGGCAATTTCCATCGTTTGCTTAGAAAATATATTATTGGCCATAACATTTTGCATGAATTTCAAATTGGCATCACTACGAAAATATTCATGATACTTAATTGAAAATACGGAAATATACGAAATATGTAATATATATTGTATGTATATTATATTGTACATATTATATATACAGTTTTTAAATACGATTTCTACTGAGAAATATTGTATTGGCGTGTACGGGCGGTTGATTATGATATGCCGTTGCCTGAAGACGATTTCTATAGGCAGTTGTGTATTCGGAGGATAGAATGCAATGCCTAGGTGTCTCTGGGCGATTTCTACGGGAAATATTGTATTTATATGATAGAGAACGATGTTCAGGTATGAGGAAATCAAGTTCTATGCAAAGATTCGTGTTGAGAGGGTACTCTTTCCGAACGACTTCTATGGGGAGTATTGCCTTTAGTCATTAGAAAGCGATACTAGCTTTCTCGGGACGACTTCTAATAGAGCTATCGTGTTTAGTTGGTAGGAAACAATGTTTACGTATGTCGGGACAACTTCTACGGGGAGTTTCGTATTCGGATGCTATTTCCAGGTGTTATGAAACAACTTCTATGTAGAATTTTGTGTAGTTGGTGGGAAACAAAATTCAGGTATGTCTGTATGAGTTTTATGAGGAGATTCGTATTCTATCATTCGAATACACACACTCCCAGTAAATGTCGTCCCGAGATATTTCCTATAATCCGAACATGATACTCTCCGAAAACGTCATCTCGAGACATATGGACAACTTTTTCTACCGTTTGAACTCGAAAGTACAATTTTCTCCATTGATGCCATATTAATATATATATATATATATATATATATATATATATATATATATATATATAAACTTCTCAAATATCTTCCTTCCGCCTTTTTGTCTTATGATTTTCGCGGCTATGTACAAAGCGCTATAGAGCTCGTATTTGGCAATATTATACATCATTTTAAAGGTACAAAACGACGCTATGCATGATTAGTTTGGATATCGCGTTTACAAGCTATAAACGTGTAAATATGGAGTTCATTAACGTCAAAATTCGCGCTTTTTGAAAATTTTCCTTCGTCAATGGCAAATCCGCTAGAGAAATGTTCCGTGAGATTAATGGTGTTTCTTGGGGGATGGTACGCTATCACTTCGAGCCACTGAGGATTGGTTTCGACGAATCAGAGCTGGTGAAAACGACACCATGTATAAGCCAGCCGGCAGAAGGCCTGTGACGACGAATACCGATCGAATCATGGAATTTATCGAGTCAGACCGGAATGTGGATTCTCGTGACATCGTCCAGGAGATCAGACTTCGTCACCAAACCATTTTAAACCATCTGCAGAAGGCTGGATACAAGAAAAAGCTTGATGTTTGGGTGCCGCATGATTTGACGCAAAGAAATCTTCTGGACCGAATCAATGCCTGCGATGTGCTGCAGAAATGGAACGAACGAACTCGACCCTTTTTTGAAGCAGATGGTGACTGGCGACGAAAAATGGATTACATGAGACAATATCAAGCGAAAACAGTCGTGGTCCAAGGTCGGTGGACCGCTCCAAACAGTGGCCAAGCCGGGATTGACAGCCACAAAGGTTTTCCTGTGTGTTTGGTGGGATTGGAAGGGAATCATCTACTATGAGCTGCTGCCATATGGCCAGGCCAGACGCTTCGTTCTACCTTGGACTGTGAAGAACTGGACCGCTTGAAACAGGTTATCGACCAGAAGCCTCCACAATTGGCAAATGGGAAGGGTGTAGTGTTCCACCAGGACCATGCCAGATCACACACTTCATTGATGACTCGTCAGAAGCTACAAGAGTTTATATGGGAGGTTTTATCGCATCCACCATATAGCCCGGACATAGCGCCAAGTAATTACCACCTGTTCTTTTCCATATCGAACGCCCTTAGTGGTGTAAAGTTGAACTCGAAAGAGGCTTGAGAAAAGTGGCTGTCCGAGTTATTCGCAAATAAAGAGAGGGCTTTCTACGAGAGGGGTATTATGAAGTTGGTGTGTAGATGGAAACAGATTATTAAAAAATCGGCGCATATTTGAAGTAAATTCGACCACTCTAACAGTATCGAATGAAGAGCAAAAAAGAGGAAGGGAGATATTTGACAACCTAATATATATATATATATATATATATATATATTATATATATATATATATATATATATATATATTAAACCCGACTTTAGCGGGTTACTTACCTTAATATCTCACGTGGCGTCGACGTCGCTGGAATGAGAGAACGGGGGAACGGCGAACTGGGATCGCGAATGAAAGAATCAAACAGTTTATTAATATGTATAATTAACCATTTATTGTATATCGCGTATCACAATATTCCTCATTCAACTCAATCACTTCGCAAATTACATTTAACATTCTACGCGTGACGGCGACAAATACAACGGAGCAGGTTCCGCGGACAAGGATAGATGTGGTAGGACAGGGGAGAAAGGGGGGACGCGGTGTAGTCTACAGCTAGACGATCGCGCGCGCGCGGCTACGTTACGATGGTGTGCGCTCACAGGGGAACTCGCACTTTACACATTACTAATATAGAAGGCTACTTGCCGAAGGGTCCTCGGCGCCGTTGCTTCCTCTCGATCGCTTGGCTTCCTCTCGTCCGGATGGTGCCTTTGTGCTTTCTCTCTCTCTCCTTCACTATCTCTTTCTCTCATTCTCTCTCTACTGTGCGGGGTTATCTTCCCTCCTTCCTTCCTTCTCGTCTTCTCGCTGAGCCTTCAGGCCCAGGGGCGATACTGGTTAGGGACGACCGCGGAGACGGTCGTGGATCAGACGTTGCTGTTGAGGTCGTCGTCGACGACGACGTAGGTACGGCTAGCGCATGGGAATGATCGGAATATGGGTGGCAACCGAATCGGAGAAGAGTTCAATAGTTTTGGTGACAACTCGGCTCGATACGTCAGATCTCCTCGACGGCTCGGGGAAGAAGGAGAAGGTGAATTTCCTTTCTCTGCGCTTCCTTCTTCGCGGGCGAACGTCGCGCACTCTCGCGGCTGATGTTCGCGTATTTTCGCCGTAACGCGCGAACGCTCGATTTTGAACCGCGGACCGGCCATTTGGTCGGTTACAAACTCCCCCTTCCAAACCGACAGTGAGGCGCGTTTCCAAGTCCTTCGCGCGTCTTTCGACCGGTAAGGATATGATCGGGGATAGGGAGTAGGATCCGTGGATATCGGAACCGCTCGTGTGAAATTTAACGTGTTTTTTCGAACTCATTTTACAAATTTTTTGTAACTAAAAATAAAATTAAGCTCTACCTTTTTCATGACCATCGGTGGTCTCTTGGTGTTGTCGTCGTCCGCTGGTGGCTCTCTATAATTCAATGTGGGTCTTACATACTAAAGGTTTATTCCTATTCTAGTGTATATTACGAAAATGAAATATCAGAAATTAGACAGAATATTTCTTTGCGCTGGGACCTAAAGGGGGAAAAAATTTTTATGACAGTAAATACCTATTCTAACTAATTATTTTAATGTGAAATAAAAGGAAAAGGTAATTAAGACTACGCTAAGTTTATAACAGTTATATAAAAAGAATAAGTAAGTAAAAATAACTAAGTTATATGAAAAATGTAACGTATAAACTAACTCTAGGATAATTGTAGAAATATGAAGCGTATAAACTAACTCTAAGATAATTATAAAAATATGAACGTATAAACTAATTCTAATATAATTATGAAAAATATACAACTTATACTCTAATTAACCTAAGCTATCATCTACGCTATGTCTGTTTCTATTGTGTGTGACTCTTGCTCGTCACTTCTTCTTCGCTCAGCGCCTGCTTCGGCCATCTTCTCAAGTTTCTCTGCGCTGCACTGGCGTTATCCTGCAGTGAACTTGTAGGCTGGAAATGACGTTTTTCTATAGTAATTGACTTCCTCTCAGCTCTCGTTGGGGCAGTGTTGCGGGGTCGTGCAAGTAGCCTTCTCTTTACTTGGAGCCATTATACGCTCTTTTCTCGTGCTACTTGTCACCCGTCAAAGCTGCGTCATCGCCACATCGCCGCGCTCGCGTGTGTTTTAATTTTTCATCGATACTTATTACGAGACACCCGTATCATGCCCTATTTCTTTGCGTTGATAACCCCTGAACAGTGTATTCGGCTTTTTTGCTGGCACCGCGGTATGGGGACATGGGGGAATCTCAATGGTGTCTGACTTTGGGGATAAAGGGATAACAGCTAGACGGTATTATTACATTTACTTATTGATATAAACGTTGGCACTCGGCATGACGATTAAGACCAGTTGCGTGCCATGTCCGACTACTCCTGCGACCTCCTGCAGGGTCTGCCCCGTCGACTCTTGCGCTCTTGGTTGCGCGACTGTCGGGGGCTCAGCCGTTCCTAACGCCGCTTCTTTCTCTGCCACTTTCTCAGACTTATCGCCTTTGTCTGGCGACTGCCTCGCGCTGTCACCTACCCCCTCCCCCTTCCAAGACGAGGCGGCGGAGGCTGGTCTCTCGGGACAGAATATGCAGGTATGCACATCTGTCGTAGGATTCCCACAGCGGTAGCAGAATTTGCTACTCCGCGATAGTGGGAAATCTTAGTACCTGTGATCTTCGGTACCGCAGTTCCAGCAGCCATCCTTTTTCCCGGCCTGTTGTTTGGAAAACGGCCTTGCGGGATAGGAAGGGAGCGATCGCTTAGGGGGTAAAAATTTTCTGGGGTGGGTGACTGCTAACGTCATGAGCACTGGTATTTTTGGTGTCGTTGGAGCGGAATCTTGCGTCGCTTGTTGTGCGACAGCGCCCTAGAGGCTGACGACGGGACTGGTTGAACCTTGAATTTTGAAGGGGTTAAAGTCCTTCTTATATTCTAACCTGTAGTTCTCGGTGTGGCTTATGGTTGAATTTTCTGGGCGCGATAGGGAGGCTCCTTCATCATAGGGGCCATCATTTTCTTTGAATTTCGTCGGAATTATGATTTTGCCTTGCGCTTTCTCGTCTATATTTCCCGGGGAATTTTGGCGATTCTTGCTCTTGCCGGATCGCTGTGTCCCTACGGACCGCATAAAGGCACAGCGGTCTCCAAGGTAGAGGCGAACTTCGCCCTCTTCCGGGGTACTTACATATACGATGGGCGCTGGCTTCTCGACTCTAGCTGGCTTCTTTGGTATAACTTGCCTATGGCATTTAGGGCCTGGTCGGTATGGTAGGGGGCTGATAGACCATATTGATGCTTGGAATACGGTATCGCATCTCGTGGGTTACGGTGGACCACAATGCGTCTACGGGACGCTTCTAACGGTCCAATCTTATGAAATGCGTCGCTATCGGACTTGTAAACCACGGCTATTGTATCGCCCAAGTCCTCATATCTCCTTGTGAACGGATTGAAGATCCAGACCGTCTCTTTCTTTTTCTCTTCGTCTCTATTTGCTGTCCCTTGCGATGTTGCTGTATTACCAGCACACTCTGGTGCGTCTCCTAAATCCTCACGTTTATGTGGAGTTCGTAGTTCTTTTCTTTCCGTAGTTGTTGAAGAATCATATCTTTGCAGATTATCTGTTCTAGCTTCATCTCCTGATGTTATTGCGGTAGTTTCCCGTCTTTCCGGACGCTCGCAGAAGGGGATGTTTTCTTCTGTGTCTATCGTAGTTTTACGTCGTTGCGGATGGTCGCAGAAGGTGTCATTCTCTGCGTTTTCGCTGGTGGCGGTAGGGGGTGGATGGCGGGTATTTTCTAGGTCATCGAGGGGGGAATTGCTGGTGTCCAGCAAGGGCAGTGCAAATGAATTGTTGTTGACCGGTATAGTTGTTTTCGGTTCGGGTTCGTCGACACCTAGCTCCTGAGTTGAGTCCGGGCTGAACTCAATCAGGTTTCCTACTTCTATTTCTTGTTCTCGCTGGTGCAGGGCTCGGGCCAATTTGGCCGTATCGAAAACTTGCTCGCGGTCGCGTAGGTGTTCGCGCGTCGATTACGGGTTCTGAGCCCGTCAGGTTGGGGGTATGAGCGTCCCCTGGTCGACGCGATTGGTCGGTTAACACGGACCGGCGCAGCCCTCTGCCTCTGCCTACGTTCGGAAACATCGTCTTGGATAAAGGTACCTGTGGAGAAACGAGATGATGCATTAGGGGGATAGTATTTTTTCATGTCCGATACGTGTACTTTGGTTTTCTTCCTGTCGTCCATATCTTCTAGCTCGAAGATGACAGGGGATATTTTCCTGACTATTCGGCAAGGAGCAATAAACTTTGGTGCTAGTTTTGCTGCGAATCTATCCGGTCCTGATGATAATACATGGTTTCTCCTACAAATCATATCGTTTTCCTCGAACGAAGCTTCTCATCTATTTTTGTTGTAATGGCGTGACTGTTTTTCGCTTTCCACACTAAGGTTTTTCCTGACTAATTCATGATTGGCGGGAAGCCTCTTCATTCGATTTAGCCAGTCAGCAGGTGTTAATGGCTGATGTGGTTGGTTTGCTGTGCGGATGTTTCTATACGTGGGCTTTCCGTCGTAGGATTTCTACCGAAATTTAGGAAGGCTGGCGAGGCTTGAGTACTAGCATGCATAGAGGTATTCATGGCAAAGGCTAGTTCGTATAGGTGGATATCCCAATCTTTGTGATCTTCTTTTACAAAGATTGAGATCATGCCTTTGAATGTCCAATTTATCCGTTCTACAGGGTTTGCCTGTGCATGATACGGTGCTACCAGCTGTTGTACTATTCCGAGTTCGTCGAGTCGCTGTTTGACTAACTTATTGACGAACTCGGTGCCATTATCGGAGATTAAAAAATTGGGGCAACCCCATTTGAATGCAACTAGCTCCTCTAGCACCTTTATTATCGTTTGCCCCGTTGCCTTTCGGAATGGTCGAAGCTCCACGTATTTGGTAAACAGGTCCTCGAAGATCATAGATATTTGTGTTGACCTTTACTGGCCGGAAATGGGCCCATTATGTCAGTGGCCACGCTCGTCCATGGCCCTTCCACATTTCTGTGTGTCATCAATCATGTTGGTGCTCTCTGGGAGACTTTGTATAACTGACATTCTGGGAAGTGTTTAATATAGCTGTAAATATCTCGCCTCATCCCTGGCGTGTAATAGTTTCGAGAGACCTTATCTAGCGTTTGATCAACACCAAAATGTCCGGATGTCGGCGTATTATGACACTCGAACATTATCCACTCTCGGTCTTTGGAAGAGATGGCAATCTTCCGGTCGTCTTCCTCGGGGCCTAGTATGTCCGAGTAGACTTTGTTTTTGTTGTAGTAGTATATTGTCCTTAATGCACCAGTCTAGATATTTCTCTGGGCATTTTCGGATGTCGTTTACTTTTCTTTCATACCAGCTATCTCGCTCTATAGTGGTGATATATAG
This sequence comes from Sycobia sp. Sy_11, assembly GCA_018907035.1. Taxonomy (NCBI): domain Eukaryota; kingdom Metazoa; phylum Arthropoda; class Insecta; order Hymenoptera; family Epichrysomallidae; genus Sycobia; species Sycobia sp. Sy_11. Next base: position 2,475,296 of record JACCIC010000052.1, on the reverse strand, counting down.
TGGTAGCTGCTGGTGATGATCCATGGTTGGGGGACGTGAGAGCGCGTCTGGCACCTTGTGCAGTGGGCCTTTTCGGTGGATGATCATCACATTATAGGCTTGCAGCGCTGTGGCCCATCTCACTAGCCTGCCCGTCGGTTTTTTTAGCGTATGTAGCCATTTTAGGCTACTATGATCCCTGATCACTGTGAATATTTCTCCCAACAAATAGCCTCTAAATATCGCGATGGCTCATAGTACCACGAGGCACTCTTTCTCGGTAACCGTATAGTTTAGCTCTGCCTTGGTTAGTGCCCTGCTCGCATAAGCGATAGGGTGTTCTTCATCGTCCATGTCTGGGCTAAGCACGGCATCGGTTTGGAGTATATAGGGTCTATTTTGTATGGGGCGCGCTAACACGGATACTTGCGTTAGCAAGATACGCAGTTGGTTGAATGCGTCTTCCTGGGGTTTGCCCCAGTGCCATCTCACGTTTTTTCGCAATAGCTTACTTAGAGGTGCTTTTACGTCCGCTAAAGATTTAATGAAGCGGGCGTACCACCCTACCATGCCGAGAAAAGTTCTCAGCTGTTTAATGTTCTTAGGTGGTGGATATTCCGTGACGGGCTTTAGTTTGTCGGGGTCCCTACGCAGTCCGTCTTTCTCTACCACATATCCTAAGTAGCGTACCTCCGGGCAACAAAACTCAGATTTGTCCTTATTGATTGGTAGTCCAACCTGTTTAAGGCGGGCCAGTACCGCTTCTAATCGCTGAGTGTGTTCCTCGAAAGTGCCTGTGGCGATAATGATATCGTTCATGTAGACAAATACGCAGGGTTGCCACTGCGGTCCGAACACAACATCCATGCCGCGTTGGAAGCTGGCTGGGGCGTTCGTCAGCCCATTTGGAATCCTCGTATATTAAAACAGCTCTTTCTATGGGACTGCGAAGGCAGTTATTTCCTTGCTCTCGTCATCTACAGGAATCTGGTGATACGTCTGGCTCAGATCTATCTTAGAAAGATAGCGAGCGTCACGCAGACTATCCAATAGGACGTCCATGTGAGGAAAAGGATATGCATACTTCTTCGTCACCTGGTGAACTGCCCTGTAGTCAACACAGAATCTGATGTTACCGTCTTTTTTCGGCACGATGACCGGACAACTACTCCACGAACTCTCCGAAGGTTCGATAATTTCTTCGGCGAGAAGTCTGTCGACTTCTGCGTGGGCCTGTTTTAATAGTTTGTCCGGTATACGACGCAGGCACTGTTTAATAGGCCGGTGACCTTTCACGTCTATATGATGGGGGGGGGGGCATCTGTGCAAGCTTCAGTGTCCCTGTGTATTTTGGTATCCGCTGATCCAATAGCTGATTTAGTTGTTCTCATTTTTCTGCTCAAACCGGGCGACACCTTTCATGGCCGCTAAAGCTGTGATGGCTTGTACGTCGTTGTTCGTGCGTGTCACAAAGTGTCTCACTATGTTTTTCGGCATATGCAAAGTCGCCTTGGCGAAATTAATCGTCATTTCTAACTGTATCAATATATATATCCCTAGGATGATATCATATCTTAACAAGTCAGACACTCTGAACCGCGTCGAAATATGTTGCCCATCTATTTTCAAAAGGAGATCTATTTCTCCGTCGTTAGAGCAGATTTGGCCATCTGGCAGCTGCATAAATGATGTGACTGGTATGATGGCGGTTTTCACTATTTTTGCAGGACGTGGTCCAATATACGAATCCCGTGCCCCGGATCGACTAATGATGGGAATATTTTTCCTTACAATTCGATGTTTAGGAAAAATTGATTATCGTCCTCTCGGATTGGGGACGTGCGTCGGGAGTCGGTAACGTCCGTGGCCGTTATTGACATGTGTCCTGCGTTCTTTCGCTCGTTGTTGTTCGCGGAGTCTCGATGTAAAGGGAGGTAGGCGCCACTCCAATAGCCTCTTCCCTTACGTATTTCCCGAGGTTCTCCTGTTTGGGCCGCAACACGCGTAGTTTACAGTGGTAACGCCATCTTCGCCGCAATTGTAACAGAAGATGCTTTTCTGCTCGGGGCACCTATGCCCAGTGGCCTCGTCTACTGCATATCCAGCACGGCCGATCATCGTCGCCGTTGTTTCTTCGTTCTGTGCGTGGTCGCGGTGACTCACGACGTGTTCGATCATATACTGGATATTCATTGTTGCGTTGTCTTGTAGGTGCGTATATGAACGTGTTCGTTCATATACTGAATATTCATCGTTCCGTTGTCTACCTTACGTTGGTAACGCTTCTGGTCATTGCTTCCTCGGGTTGGACGATAGTCGCGAAGGGGGCTGGTGAAACGGGTCTTGTTACGTGGCGATGGGCTTTTAGGTTTATATCATGTTTCGTCGGTCAATTTGGATTGGGGCCGAGGGGGTGTTACTGAACGATATCTGGGAGAGGGACTACGATATTGTTTTTCCCTCGATTCTCGTCTAGATTCCTCCCGTGGTTTTCTGGGTGATGGGCTAAGGCTATTTTGCCGGTTACGTCTATCTGGGGAGAAGCCTTTGCTATGTTCTTTTGTTGATGTTGCTATTGTTGCTGGTGGTTCGACCAACGTTACATGTTTAGACTGTTCCTCGTCTAGTGCTGCCAGTCTCGATCGTCTGGTCGCTCTTCCAGATTGTGGGCAGGCTGCGCTGCTCATCAATTAGGTTTCTGCTGGTGGTTTTGTAGCGACGAGTTAACTCTCTCTTGAGTTCTATTTGTTGGCCTAACACCTGCAGCTCGTCTAATGTCTTGAAATCTGCCCTATTTATCTGGTCGATAAAGGTAGGGTTTAGATTTCGATATACTCTATCGAGTTGTGTCTCTAGTGTTAACGCTGGCGACACTTTTCCTAATATCGCTCTCATACTGATTAGGTATGACCCTATTGATTCATTGAAACCTTGCGTCCTATCTCTGAGTTCCTCTTCCAACCGTAATGTATAATCAATAGGTCGAAACTGTTGTCGCAGTGCTGTCTTCAGATGTTCTAGCGTTTGCCACTGCTTGTAGATTGGCCTTGCCCATGTGCGCAAGATGGGCGCAAATCAGCATAGTATCCCAGGTATTAACTTCAATATATCTGCTGCGGGAATACTTAGACTCTCGCAAGTCTCCTCTAGCTTTTCAATAAATTCCTCGACATCTGCTTGCGGCATTCCCGAATACTTTATGTTCCATTACCTAAGCAGGTGGTCTGCTCGCGTTTCTTTAAGATATGTACTGTCCAGTAACCTGCTTTGATGCCAGGTTTGTGTATTCGGGATTGCGTAAAGCGTGTGGAAGTGGTGGTGCGGTTTCTTCTGCCTGTCTGTTGTTATCTCGGGCTGTGGCGGCAGGTATTTCTAGTGGTGGTTGTTGCATGTTTGCAGCATATTGCTGAATCCATAGGTGGTAGGGGTCGCTCCATGGTCCTGGTAGATTATACCACACGTGTACCATGGTTGCTGGTAATTTCTCGGCACCCGGCAGATTTGTACTGTGGGCTGGTGGTGATTGCCATTGGCCCATATTATATCCACCGAACGGGGTATTCATAGGGAAACACCATGGCGGTGTCGTCATGACAAATTTCGTTTGGGGGCTGAGCGGCAGCGTTCGGCGCTTCTACATTGACAGCTGTCGCTTTGTTAGCTTTCGTCTCCTCTATCTTATCTAGTTCTGTGGAGTTCAGAACTTTCGATATTTCCGAGATGTCTGGATGAATTCCTCTCATTCCACTCAGCAGCGCTGTTTCCGAAGAGGCGTCTCAGCTCAAACCTGACTAATCTGTCGCGGAGAGCTTCCGTATTGTCCTGTGTTACGATGTTGTACTGCCTCGCTTCTTAAGCGAGCTGCTCAGGCGTCATTGCCGTGAAAAGGCTGTTTAATCTTTTTTCCTCGTCGGCTAATGCCTGACTTGTTGACGGTTTGGCCTCCATTTTGTTCAAGTAGATATGTCCGTAATAAAAGAAATTATAATTATGTAAATCTAGTTTATGTATGATTTATTATACAATCCTAGATTAAGAACGTGTTTTTATGACCTATTGTTGTATTTGTTTGTATACACGTCTAACGAGCTGATGATCGCTGATTTTTAAGGTTCGATAAAACGTCTATCTATGTTTATTTTTATATTAGCTTATTACTATCAGTCTTTTTTCCTTTTATTTTTTTTATATAATAGTTAGTCTATTTATATTACAGATAAAAAATAATTAGCATATTATGTTAAAATTTCGTTTTGTTATCCTTTATTTCTTTGCTTTCTTTGTTTTTTTTTCAACCTTATTTTATTTATTTCTTATTGCTTTTCTGTCTCTGGACCAAATAATCGTTACTTGAGGTAAGTATTTGTTTTATGTCACTCTTTTTATTTTTGATTATTATTATTATTTTATTTATTAATTATTAATTAACAACATTTATTAATTATTAATAATATTATGTTTATAATGCAAGTATTATTGTGATATAGAAGTGTGAAAGATCTTATGGTTTTTAGTGAGCTGGAGCAATATGAAAGAAAAAAAGTACTAGAAAAATTTCAAAAAAAAATGTTGAAGCTAAAATAATTTAATTCGACATTCCTTTTGTTTCTACAAATTTATATAAAATTTCAAAAAGAATTTTAAAAGTTTTTTTTTTTTGATTGTTTATGCAAAAATTATTTACTTATTGTTTACCAATTTCTATTATTAAGTAGTGAATTTTATGTCCTCGTTTGTTCTCTGATTAGTTATTTTAACGATGACTTCTATTGTTGAAATTTTCTGTTTTAAGTGGTATCTTGTTTATTTATTTATTTATTTATTATTGTTATTATTATCCTGATTGTTCTTATTTGCTTTGACGTTAATTGATTTTGCTGCTGCTTCACTAACTTCTTTATTTTTATGTCTTGATATTGGTTGTTTATTAGAAATTCTTAAATTATTTATTATTTATTATTTGTTATTTGTTATTTAATTAATAATCGTGTGTCAATTATTATAGTCGACGTACCTTGTTGTTACTTTACCTTGTATAAATGCAAACTTACCATATGAGTTTTATATTTTGTAATATTCCTTATATATTTAATTATTATTTTTCCTGCAAAAATGATCGTTAAGTTTTAAACCAAAAGAAATTATACATCCAGATTGTGATGGCCACAGAGTTGTTTAGTTGATTATTTATTTATTCGACCTCTTTATTTATTATAAATTAATTAATATTATGCTTGATTCGTGGTCATGCTAACTTCTTATTACAGGCTTGTTTTTTTTTCTCTTAAAACTTACCTCATAACAGAAACGCAATCTACTCATACATAAATTTTTGTATAACAGTCATATTAACTTCACACTGTGCAATTATTAATTATTTGTTGATCACTTGTTTAGCTTCTAGTTCTTCTGTTTAGATATTTTACAGTAAAAGCGTGGTATTTTATAATTGATTCTGTCTGGCTGTATGTTGCATGTGACAGAGGCAGCGTGTGATTTCAAAATTACTCTTATAGTATTTTTATAAAAATTTATAATTATTTATAAATGTTTGTTCACGTTGATATTCACTATTGCTGTGGTTGTTTCCTTTTCTTTCCCACACTTTTGACACTTTAAAAAATGTCACCTATATGTGCTTCACTTGACACATAGGTTATACGTACCATCAATACTTGCTACAGCAGACAGGTATAAATCTTTTGTACTTATTAACATCACTAACACTTTCACTGATTTATATCAAGTATTATAAAATGCTATAATAAGGAAGCATGTATTCGCTGGAATTTTCGCTGATCAGTTTAACTTGCACAGTAATGATTTATGCAACATACATACAGACAAACACTTATATCACTTCTTATTATATTTCAAAAACACTAAAATGCTCATTTAATATTTAAGTTATTGTGTATCGATCCTTTTCCTACTATTCAACTTTCTAGCTATTAAAAGAAAATAGATTGTCTCAGCAATTATTCATTTTAATGCCACTTATATGGCTACTTGAGAGCCTGTTTTTTTCATTAAGTTTTTTCTGTCGAAATTTATTCAACTCGCTAAATGTCTTCAAATATTTATTTTCTCCATAGATATGGTTGTACTGAATTGCAGCTGTCTCTCTGAATTAGGGAATTTAGCTTTTTTCTAATGTTTTTATGTCTATCAAAATCTACATATGTACTGTCAACTATATAGCGTATCAGCTGTCAGCTGGTACTGCTTAATCACATAAGCTTACCATGCCAGTATGCTTTACTTAACTTTGTTGTGCAGTTTTTTTTCAGGGACATTTGCCACTAACTTCTTCAAGCTAGTGAGCTGGAACGACAGAAAGAATGGCAATCGTACACTGTTCAGAGTTTGAATTTATTTATAAAAATATATATATAAGAAAGGTTTAAAAAAAGTAAATGATTTGGCATGAAATATAATACATAAAAATAAAAACAGATATAATAAATATTATAAATAATTTCATATAGATTTATAAAGAAAATAGCAATAAATATTTAGATCAATAGTATATATTTTATATATGGCAACATGCAAATATGATATAAAGAGACAACATTTGTATTTAATTATTAAGCAATTTAAAATTATATCATTCTAAAAAAAAAATTATATACGGCAATATATATTCGACGGGCACACGATTTTGCTTAATGTTTCTGTTTGCATATCGAGAGGGAAAAAGTGAAAAAATTTTCTTTTAACATGAGGGGTGAGGGGGGGACTATCCTTATAGTTCGTACGACGCTTGTGTCGTTTACACCGGCCGCGTTTGCTACACGCAACGGCGCTACTACGTATATTCGTGCGCCGCTCTCCAACATGGCCGTCTCTACTTGCCACGTGGCGTATTACACGGCGCGTTCTCGCTTTTCATATTCATATCACTATTTTCGACCGCGACTCTGTTTCCGCGCTTTCTATCCGGAAAACTTTTTCCTATATATTTTGTCCGTCGGGCCTCACTTATTGGGCACCATTTTATAACCCGACTTTAGCGGGTTACTTACCTTAATATCTCACGTGCCGTCGACGTCGCTGGAACGAGAGAACGGAGGAACGGCGAACTGGGAATGCGAATGAAAGAATCAAACAGTTTATTATTATGTATAATTAACCATTTATTGTATATTGCGCATCACAATATTCCTCATTCAACTCAATCATTTCGCAAATTACATTTAACATTCTACGCCTGACGGCGACAAACAGAACGGAGCGGGTTCCGCGGACAAGGATAGATGCGGTAGGACAGGGGGGAAAGGGGGACGCGGTGTAGTCTACAGCTAGACGATCGCGCGCATGCGGCTACGCTACGATGGCGCGTGCTCACAGGGGAACTCGCACTTTACACATTACTAATACAGAAGGCTACTTGCCGAAGGGTCCTCGGCGCCGCTGCTTCCTCTCGATCGGGTGGCTTTCTCTCGTCCGGGTGATGCCTTCGTGCTTCCTTTCTCTCTCTCTCTGTTCTGTGCGGGGCTATCTTCCCTCCTTCCTTCCTTCTCGTTTTCTCGCTGAGCCTTCAGGCCCAGGGGAGATGCTGGTTCGGGACGACCGCGGAGACGTGGATCAGGCGTTGCTGTTGAGGTCGTCGTCGATGTCGACGTGGGCACGGCTGGCGCGTGGGAATGATCGGAATGCGAGTGGCAACCGAAGAGTTCAATAGTTTTGGTGACAACTCGGTTCGATACGTCAGATCTCCTCAACGGCTCGGGGAAGAAGAAAAAGGTGAACTTCCTTTCTCTGCGCTTCCTTCTTCGCGGGTGAACGTTGCGCACTCTCGCGGCTCGTGCTTCGCGTATTTTCGCCGTAACGCGCAAACGCTCGGTTTTGAACCGCGGACCGGCCATTTGATCGGTCACAAACTCTCCCTTCCAAACCGACGGTGAGGCGCGTTTCCAAGTCCTTCGCGCGTCTTCCGACCGGTAATAATATGATCGGGGATAGGGAGTAGTTTTACGCTTGGGATTCGCATAGTAGATCCTCTTTTCAACATCAGTCACACTACGCGACAGAAAACTTTTCTTTTTTTGCCTGGCAATCAAAGACAGTGCGATGTTGTATCGATTCATAATGGCACTTTCGGTTTAATCGTGTAACATTCATTTTCCTTCTTTACGATTCTTTCCCATTGCATATAAACATTTGCCAACTGCTCTGTCACGAACTCCTAACTTATTATCGAGTTCTTTAGCTTATTAACTTATTACCTGAGTTTTCGTCCATTAATGCTTGTTAACTGAATTTTATTGGCAAATACCAGAACTAAAGAATAAGTACTAGATCCGATAAATCTGACTTTTCTACTTCTATCGCGATCTAAACGTGAAGGTCGGAAACGAAGTTCGCCTCCTCATAAAATGGTCAACCAAATATTACGTTTTTGGAGCGGACGTTGCTTTGAAGCAGCTTTTTATACAGAAGCCACGATAGGTAAATTACGGTCAATTATTTATAGAAATATAGATTTGTATATATATAGAGTAATTTTTACATAGATATTATTGAATTGTTTATGAAATCGGTTAAATTATTATCTCGGGGAAGCTGAGACGGGGGATGCTAGTATATATTATAACTACTGGATTCGCGCTAGTTTCCGCGTCGCGTAGTTTAATCCGGCGCTATTTTCCGCACGGATACCCGGTGCTATTTTCCACGCGGGGAATTATAGAAATAAGGTAGTTAGAATCTAAAAATAGATTATTCTAGTGTGAGCTTAACTCCGCTGGTCTTTTGAGGAGCGCCTCGTAACTAGGATCAAGAGTTAAGGGGAAAAGTGTCTAGTCAGGATAAGAGAACGGCCGGTCTTTTAAGGAGCGCCTCACAACAGGGATCAAACTCATAGTTTCGGGCGGCAGTTAGTGTCAGAATTGATTTGAGTTCTGGATAAGTTTTAGATCCGTTAGGTGTTCGTGTGACTCGACTTCGGGGCAATCGGTTCACCGGGCGAACTCTCGATTTTGCCTTTTGCAGGCCCTTTGATGCAAAAACGGTCGCTTATTTCCGTTGTCGCTCGTTCAATTTCGGACGAGCCGCCGAATGATAATAATTATATGATTAATAATAACGATTAATAATAATAATATGAATTACAATCATCATAATTAATATTTACAATTTATATTACTCATCTTTGCAGCCGGTGTGGTGCGTACAAGTGATTTTATGTAGGTACAATAGTGTATACGCATATATATATATATATATATATATATATATATATATTCGGTGCGAATAATATTTTATTGAATTATATTAATCAAATACAGCGAGTGAATTTGTTTTAGAACACCCGTTGTATATACTGGAATGCGCGAGCCAGTATAAGGCTTGCGCATTCGCCTACCGCAGTATTCGCTGCTGGCACGCGCCATTCGACGAGAGAGTACGGTCGTGTGTGTACGGCTTGTATTAAAAGGGGATAGCGGCCACCGGCCTAATACACTTGACGCGGCTCTCTCTCGCCGCGCGCAGTGTATCCCCTCTATCGTATGCTTCGGATTTATGCTTAGCGGCAGAGAGAGAGACTATGTATTGCGTTCTCTCTCTACGGTTCGGTTTTCGGCGGTCGCATCGACTATCTTCTACAGTAGTCGTCGCGACCTTTGCCCGCTTTCGGTATGTTTACCGCGTAGAATTTATTAAATCTAATTTTACATTTTCATGTATTCTAAGAGTGTAATTTTAATTTACTGTGTTTGCGTTATATATGTGTGATAAGTTTGTGTCGGTCGCAATGAATTTGCGCGGCCATGTTTTCGGTCGTCGCTACTTTAATTCCAAAATTTTTCTTTTTCTTGTTATTGCTATACTCTTGCTCCTGCTTCTCTTTTTCGGTAATGTCCCCCTGCTGTCTCGACTTAGAGCGCTTGTATCTTCCTTCACAATGTTCCTTGTGCGCGTCAGCTGTGATTTCGCCTCGCTTACTTCCGCACTTGACTTCAATTGACTACAAGTAGCCACACTCACTATAGACTCAGAGTCGTTGTTTAGATCCTTACTCCTTGTAAGTTCACTGCTGTTGAATTCGTTTCCTTACGTGGAATTCCCGGACCGAATTCAACAATTTTTTGCGTACCTATGTGCCCAGAATCGTTCATTCTCTACCTTATAATGAACACCTGTGCGCAGTAACTTACTCCTTGCGCCTACGCACTATACCTAAAAGGGCCAATCATAAATCTGCACACGCTGCAGAGCCTATCAGTAAAGGCGTCTGTTCTAGTTAACGCTGGAAGCATTCACGAATACACCGCACAATAAGCGTCATAATATACACTTGCACCTGCTCCCACACCAAACACCATATTACTAGATCATACCTGTGCCGATATGCACCCAGCGTCCCTACGCCCATTAACAATTCTACACCCGCACTTAGCGTCGTAATATATACGCGTATCTACTCACTCACACATTCATATAGGTTGGGTGCTCATTCTCACACACACACACACACATATATATATATATATATATATATATACATTTATATGTGTTCAAAAAATATGAAAATCAATCAAATAGCTTTTGGAAATAATTTTTTTTTATAATTACCCAATTTTTGTAGATCTATTCAAGTCGTAAACTTAGATCATTTGCTGACCATGGTGATTATGATAAACTCACGGCTAATTTTTTAAGAGTATCCAGATTTGTTTGCCATATAATAGTTATTGTTAGAATAAGAATCACTAGAAATTACATATAATAGTTTAAATATTTTACATAAGAATCAAAAATACAAAAAAAAAATTATTGATTAGAATATATAAACATATAGTAATTGTAATCAAACTATCAATTATATATAGTTTTTCAAATATTTGAAGGATAAAAGTTATGTAATTATTAATTGAAGACAAAGAATGCTTTCAATTAATTTTGTTTCGGAGAAGGTGCACATTAGTGAAAAGTGCATGATTTTTTATTATTAATATTATAGCATTAATATCAGGTGGAACAATGTTATTTATTTTTATAATTTTCAATTAATAAATACATTAATCCGCTGTGTTATATTTAGTTTCTATGGCTATTGCATTTTTAATTTAAAATTTAGTTAATTTACTTACATGTTTTTTTAAATAAACAGATGCTTTATTCATTTTATTTAGTGAATTTAAATAATTTTTTATTAGATAATTAATAAGTTTTATTTTTAATTCAAAAAATTTCGTTTGAACAAATCAGTTAAAGCATTTAATTTTATATTTTTATAATCAAAAACATTTGATTATATTAAAGAAATATTTCGTTCTTTGGATTTGAAGAAATGTATTTATCTACAATTATCAAATTTTGTTTGGTACACTTAATTACAAAAAATGATTCAGACACTAGTTGTATATCATATCAAAATATATTTTCTTATACCATTCGTTTATTTTCTATAATGATCATTTCTCAAAAATTCATGTCTTAGAAGGTATTTGTATTTCGTATAAACGTAGAATTGTTCAGATGATCACGAGACAGAACTTTTAAAGATTTCTGTAAAAATATAGTTTGTACAGGAAAAATTCATAGAACAAAATAATATGTATTTTGATATGCTCTATGATTTTGCTTTTATTTTTTTACAATTTTTTTTATTTTCTAAAATAAATTTGAAAACCACGATTTTTACAGAGTTTTCATAGATTTGGGAATAAATATTTAATTCCCCGTAGAATTTTTGAGATATTCGTAACCCCGATCAAAAAGTATAAAAATTACCTGAAAAATAACTGAAACTAACTCAACAGGGGAATGTGGGGCATGTCGGACACCCTTTCTTGCATTCACATTTTACAAAATTATATATAATTTTTTAAATTAAATAAACACAGCTTGACAGTTGAATAACGAAAGATTTGTTTTATAAAATCATAATTTTTAATAAAATGTATTGTTTCAAAACAATAAAAATTTTACAATTCTAAAAGCGGGCCATGTTTTTCTTGGCGGGGTACAATTAGTTTGGTAAGTGGACATGATGGGCACGGAGTAATTCAATGAAAAGAATCATAATTTTTGTCTGAAAATATTTATTATCCCAACGGTAAAATAACTAAAATTATTTAAACATTTTCATTGTATACTTATATATTAATATATTAATATATTGTATATTGTTATTCAAACAAAAAAAATACATTTCTAAATTGAAATATTAACTATTTGAAGACGAGAAATAACAAAAATATCATTATAAATGATAATAGTACTGAATATATGAATAGTCCGCTATCCGTGTCATAAGACGCCGCATGCGTGTACGTTCGATATCGGCGCAATCAGCGCATGTGCACAACAGGACCCGCTCGACAAACTTTTGTAAATTGTCAATAAATGCGTACTTTGCAACAATATTAGTTAATCATCTAGGACTCGATAGGATAATTTCTTATCTTTCTAACGTAATGAATTTCATATTTTAAAAATGCTATTTTCATTCAATTTGTTTTTTTTAAGGATAGTTATCAACGAAATTTTGAGCACATACATTTAATTTATTAAAAACTGAATTAAAATAATATATTTCATTGACTTTGTGTGGTATACAACAAATTTACATCATTATTAATAACTTCATACATATTTCAGTAATAAAAATGTATTTAAATAACAAAAAATTCGATGCCCAACTTACACATTTGCCCACGCCATCCCGTACGGCTACACCACTGCCGATGCTTTAGGAAACTCCAAGATGAAATTGTTTATTGTTTCTCCAGAAATATTATGAGAGGATAAAAGTATCCATAGGAAGATATATTCAAAGATACAGAATTGTTTACATAGATATTATGTTTTTAAGCCACAAATGTGACATTTTTATAGTGAAGCGTAGATTGTAATTGAACTGTCCATTATAGCAAAAAAAATGACTAGAAAATGGGTAATGAAATAGAAAATCAAAAAAGTGATTGTTATTCGCTTGTTATCATCTATAAAGAAACGTACTACTCATTTGTAAAGAGATGTAGAGAACCAATTTAATAAAAAATAATAAAAAAAAAACTCTCACTTAGCCCTCGCCGATTCTTTTTGGCTCTCACAGAGCTTTCCCCGTCTCTCTTCTATTTTCAATGTTATTTAACGTCGCTCTATATGCTTCCAAATATCGGTGCTAATCAGCGACGGAGGTCTACGATGTGTTTGTAAACAAAGCATATACAAATTATTATAGCGGTGCCTGTGTCAATCGGCTGAGACCGGGATTTGAACTTGGATCATCAAGTTACTAGTCCTTCGCTCTAGCGATCGAGCCATCGTAGGCCCCAATCTCAGTGAGAGTTAAAAAGCACATGTCAACTTTCTGGTGTCTCAAATATGCAATTCTTATGAACAATTAAATTATCAATCGAAAGTTACTTTTTTCATTTTTTAATCTGAAGATTATTTTTTAAGATAATATAGAATTTAAATATAAAATTAAATTTTTATGAAAAAGTACATTTTAATCAAACTTCCCGCGTCACCTGTGCGCAATAGAATTTATTAAAAAATATTTAACTCAAGAAAGAACAATTAGATATTATATCGCGAATATCTAAAAATTACCTAAAACTATATAATGAGATTAGCCATTCTCTGGTTTTCTTTATCTTCATCTGGTTAACTTTGATGTTCTGTTTACTTGGCGTTGGATTACAGAAGAGAAGCAAGAGAGCTAGGCGAGAGCCGAAAGAGAACTTTCGGACAACTTCACTCATCAATCGGAGTAGCCCCTCATGTATAAATATATAAATATATAAATTACATTTATTCGGCATTGTAAATGGCTTTCGATCTATAGGTGTGAAACGATGTTTGTACAAAAATTAGCAAAGAAATAACATTTATAATCAGCAAAATATCTTTAGATGTATTAAAAAGAAGGAAATCATATAAATATCAAGTTTTGATATTTTAGAGGATATTTTATGTATTAGAATTATTGAAAACATAATGCATTCCATTAATAATAATTATTAAATTAATATTAATATTAAATTAAATCGTATAATATTGTATCAAGATGAAATGGCACTACTTCTATTTCTACTTTCAAAGTGGTTCTCTTGTTCTCATTAGAAATGAGTAATACGTTGTTTATACTAGGGTGGATTGATAAGTTTCCGGCCTGACCAAGAGAATGCACCACTAGGCCTACTTTGAGGTGGCGTTCTAAAGTACCATCCTTAGATAACTTGTAGTTATAGTTACAGTCCGATCGCCATGTTAGTTATGTTTGAGAATACGCTGAACAATACGACTCTGTGTTTTTCGTAAAAATGGAAAAGCTGAAAAATCGTGCTGTCATTAAATACTTTTATTTGAAGGGGTTAACGCTGAAGGAAATTAAAGAAGAGATTGACTCAACGTTGGGGACATCCTCCCCATCATATTCAACCATTAAGCAGTGGGTTTCCGAGTTTCAAAATGGTCGTGTGAGCACCACTGATGAGCCTCGCTCAGGACGCCCTATTGAGGTCACAATTCTAGAAAAAATCCATCAAATAGAACTGAAAGACCGCAGATTAAAAATCCGTGAGATAGCTGAGACCTGTAAGATGTCATATAAACGTATACAAAATATTTTGCACCAACATTTATATGGAAAAGCTCTATGCAAAATAGGTGCCGCGTTTACTAACAGTCGACCAAAAATTGATTCGAAAGAACATTTCTACCGCCAATTTGGCGTTGTATAAGTGTAATCTAAGCGAATTTTTGCGTCGATTCGTAACCGTTGACGAAACCTGGGGCCACCACTACATTCCTGAGAGCAAACAATAGTTTAAACAGTGGATTGGATCAGGGGAACCAACTCCAAAGAAGACAAAAACAATTTTTTTGGGGAAACAAGGTTATGGTAACTGTTTTTTGGGATACAAGAGGTATTATGTAAATTGATTACCTTGAAAAGCGTAAAACTATCACTGGTCAAGACTTCGCAGATTCGTGGCAACGTTTGAGCCACGAAGTGAAAATTAAACGACCTCATCTGGCGAAGAAAAAATCTTGTTTCATCACAATAATGCACCAGCGCACATGTCAATAGTTGTGATGGCTAAAATCAACGATCTGAAGTTTGAATTGATGCTGCACCCTCCCTACTCTCGAGACCTAGCCCTGAGTGACTATTATCTGTTTCCTAACCTCAAAAAATGGTTTGGCGGTAAGAGATTTGCGGACAATGAAGAAGTAATCGAAGCTGTAAATGGATATTTTGAGGAGCTTGACGAATCAGTCTATAGAGATGGCATTACTAGACTAGAACACCGCTATAAGAAATGTATCAGCCTTGGAGGAGATGATGTTGAGAAATAAAAAAAAATTCTTAAAAACGTTGTTTTTCTTGGTCAGGCCAGAAACATATCAATCCACCCTCGTAGATAGTAACAAGCGAATAACAATCACTTTTGTAATTTTCTATTTCATTACCCATTTTCTAGTTATTTTCTTGCTGTAATGGACAGTTCAATTACAATCTATGCTTCAAACTAAAAATGTTATATTTGTAAACACACATATGTAAACAATTATGTATCCCTGAATATATATTCCTATGGATACTTTTATCCTCTCATAATATTTCTGGAGAAACAATCAACAATTTCATCTTGAGGTTCCCTAAAGCATCGGGAAGTGATATAGCCGTACGGGATGGCGTGGGCAAATGTGTAAGTTGGGCATCAATTTTTTGTTATTTAAATACATTTTTATTACTGAAATATGTATGAAGTTGTTAATAATGATGTAAATTTGTTGTATACCACACATCGAAATATATCAACGAAATATATTATTTTAATTCAGTGTCTCATAAATTAAAAGTATCTGCTCAAAATTTCGTTGATAGCTATCCTTAAATACGCCATATTGAAAGAAAATAGCATTTTTAAGATATAAAATTCATTACGTTAGAAAGATAAGAATTTATCCTATCCAGTCTTATATGTTTAACTAATATTGTTGCAAATACGCAATTATTGACAATTTAAAAAAACTTGTCGAGTGGGACTTGTTGTGCACACGCGCTGAATGCGCCCATATCTAACGTACACGTATGCAGTATTTTATGACACGGACAGCGGACTATTCAGATATTCAGCACTATTATCATTTATAATGATATTTTTGTTATTTCTCGACTTCAAGTAGTTAATATTTCAATTTAAAAATGTATTTTTTTTGTTTGAATAACAATATACAATATAATAATATATTAATATAGAAGTATACAATGAAAATGTTTAAATAATTTTAGTTATTTTACCGTTGGGATAATAAATATTTTCAGACAAAAATTATAATTCTTTTCATTGAATTACTCCGTGCCCATCATGTCCACTTACCAAACTAATTGTACCCCGCCAAGAAAAACATGGCCCGCTTTTAGAATTGTAATATTTTTATTGTTTTGAAACAATACATTTTATTAAAAATTATGATTTTATAAAACAAATCTTTCGTTATTCAACTGTCAAGCTGTGTTTATTTAATTTAAAAAATTATATATAATTTTGTAAAATGTGAATGCAAGAAAGGGTGTCCGACATGCCCCACATTCCCCTGTTGAGTTAGTTTCAGTTATTTTTCAGGTAATTTTTATACTTTTTGATCGGGGTTACGAATATCTCAAAAATTCTACGGGGAATTAAATATTTATTCCCAAATCTATGAAAACTCTGTAAAAATCGTGGTTTTCAAATTTATTTTAGAAAATAAAAAAAATTGTAAAAAAATAAAAGCAAAATCATAGAGCATATCAAAATACATATTATTTTGTTCTATGAATTTTTCCTGTACAAACTATATTTTTACAAAAATCTTTAAAAGTTCTGTCTCGTGATCATCTGAACAATTCTACGTTTATACGAAATACAAATACCTTCTAAGACATGAATTTTTGAGAAATGATCATTATAGAAAATAAACGAATGGTATAAGAAAATATATTTTGATATGATATACAACTAGTGTCTGAATCATTTTTTGTAATTAAGTGCACCAGACAAAATTTGATAATTGTAGATAAATACATTTCTTCAAATCCAAACAACGAAATATTTCTTTAATATAAACAACTTTTTATCATTATTACATGCATTGAGTGATTTAATTGATACGAATTTTTTTTAATTAAAAAAGAAACTTATTCATTTTCTAATAAGAAATTATTAAAATTGACTAAATGAAATGAATAAACCAATTGTTCAATTAAAAAGCATATATGCAAATGAACAATATTTTAAATTAAAGGAAATTGTTATATTAACAAAATATAATATAGCCGATGACTGTATTTATTAATTCAAAATTATAACAATAAAGAATATTTTTTCGTCTGATTTTTTTCTTGATTGAATCTTATTGATTCGTACGTAAAACATTCAAGGTATTATATTTAATTTCTAATGATTCTTATTTTAACAATAAGAATTATATAGCAACAAAATTTAAATTCGCTTAAAAAATGAATCTTGAGATAATCATAATCACCATTGTCAGCAATTGATCTATATTTATGAATTAAATAGATGTAGAAAAAGCAGGTAATTATAAACAAAAAATTCTTTCCAGAAATTATTTGATAGATAGAAAATTTCTTAATTATATATATATATATATATATATATATATATATATATATATATATATATTTATAAAGAATAATTGTTAATCAACGTTACTACATTTTAATGTAAAAAATTCTCAATTATTTCAATATCTTTTGAATTTATATATCATTATATTTATGTTTCCAGCTTCTGTATACCAACATTTAGCCATATGCAATATTTACATTATATACACAAATACACACACACACACACAAAAGTGTGGAGTTTTGTTGCTTTCTCCCATCTGTCGCCTCCCCAGGTTGCAGATAGGGGATGGCTCGCTAAAATTTGTAGAGGACACTGAGGAAATAAAATACTCAGGGCGGACAGAAAAAGCTAATAGGGAGGGTCTCCCGAATTTAAGGTTAATTATGATTAATATTTGGAATAAACAACGATATACCCCAGGGAGTAACTCCGGCAAGACCGATCAATGTCCTCACCGATTCCGATAGAGTGGAAGCCTCTATAGTCGGTGGTAGCGCCTCGGATTCTGGGGAGGGCAAATCAAACATCATCATAGACAGTACATTGAGTAGCAACAGAGATGTCATGACGGATCAAGAAATGACGGATCGAGAAATCTCTATCATGTGCAGAAACAAGAATGACTCGGAGTTATCTCATGCGAAGAATGCAGTTAACAGGATACGCAGAAATGCAAGCGGTGCCCTGATACTTCAGTTATAACGGACAGCCAAAGATGCACATGAGTTGGCTCGCATTGTGGAAACTAGGGTTGGCCATAGCGTATCCACTTCGGTCCTGACTAATCTTATTACTTTTGAGATAAAAGATATAGATGAGGTTACTACAAAGGATGAAGTCTTAGAGGCTCTAAAATCACAACTCGAACTAAAGGAGACTAACATGCTAATCGCTCGTTCCTTGCGGCAAGCATATGGGGGTGGGGGTACTCAGATGGCGGTGGTGTCTGTACCATATAGCTACACAGCTGAGTTACTATGTGCAGAACATGTTCACATCGGATGGTTCAGCTGCAGAGTTCGAAAAAAACAGAAATAAGGCGTTGCTTCAGGTGTTGGCAGACAGGCGATTTAGCGGCCGTGTGCTCGTGTCCTGACAGAACTAATCTTTGCAGGCACTGCGGTGGAAAAGACCATCTATCCAAGCTGTGTGTAAACGAGCCCTGCTATTTACTCTGTAAATGTGAAACAAAAATGGAGATTAACCTTCCAGCATACAGCTATAAGTGCCCGATCACTGTGGAGTTTTTAAACAGACATAAGACATGAGAATACTCTAACTGAATACTAACCATTGCGTAGCGGCCCATGACCTGCTGAAACAGACAACAAAGGAGTTAAGAATAGACATTGCTGTAATCTCCGAACTATATTGTGAGAGGGACAGACCATAGCGCTGAATAAGTGATACAAGCAATAGAGCTGACCTTTCGATTCGCCAAAATAGACAGGTAGTAATGCATTCTAGTCATCGGTTTGAATTGATATCCTGGGCAAAATACAAGAAATATACGTATTTAGTGTATATGCTCCTCCAACTTTGACGGACAAACAGTTTGAAATTCTTGTAGCTAAATTAGTTGATGAGGCCATGGATAAGAAACCATTATTAATCGCTGGCGATTTTAACGCGTGGTCCACAGCCTGGGGAAGCGCTTCAATAATTAAGAGAGGTGGTATGCTGCTTGACGGTCTTAGTTCTCTTCAACTCCACGTGTTTAATAAGGGATTTGAATCCACTTTCATTAGGGGAGATAAACAATCAGTCATTAATGTAACATTCGCCAGTGATGACCTGATTCAGCGGATCCTTAATTGGAGAGTAAGCAACCGTTACACTCACAGTGATCACAGGGCGATCTTGTACGAGATTGCAGAGAAGAAAGTGAAGAACAAGTGCAATGAGTGGATGCCCACATGGCCATGGAACATCAGATCGCTAGACTATGAAGTGTTCGCCACTATCATATCAGAAGAGCGTTTAGAATATGGTGCACCAGGCCATCTGGCAAATGCACTCTTGAAGCATATCTCTGAAGCATGTGATGCGTCGATGACTAGGACTAAGAGCGGATTTAAACATCGTCAATCTGTCTACTGGTGGACAAATGAAATTGCAGAATTGCGCAAGCAATGTCATCGGGCATGTAGACTTGCCCAAAGAGCCCGCACCCATCATGATCCGTTTAATAGTTTTTTAAAGAAGCACAAAGAGCGCTTATCAAGGCCATTAAGGCAAGCAATCGTCGAGGCTGTCTTGAACTGTGCGCAGAGGCCAACAATGACTTATGGAGACGACCATACAAAACAGTCATGGCACGATTGAGTAGGGCACCAATGCAACCCACTAGCACGGTATTGATTGATAAGATTATTTCCGCTCTCTTTCCCAATGACACCCATGGAACTGTACTGCGCACGCAACACTCGGACGATATACCTCCTATAACAGAAATGGAGCTACATAATGCTTACGCTAAAACCAAAGACAATGCTGCCCCTGGCCCTGATGGTATCCCTAATGCTGCAATTAAGTTGGCGATACAGAAGAACCCATCTATATTTCTAAAAGTATATAATGCTTGTCTTCTCGAGGGTATTTTTTCGGATTGCTGGAAAACTCAAAGGTTAGTTCTGTTAACTAAGGGCAATAAGCCACTCGATGATCCGCAATCATACAGACCATTTTGTATGCTCGATTCGGTAGGTAAAATATTTGAAAAAATAATATGTAGCAGAGTGGAAGCATTCACTGAAAGATTGCACGGCTTATCCTCACGTTAATTTGGATTTCGGAAATTAAAATCAACAATCGATGCTATTAAACTGGTAGTGTGTACCGCAAGAAATACAATCAGTGATAAGAGATGGAAATATGGCACTAAACAGTATTGTGCCATTGTCGCTCTAGATGTCAAGAATGTCTTCAACTGAGCGCGCTGGTCTTCTATTATGAATTCTCTTCAAGAGTTCGGAGTACCTGGTTATCTACAGAATGTTGTGGCCAGTTACTTTGAGAATAGGATAATATTATACCGAATGAATGAAGGCATTGTATCGCATAAGGTTACTGCGAGCGTCCTCCAGGGCTCGGTTATGGGACCTATATTATGAGATATTATATATGATGCCGTGTTGAGGATTGCACAACCGCCTGGTTCAATAACAGTAGGCTACGCCGACGATATCGGACTAGTAGTGACAGCTAAGACCCTTGATGAACTCACTGAAAATGCCAATGAGGCAATCAGCAACATCAGTAGATGGATTAAGTCGGTTGGTCTACAATTAGCGGAGCACAAGACAGAAGTAGTTCTTGCTGGAATCTCCTGAAAACTGGAAGGCAGTAGCCAGTTTCGCAAAAGAGATGATGACCAAACTTAGAAATGCCGATAGAATTAGGCGAATGTCCCAGGATGAATTAGGCTAGCTGATTCTATGTTAAGTTGTACAGGACGAACAGCGAACCCCTGATCACTTGTGTGGATGGGGGATGTAGGATAATGTCATAAGAAGAGGGCGGGATGCTGGTTTCGAGAGGCCACTAGTACAGAGCTTGTTCTGCCTACGCCTATTAAAAAAAAGAAAAGAAAAAACATACACACATACACACACACACACACACACACACACATATATATATATATATATATATATATATATATATATATATTGTGACGAAGGTCACAATGAGCGTCGGCCTCTACCACGGGTGCATATTAGCGACTAGTCGCGATTTTCTCCATCTTTCGAGGTGCTGCCAAGCGAAGCCACATCAGGAAGAGAGGAGCAAAGAGGACAAGCTCGAACCGATGCGCGCAAGCGCGTTGTATAGGTAACAGGAGCGAAATGCGTATGCCGCCGCCGCTAAAGAGCGAGAGAAATGAGCAGGGCCCAATGAAGCGAGGGGGAAACCACCGAGATATACAGAGTTTTCCGGGTTTTTCTTTTCGACGTAGCAATGATTTATTGAGAGTTAATTAATAAGCCTAGAGACGTGATTTTGAGCCGAAAAATGCGCGTGAAGTGCTCGCAGAGAACGAAGTGCTAAGCAATCGCGAAGTCAACAAGCTAGCTGGTGGTCAGCCCGGCCGACCCCTAGAGGTATAGAGCGAGATGGGCGATAGCGGCTCACCCGAGCCAATCATCACCAGCCCGAACGAGAGAAGTGCCGCCGCCGTTCATCCGAAACGAGTGTTCTATCCTGCAAGGGAAGAGGAAGACCGAGCACCATCCGCACCTTCCATCAACATCGGCGACAGCCTCATACGATGAGTACCGACGACAGGCGACCGCAGAGTGTAAGCCCGGGCAACGGATCGCGATGCGACGGCGGTGTATACGCGAACGCGCGCGCAGAACGAGCCACGAGCACGACAACGAGAGCTTTGTCCGAGGAGAAGAGACAACGGCTCTCTAACGAAGATTGCGAGCTAGCATGTGTATGCGTGAGAGAGAGAGAGAGAGAGAGAGAGTGTGAACCGCGTAGCCAAGGTGCGTGTGCCCCATGAGACTGAGAGTGCGTGTGCGCGGATACGACCGTACGCGAGAGTGAGAGAGAGAGAATACTGCGGAATGTATTGTACACTCGTCGTGAGAATAAATGAAAAGATTATAGTGACCGAGGTGTTGTTATTGATTGCCGCCCCCTTTCTATTATTTTATCATTGCCACGCCTCATCAGCGGATCCCCTCGTGGAGAGAGGACGGGTCAACATCAGCCGGATGAACCAGCAGGTAAGTGCTGTATGCGAGAGTAAAATATCCTGTGGCGGTGGCCAGGGCAAGGGCTACAACTTCACAATATATATATATATATATATATATATATATATATATATATATATATATATATTAGTAATATATATCAGTTTAAAAGTTACTTTACGAATATTAACATTTATTATCAGAAAATTTACTAAAAATGACGAAAATACCGTTTGCCCGTACTGGAAACGTATGCTTGAGCTTTCTGCTACATTTTACTCGTAACTACACGCGACAGAGCAAGGCAATGAAATTCGATTCTACAATAACACGATAAGAAACCATAACACAATAAGAAACCACGATAACGAATACACTTTCATCTGAAACATCGAGCGTTAATAGATATATGATAGTATGCATATATGATCGTCTGAAAATGTAGAATAATATAGCTTTTTTTTCGAAAACTTATACTACAACATATAAACTAAATGAGTATACATAGATACAAGGGTGGATTGATAAGTTTCCGGCCTGACCAACAAAAACAATGTTTTTAAAATTTTTTTTTATTTCTAAACATAATTTCCTCCAAGGATGATAGATTTCTCATAGCGGTGTTCTAGTCTAGTAATGCCATATCTATAGATTGATTAATCAAGCTCCTCAAACTACATATTTACTGCTTCGATTACTTCTTCATTGTGCGAAAATCTCTAACCGCCAAGCCATTTTTTAAGGTTAGGAAACAAATAATAGTCACTCGAGGTTAGGTCTGGAGATTAGGGAGGGTGCGGCATCAATTCCAACTTCAGATCGTTGATTTTAGCCATAGCAACGATTGACGTGTGCGCTGGTACGTTATCGTGATAAAATAAGATTTTTTTCTTCGCCAGATGAGGTCATATAATTTTCACTTCCTGGCTCAAACATTTACCAGTGATAGTTTTACCATTTTCAAGATAATCAATATATATATAATACATCTTGAATCCCAAAAAACAGTAACCATAACCTTGTTCGCCGAAAAAATTGTTTTCGCCTTCTTTGCAGTTGGTACCCCTGGTCCAGTCCACTGTTTAGACTGTTGTTTGATTTCAGGAGTGTAGTGGTGACTCCAGTTTCGTCAACGGTTACGAATCGACGCAAAAATTCGCTTGGATTACGCTTATACAACCCCCAATTGAAGGTAGAAATTTTTTTTCGAATCAATTTTTGGTCGACTGTTAGCAAACGCGGCACCCATCTTGCACAGAGCTTTTCCATATATAAATGTTGGTGCAAAATATTTTATACATGGTCATATGAGATCTTATAGGTCTCAGCTGTCTCACGCACTTTTAATCTACAGTCTTTCAGTTCTATTGGATGGATTTTTTCTGGAGTTGTGACCTCAATGGGGCGTCCTGAGCGACGCTCATCAGAGGTGCTCACATGACTCTTTTTAAACTCGGAAACCCACTGCTTAACAGTTGAATATGATGGGGAGGATATTCCCAGTGTTGAATCCATCTCTTCTTTAACTTCCTTCGGCGTCAACCCCTTCAAATAAAAGTATTTGATGACAGCGCGATTTTCCAGCTTTTCCATTTTTCCGAAAAACACAGAGGCGTCTTGTTCAGCGTGCTCTCAAATCTAAACTAACATGGCGATCGGAATGAAACTATAGCTATAAGTTATCTAGGGATGGTACTATTGAACGCCACCTCAAGGTAGGCCTAGTGGCGCCATCTCTTGATCAGGCCCGAAACTTATCAATCCACCCATGTAACTATCGGACAACATACCAATTAATAAAAGGCAAATCAGACACCCACAAATCCACAAAGCAGAGATAGAAGTACGGTTAAAAAAGATACTCGATGAAGACATTATATAGCCTTCAATTTCTCCATGTAATTCTTCATGTTTTCTGATCCCCAAAAAAGCAGATAGGTCTGTAAAAATTAATTGGAGATTAGAAATCGATTATAGGGCTCACAATGAAAAGGTAGTAAATATTTCATACCTGTTGCCTAATATTACGGACATTTTAGATCAATTAGGCAAACCAAAGTATTTCTTGACCTTAGATTTCATGCTTCGGGATTTCATGAAATTCCATTAGATTCTTCTTCAAAACAGCTAACTGCATTTTCAATACCTTTGGATCACTGGGAGTTTAATTGTATGCCAATGGGCCATCGCACAAGCCCTGCAATATTTCAAAAAATTATTAATAAAATCTATTGAGGGCTATTAAATTCAGAAATGCTTATATTTATGGATGACGCAATAATTTTTTCTGAAAATTTAAATAAACATGTTGAGACATTAGAAAATTTTTTTTAAATATTTAAAAAGTAAACTCACCTTGAAATCTGATAAATACTCATTATTTTGTAAAGAAATAATTTATTTAGGCCATAGAGTATCTGTGAACGGAGTAGAACCAGATCCCAAAAAGGTTGAAGCAGTTCAGCATTTCTCCACTGCTAAAAATAAAAAAATATTAAACAATTTTCAGGTCTAGTAGGTGACTATAGGAGATTTATAAAAGATGTGGTACAAAAAACTAAACCCTTATATAACATTCAACCCTTATATAAATTTTAAAAAATATCTTGACGCATCCACTAATTTTGCAATTTCCAGATTTTGAAAAAGATTTCATCGTCACTACTGATGCTTCTGAATATGCAATGGGTGTAATTTTAAGTCAAAGTGCGATTGGCAATGACTTACCTATTGCATATGCATTCCGCTTACTTGGAAAAGCCGAGAAAATTACTCAACAACGAAAAATGAATTATTGACTATGATTTTTGGTGTGGAACAGTTTATACCATATATTTACGGTAGAACATTTACTCTAGTCACTGACCGTCGTCCATTTATATCGTTAAATAACCTAAAAAAATCCCTCTTCTAAATTGATTCGTTGACAGATGCGTCTCAGGCATACAACTTTAAAATAATATACAAAGCCGATCGTATAAATTCCAATGCTGATTCCTTGTTTAGAAATTCTATTGAGTCTGAAAAACATCTTGTGTGAATCTTGAAAGTGTCTGTAAAGGTGGACGTTTGCGCAAATTCCCCGTCGGTTTCAGATCCTGATGAAAACTTACACTTGATACATGCTAATATTTCTAAAATATTTTTCACTAAAAATTTTAAAGAGGGTGTTCGCACTGATAGCTGCACAGTTGTCAATCTGGTAGAGAATGCTTGAAATAAAGACACAGATATAACTGGTTTGATGCAAAGTACACTGGAGATTGTACAAGGTAGATTGAATAGTATAGATGTTGACAGCGCAGAGCATGTGTCCATTGCTTGCCAGGTAACACATTTAATGTTCAAGAGTCTATAAAGCACACACAAGGACGACTAGATCTAGAACTTTAACTAGATCTAGGCAGCTTTAAACACGGTGTTCTCCGCAACATATGTAAGGTCCGAGAGTTTGGAAGTCAGAGGAGAAGTGCATCAGGAACTGCAGATGAAAATGATCAATGTAGCATTCAAAATAACCAACCTGTGTTCTATATGACAGCTACCATAATAGTGCATGCTAATTACTTCCTGCTTAGGAGTAGCGAACATGTAATTCATTTTATTTCTGCTGATTGTATTCTAAACACACCCATCAGTAAGGAATGTATTGCCAAGGCTTATTAAACGAGCAAAATTTAGTTGAATTGAATCAATCTGTTGGGCAGGTAATTAGCTTTGAAACAGATAATATATATATATATATATATATATATATATATATATATATATATATATATTTAATGTGGTTATAAAACAAGTACATAATCAGAATATAGAAATAGATGATATTAAAATTTGCTTTGATCGTTTTAAAACTTCTATTTTAGAAACTAATATTAAATCATTTAAAATATCATAAAGCGATAATGAAATTAAAAAACATACCGTGGGAAATAATTGAAAATATATTATTAGAAACTTTTAAGAACAGAAAATCAATATTACTGCTTGTGATAATAACTTACACTTTTCTGAAGAATATGAGAGAGAGAGAGAGAGGCTATAGTGAAGGCGTATCATGAATCATTAGTCGGTGGACAGCATAGCATAAACAAAGTATAAAAGTATTAGAAATAAGTTTTAGTAGCAAAATATGATAGACGATATCCGTTAATATACTCTCTCTTGTAAAAGCTGTCAGGAAAATAAGTTAACCCACATTAAGATGCGCCTGCCAATGCAAATCACAGACACTCCTAAAACTGCATTTGATAAAGTACAAATGGACATCGTAGGACCTCTGCCCATTACCCCTTTCGGCAATAAATATTTACTTGCATTGCAATGTTGTTTAACAAAGTATGCAGATGCAATTCCGCTTAAAAATCTCGATTCCATATCTGTAGCTACTGCCTTGGCAGAAGAATTCATATCATGCCACGGATATCCAAAAATTATCCAAACAGATCAGGGTAGTAAATTCTGTAGTAAGCTCATGAATACCATTTGCAACATTTTTAAAATTAAAAGAATAAAATCTTCTGTTTTTCATCCTCAATCCCTAGGATCTCTTGAGAGATCTCATCACACATTTATTGAATACCTCAGACATTATTGCACAAATAATAATTGGGGTCAATGGATTCGGTTTGATATGTTTTCGTACAATAATCATGTACACAAAGCCCATGGTTTCAGGGCACACGAGGGATTCTTCGGTTGAAAGGCAAGAATCCCTTCTGAATTTGCCAAGCAGGAAATATCATTGACTTTTGTAGAAATCGTAGATAACCTTTTCCATAGATTACAATATACTCAAGAAAAAGTAGCAGAGAATATCGCCCAATCTAAACAAAAATTTAAAAAATATTATAATAAAACCTTTATTATTCAAGAATTTCAAGTAGGCAATTTTGTATATTTATTAAAGGAACCACGTACCTCCAAATTCAATAAACACTACACAGGCCCGTTTGAAATAGTCGAAAATATAAGCGAAACGAATCTGAAAATTAAAATAAATTCTAGTTCCAAAGTTGTACACAAAAACAAATTAAAACCAATGAACTATCAATTAAATTGAAATTTATTCTAATCATAACAAATTTATGTTTTATAATATATTGTATGCTAAAACTATGTTGTTATAGATACTGATGTATTAATTATAAAATGTTGCACATATATTATACAAAGCGATTAGATAAGTATACTTCTTGCAAAAAAATAATATAAGGAACATCTTTTTGCGTAAGGGGGAAGGTTTGATGTCATGTATAATAGTAAAAGTTATCTTTATGTTTTTGTACACGTTACGTCCTCAAGTAAATGTATAGAATGTAAAGGCGCGGAATTGGAAATAAATATGTAAAAATGATTGAAAAGAAATGTAAAATAGGATTCATTAGTAATTAATCTAAAATGTATTATTATTATTATTTTAAACCTTTACTATAAAAACCACTTAGTGGCGGCTCGGACATCAGAGATAGTTCATTATATATACTTTTTAAATACGATCGAGAATTGAGACAAACGTTTTATTATTTCGTCTATCGTTCAAACCTTTCGCTATCCAACGCTAAATGCCAGCCGAACACCTGCGGACTGCATTTAGAATTCCTCACAATGTACCTATGAGCAGTCAACTGAGTTGCCGCTGAACTACCGTGACTCGAGAGAAGGAGAAAGAAGGAAAGGCGATGCGCCGATTGGCTCAGTGATACCTAGGGGTGGATTTGGCGATGTCATGCGGGGGAGGCCTACATAGTTTTTTGGAGCAAGGACGCACTCACGATTAGAGAACCGCCGCGTTCACTCTAATTATATTTCTATTAAATAAAGTCATATTTTGTTATAAACATTTATTTATCCTTATTATTTAATTCTCTCCTTACTAGTAGTTTTATTATTTAATTTAACAGTATTCAATCATTTTTACCGTTACTCATAATTATAACAATTAATTACATTATTAAATAATTATCCACTGTTTATTTAATTAATTTATCTTATTTTAATCTTCAATACTGTCTTGCGTTTCGGTCCTTGCCTTACAGGAGTGGAACATCTCAACGGCCAGATATAAGATAATTTACCGGCAAATTACAAGCAAAACATGTCCGGCAAAATCCGCGAGCTAGTTATCAGTGTCTTGTATGCCAATTGGCGCGATATATGATGCATTTTACTGCGCAATATATATATATATATATATATATATATATATATATATAAATCATTATATATTATAAATAATAACACAGAATATAAAAAAACCCCCCTCACAGATGCAAGTATTCTTCAGTAATTCGTTAGATAATAATTATTAATTAAATTAATCAATTATTTAAGTTATTGCATATAAATTAATGATGTAATATTTTTTCAGAGTATAATATTCATATTAAAATAATTACAAATGATATATTGATATTCTATATTATAACCTTAAAATATAAATATATATTTCTTTTTTATAAATAATCGACGTTCGGAAAACAATTATGTAACAGTATAAATATCAGCAGTGTTGTTTAAAATTCTGTATTTAATTTTTTATTAATATAAATTTATATATATATATATATATATATATATATATATATATATATATATATATGTAAAATCTAGCACAAGTGGGAAGATGAATATGATTGATGGAAGAAGAAAAGTTCATCAAAATATATCGAACGCACGTGTATAACCGCTATTGCATAACAATTTTGAATTCTTTCTCCGGCTTATATTCGGCAAGAAGCCGAAAATTTTTGCTAGTTTGTCAAGCAACTTGCGCTTATGTATTGTCGACAATAATTTGATTTTGTTGTCTCGCAATGCACTTGCACAAATTTAACGCAACTGGGCGGCAAAAATTACTTAAAAAGCAAACAGACATTAACTCTTATAAAATTGTAAACTTGTCTAGTCGGTTCGATTACGTTTTGAATCGTGACTCTTTGTAATAATGTGCATATTAGATGTTTTCTTATTTGCTGACGTCTCCACTTTCTTACTTCTGCTTATAGATGGTTTATGTTTTGATTATTATATATCTGGAGTATTCAAAGATTGATTTTCAATAGTAATATAGTTATGATCTTATACATTTATAACAGTTTAGTTAGTCCGACGAAGATAAACTCTTATAGAAAAACAATTTTTATGGGCGGGTAGGTATGCCATGAAAAAGTGTAGTTCGATTTAATCTGTAGGGTGACACTACCATTCAAATTCGATGGATAAATATCAGCTATAACTAGGTTTTGCTTGGTACGTTGCGGAGAATTGCTATTTATTGTAATAGAAAGAGTGAGAATAATTCGTCCTAGTAATCGGATGTATTTGACGACTTGACTCATTTGCGCTTATGGAAGTGGCTTGACAAATTAAACCACTTATTTTAATTATAGAAAATGCTCATTTTCCATTTAATTTTTATTTATTTATATATAATAGTACTAAAAATATATTTCAATTCAATTTTAACAGAAAAACTCGCAAAATTTCGCAAAATCAAACAAAAAATTTGCAAATAAATTAGTTTGAAAAATGATTGAAAAATTCTAAATCGACAAATGAAAAAGAAATATTATGTCATACTAATACTTTTCAATGAGTAACATCTAAAAGGTGACAGTTTCTTCCCATCAGAAAGGAAAAGGGGAAAGAAGAATGATGGATAGATAAAAACTGATAAATATAAGATTAGTATAATTATTTTTTATAGATTTTTTGTCCATAAACCACCGTAACCATAGAAGTCGACGGCTTGCAGCATCACTAAATAATAACTAATAATATAAACTTTAGCCGCAAAGAGCAGATCATATTTGAATCAGCCAGGATGTGGAATTGAATAACGTGACGAATGAATTTTGTTTCATTTTTTAATTTATAGAACTGAGTTAGTGTGAATACGGCCGTATACTGCACTGCTTCAGCGAGCGTCGATGGCTTCTTCCACTATCGACAGCTGAGTTGGCTCTTCTCGAATATTTGCGGGACGTGAGCGGGACGAAGTCGCAAGAGCAAAGTGGCAACAACACCGTAGTGAGTTGGATGCGTACTCGGATTCGACGATAAGATCAACGAAAGATATGGATGATTTAATTTTCAATAGTAACGTATTGTCTCTCCACATGAATACTTCTTAGTTATTTTGGAAGCTACATCCGCACAACTGGGCTGCAGAAATGGAGAAATGAAAATAAAATCACAAAATGAATAGCACGAGTGAGCTCTGCTCGCAACGAGATGCTGAAACCAAGTTCTCTTCGTACCGCTCTTTCTCTTTGGAGATTTCCATTCACAAATTAGATTGCGGCGCATATTACGTCCATGCTATATTATACAGTCGTTCGGGCTGTTACAAACTCCTCCTCCCAAAACCAAAGTGGGACAGAAAACGCTAAAGGGTTTTTTAATGCCATATGCTGAACATAAATCCACGAAAACACGGCGCGCTCGCGAAGTTGGTCTCGGACTATGGTTCTCGAAACTTCTGGAAAATATTTTAGTGTTTACATTTTTATAGTTTTAAGTAATTAGGGGACGAAGCATATTTATTCACAAAATTACAGTGGGATTAAATTATAAATCCGCAGTGACTTAGTAAATGATACGAAAAAAACGAGTATATATCGCAGAGAGAGACTGATATCCTAATGATATTATTAAGGCCTAATCCCTTTTTCTCCGCCAGGCTTCCTGCAAAAATCGTTTGTTGATATGCCTTTGGCGAATGTCCTTGGTTTCGGAGATAGTATGGGCCTTTTCTGGGCGAGAAAGGTTGTGAATGTTGCGAAGATCCATGCTCCTAGTCGGTAAGCATCTTCCGTTGCCCCTTTAGCGGAAATATTATTCGTTCTCAGGAAGATTACCTGTCGGGGGGGAATATTCGTGTTAGGAGCGAAATAAGTTCAAACCAATTTTTCATAAGTATCGCACATCACGTAAGTTATCTAATGAGACGTCCATATGCGGCAATGGATATGCATTTTCTGGTGACATGGTTCACTGCCTTATAGTCAATACAAAAATGTATTTTGTGGTCCTTCTTAGGCACAATGACAAGACAGCTGCTTGAAAAGCTTTCAGAAGGTTCTATAATCGTATTTTTAAGGAACTTGTCTACCTTTGTATGGGATTTAATTTTTTTTTTCATCGACGGTGTCCCTGTACGTTGAAGTGAAGCGGTAGTGTATGCTAGTTGCAGTTTCTCGTGATGATGATAGGATTCGATCTAATAATATATTTAATTTTGTTCTCTCGTGATTCTTTAATATTGTCGCTCTTTCTAATTCTGCCAGTGTTCTTAACCGTTGGCATATTTCTTCTTATACTGATGAAAATGGTCGTTTTATTACTTTTGGCGTATGCCAGGTACGATCAGCGAAATTAATTGCGATTTTTAAAGCAATTAATGTGTCCATGCCGAGGATGATTTATTGCCGTCGTAATTTATTGTCCTTGATATTTTAAATTGGATTATGGTTGTCTGATCGTTTATGTGAAAGGATAAATTTATTAAAAGAAAAAATAAATTTCTCTTTCGTTGGAACACATTTTTTTCATTCGACAGCAACATATAGGACAATATCGGTAATATTGCTGACTTCAATAATTCTGCCGGTTTCGGTCCTATGTACGACTTTCGCGATCCAGGGTCGATTAAAGCAGGAAACACTTTTCCATTAATAAATATTTCTATTGATCTTACAGTCAAATCAAACTAAAAATAATATATAATTATATTAATATATGTTTATATCAATATTAATACATAATAACATATTTTTAATAACATAATTAATTAATAATTATAACGACAGTCAGACTATCCTTGTTTAAACACACCCCCGTAGACTAATATGAATGACAAAATTTTTCTTAGCTGAAAAAAACAGTTTATTAGTAAAGTACAATCTGACTCTTCCCACCACCTTTACTTAATTGATGTATCTACTGCTGTTGTTCAACGCGTCGAGCTCACTACAGCTCCTCATCAGAAATGAAACTAAACCTTATAATAATATTCCATTTTACATATACCCCCATTCCCACAAAATATAAAATTCAATAATCTGAATATGCAATTCCCCTTCCACACAAAATGTTCAGAACCAATCAGTTTACTAAAGAATGATAAATATTATCTAATTAACTTGACTCTACTAGTAAATTCACATTCTTCCGATTCTTCAAATGTGACTACTTTTAAGACTCTCCCTTTGGTACTTATTCTTAGTATCATGCTTCAAAATATTCACATTCGCAAAATCAAAGGAATGTAAAAACTTTCAACAATCTTTTTTTAAACCAAAAGTAATATATAAACTACGTAAACTATATTTATGTTCATAAATACTGTTTTTTAAATATCTACGTGTTTGTCCAATATAGCATTCATTACAATCCATGTTATTATTTAATATTGTATTGTACAACAATAATTGTATTAATATTGTAATTAATATTGTACAACTCCAAATTTTAAATATAAATCATCCTTATTTATGCTTGTTCCGACCAAGAAAAGATTATTATATATTCTTCTTCAAATAAAATATAATAATGGACAAACATTAAAAAGAAATTTGACTCAGTTATCAGATAAACAATACAAATAGCAAAAATTGGTTCAGGAATCAAACAGGCAAAGAAATGCCAGAAGAAGTAGTAAACACCATATCTAAAGCTGCCAAAAATAGATAACTGTATTCTACAAAGAATGTCCCTATCAAAGAAATCATCGCAGATGTTGAAAGTAAGAGTTTTAATTTGAATAATAAAGTAAAAAAATAATGTAGAACATCTTTAGTTAAAATCATTAATAATTTTAAAAGAGAGAATAAATTTGATAATTATTTGAGTAATAATTTTTTACATGAATTAAAAATCGTGATCAATTTTTTGAGAAATAATCCGAATATCATCTTTCAAAACATAGACAAAGAAAATATAACTTTATCTTCAAATAAACTTGATTATATAAATAATATTAATAATATATTATAATAAATAATGATACTATTTATATAAAAATTGATAATCCTCATATCATTAAGCGACAAAATAATTCGAAAAAATTATAAAATAATTGCAAAAGAAATGACTATATAAATAATAGTACATATAAATATTTAGAAGATAAAAATGGTACTGTAGCAAAATCTTTGGGCTTTCGAAGATTCATTCCAAGATCCATTATTCTTTTAATTTTCCAACTTATATTATTGCCAGATTTTTGTCTAATATATTGGTAAAGATAGTTGGAAAAACTAGTTCTTTTATTAAAGATACTTGGAGTTTTTACAATGAAGTAAAAGATATTATTATTCCGAAAATCTACAAGATGTTGTATCTTTGTTTATAAATGTATCCTTAGAATTCTTTAATGATATTATACAAGAAAAATAGCATAAAATTAATATATATATACAAAATTAACAATGAATTAATTTATTAAGGCAATTAAATTTGTATTGAATAACACAATTGTTTTGATTAATAATAATTTTTATGAACAATAACGCCGATGTCCAATGGGGTCACCTCTGTCACCAGTTATAGCCAATTTATTTATATAAACATTAGAAAGTATTACTTTGTCAAAATTAATTTTTTAACCAATTTAGTTATTTAATAATTGCAAAGATAAGGGTGATCTATGTTTTAAATCTTGAGTGTTTACAAAATTATTTGTATGGATTGTAGTGAATGCTACATGGGGCAAACACGTAGGTATTTAAAAAAGAGTATTTATAAACATAAATGTAGTGTACGTAGGTCATATATTATTTCTGGTTTAAATGAAGATTGTTTGAAGTTTTGACATTCTTTTGATTTTAGGAATATGGGTATTTTGAAGCATGGTATTAAGAATAATTATAAAAGGGAGAGTTTCAAAATAGTCAAGAATCAAAATAATGTGAATTTAATATTAGAGACAAGTTAATAAGATAATATTTATCATTCTTTAGTAAACTGATTGATTTTGAACATTTTGTGTGGAAGGGGGATTGCATATTGAGATTATTGAATTTTATATTTTGTGGGAATGTGGGTATATGTAAAATTGAATATTAATATAAGGTTTAGTTTGATCTCTGATGAGAAGCTGTAGCGGGCTCGAAGCGTTGGACAACAGCAGTAGATACATCAATTACGTAAAGGTGGTGCAGAGAGAAATTTTTATTTATTTTATCTAAAAACAGTTGACATTAAAGCACAATTAAAGTATGATAAACACTTTTTTAGCTATTTCTACCTAGAAATAAGCGATTGTCTGCATCTTGAACTGTAACTAAAGGTTGTGTGATTCGCGCTACATTTGTGCTTATAGTGGATGATGTTTGTTGTGTGTTATTGTGGTGCGTTCCGATTTCTTCTGAATTGTTTGTAGTTTCTCTGTATTGGGCAAAGGATGAACTCCATTTTCCTTCTCTCTTATTCGTTTTCTGGCATCTGAATAGGGTTGCATCTGCGATACTCTGGTACATTAATGCCTATTTTTTACATTTATAACGGAATATCCCACGTCTGTGCGGATATTTATCTGCCCATTGAGCATCAGCAGGATCTGTTTGCTGTTTGTCCTTTATTTGTTAATAATGGGTTGGTTTTTTGATTATATTTTCTTCGGTTCACCACTTCTCTTTTTGATGATTGATTTCTCCAGTTTGGTTGTTTATATGTTGGTTACGGACTTCTTTGTCGACTGTTGTATAGTGGTGATTGACGTTGTGTTTTGATTTATGCTGTTTGGTCTGTTCGTCTACCATTATAATATGATCATTTTTCAGTTCTACCATTACAGTATGGAGATCTTTCTCTTCTATCATTAGAATATGGGGATCTTTCTCTTTTATCATTATGATATGGGGAACATGTTTCTTTGATACGGTATCTCTTTTCTGGGATTGAACATTTATCTTCACATCTTGATTCATGTCTCTAAGTTGTTTTTTTCTACTTTGATCCCAACTAGATGAGCTTTACTATTTTATTTACTCTACTATGTCCTTTCCATTCTATTGAACTTTCTCCTGTTCGTTTTTCATATTTGTTTCCTGGTTTCTTCGAAGTGGTGTGAACTGATCGTAAAATTCTAATAAATTTACTAAAGGTAGATTGTTTAAGAGGGATTGAGGTACATTTGCATAATTTGTATTAGAGCGAGTTTGGTAAGTATTTATGGACAAATATGTAGGATCGAAAAGGGCGTATTGTCATGAATATCGATCATTTTCCATTTCTTCGCTTTGTTAATTTTGTGGTATGGCAGTTTCCTAGCAGTAAAAGCTGATGTAGCCCAGGCGATCGGCGGTCTCGGATGCGTTTCCGCGTTCGTGAGCGGGTGTCACGGATACCGTCCGCGGAGACTCACGCCTTTATCTCTTTTTATTAGTATTAAGTAGTATATAAGGGTGTAGATTTAAGACCCGAGAAAGAACGGTGAACGAAACTCGAACCTGGCAGCGAGGTACGAAAACAAATATTATTAGAAGGCTATCTGATGTATAGACTACTGGAGGCATATACTATGGTTACACACCCTCCAACCCTCCTCATACCATTATATCTAGCCGAGGCCAATTGAGAGAGTGCTGGACGGAACTCACAAAGAAAAGGGATTTAGACCTCGACGCGTAATAGGCGTATTCAGGTAATGAAGTAACCCCGTTGGCAATCTGGAGCCTTGCAGTGGTCTACTACCCATCTGTGGCCAGGCTCGATCAGGAAAATCGTTATAATATATATATATATATATATATATATATATATTTACTTATATTATTATATTATTTATATTTTATTTATATTTCTCTAATTATTTTTTTAGCTATTATCCAAGTATTTAATGGTGTATAGCATATTTTCAAGCTGTTCAATTTGCTTATTTCTAAAAATTCATGATATTTTTATTTTTTTATACAAATTTTCTAATTATTGTTCATAATCAGGTATATTTTTATGGTATAACTTGATGGTATGTGCTTTTTTCTTCTTTCTTATTAGGATAAATTATCTTAAATTTAATTGAATAGTTTACTCCTAATTTTAATGAGGTAAGAATTTTATTTTAATATTATTACATGTCTATAAATACACTTAGCTATATTGGCTATGTTTACATTGGACTCATTATATGTATTTTGTAATCTATAATTGAAATTGACGAATCTATTTAATAAAGAGTTGATAGGAGGTAAATCATATATATATATATATATATATATATATATATATATATATATATATATTTCTTTTATGAGCTACTGTCACATATAAACAGAATCTACACCAGCAGGGAGCTATACCACAGGCCTGAAGACGCTTTTGTTTTTCACTCACTGACGTGGCATGACGCTAACAAGATAGTCAGCTTTTCTCTTTGCGAACTTCACTCGCGATCGTGAAAAGTAATAGGTCTTTTCGCTATCAGCATCTCATTTGGCTCTTCTCGAACCTTCGTGGACCGTGAATGGAACGAAGCTGCTGGAGCAAAGCGGCAAGAATACCGTCGCGAGTTGGGCGTGTAATCCAATCCGATGACAAGATCAACGAAAGCTATGGACGACTCAATTGTTCAACAGTGATGTAGTGTCACTCCACATGACTACTCCACAGTTATTTGTACAGTGATGTGCGCGAAACCCAGTGCTCTTTCCACCGCTCTTCTTCTTCTTCTCCTGTACTTCCTTCTCCTTTTGTCTAGGTGATGTGTAAGAAGCCGGGATAATTCTAGCGGGCTTCTCTCCTTCTTGCTCGTTTTTCCGCGGGTAATTCGTTGATGTGGAAATATGACGCGATTTTCGCGCAGAAATATACGTACATACATATAAAATTAATAAATATTTTTATCATCTTACAGTTTTTTTTATGATCACCACCAAAGAATAGATAATATAACTTATTATTAAAAAAATTAGATTACAAATTAAAGATAATAAAATAAAAATATTAAAAATATTATACTATATTTACGTTAGCAAAGAACAACCTGGCTGCCCCGCCACCATTAATTTAAATTTTGCTTTAGTGTCCAAAGACCATTACGGTTCAGTTTCAAGGACTAAACTATTTAAAAAATATTTACTATAGACTATAACTTGAAATTATTTATTTATTTATTTCAAAACAGTCATCATAACTATAATTTTTAATTTTGTAATACGTACATATCTACATAAAAATACGGAGATTTTAGGTTACAAAATGGTGAGAGGCGTGCGAGCTTCAGTCAATAAATATATGAAAAATTAATAAGAAATTAATTTGTAGCGATATGAATCCCGCTGCCAGAGGCTTTAGCGGAAGCCAGATTTCGAGATCGGGAGTCGGGGTTTAAGAGTACACAAGTACACTATCCCCCTCGGTGATACTGGTTGCGGTGAGTACGTACAGCCCCATCTTCCTCATCTTGTTGCTGGAGTCGAAATGTGTTTAGAATCCTCTGGTTCTTCTCATTTTTATCAGTTTCTATGGCCTCGTCTTGGTGGGTATGTTCTTCCTCTCCTCTCGATGCTGTTCATATACGGCGGGCTGGTAACGCCGACCGTTTCCGGTACGGCCCAGAGAATGTTTAGACGAGCCTGGCATTTATTCTCCGTGCTTTATCGGATAACAGTTGGTTTTTCTTTAATATTGGGTCCCCTACCGCTGATAGCAATTTACGCCTTCGCAGGTTGTAGTGGCGTTTTTGTTTTTTTGCAACAAATCGAGGCTTTCCTCGATTTGTTGCAGGGGGCGTTCGAACGTCTTTTCTCGTGGTATAGTGTCCCTGGTGCGCGAAGTTCCCATGCATAGTTGAGGTATACCGGTGAAAAGTGAATAGTTTCGCTTGCGACAGTGTTAGACGCGAAGCTTATCTCGGGAAGATATATATTCCATTTTTCATGCGACGGCTCGAGGTATTTCCGTATTATCGATTTAATTACCCGAATTGTTCGTTCGACCGGGTTTCATTGCGGAGCATATAGGGGATGCTTGTCGATGGATGATGCTGCTGTTCTGTACATACTTCTTTACTTCGACGCCGATGAACTACCTACCATTATCGGAGATTATGATCCTTGTGCATCCGTGTTGTAGTAGAGTCTGCTCCCATATGGCTTGTGCCACTGCCACGCTGCTGGCTCTGCGGAGTAGTCTCACTTCGACCCATTTGGTCATCTGGTCCTGCATGACCAACAGCGTTGAGTTGCTTTGTCGCCAATGCGGCAACGATCCGACGAGATCGATCGCGATGTTCTCTAACGGATCGCCTGTAGGTGAGGTATGCATGAGCCCTGCTGGTACCTGCTTCTGAGGTTTAAACTTCTGGCAGTTCGTGTATCGGCGCACGTAGTCGGCTGCTTCGTGGAACATTCTTAGCTAATATTATCGTTAGGCTAGGCGGGTAAAAGTCTTGGCTATCCCTAGGTGACCGGCGGTCGGATCGTCGAGGGTGTCTTTGAGTGCGCGTGCTCTTTCCTCTGCTGGGACGCATAACTTCCAGATCGTTCTCATCGTTGAAGTCCACGCTGTGCAGTATGTGCCGATAAAATCTTTCGTCGCGGATGCAGTACTCGTAGTGACTCTTATCTTAACTCCAGCGCGGATCCGTTAGTACCAGTGGTCTCCATCGCCGGTGTCGATGCTGGGTACCTCTATCGGTTGTCTGGAGAGGAGATCCGACACAGTATTATCGGCTGTCTTAAGATACCGTATCTCGATTGGGTTACCGAACTCAATTGTGTGAGTTCCATGGCCCACCTAGCTAGTCGACCAGATGGATTTTAGATTTTATCTAGTCACTGTAAGGCCTGGTGATCAGTAATAACCATAAAATTGTACCCCTCCTGGTATTGGCGTAATTTCCAAATCTGTCAATATACTATCAGCCCCTCCATATTGGCGTCTGTCTGTAGTGTAAAGGATATTTACAATCCGGGCAAGCTAGTACGGGGGTATCGGCTAGTATCTGTTTTAGATTTTCGAACACCCCTGGCTGAGCCGTCCTACATTCCCATTTGTGATTTTTTTCGCAGTAGCGTATTTGGAGGCGTAATGAGTTATGACACATCTTTCAGGAACCCCCGCTACCATGACAATAGCCTCAGGAAGCGTCAGATCTATTGACAGATGTGGGCGGCGTAGTGGCCGAAGTATCGAAGACGTTGCCTGGCGAAGAAACACTTCTCCCAATTGGTCCGCAGCTTTCCTTCGAATATATAGTCGAATACCTTGCGTAGTAGGCTGATATGTTCCTTGAAGGTAACAGTCGCGATGACATGGTCAACACAGTATGCGAATGCGTACGGCGTTATTGCCACATCTGTTACGCAGTCCAGCAGGCATGGGAATATTGCTAGGGTTATATAGAGGCCAAATGGCATCACCTTAAACTCATAGAGACCGCGACCGGGGATCGTGAAGGCGGTGAGTGACTTACTAGTTCCATCGAGCGGAATATGCCAGTGCCTGTTCTTTAAGTCGATTGTCGATAGGAATCACGGCCTCTCGAGTTTATCTAAGGTGGTGTTGACCTGAGGAAGCGATTAGGCGTCCATTTTTGAAACTTGGCTCAGTCACCTGAAATTGATGCAAAACCGCTTTTTTCCATTTTTCTTGATGACCAAAACAACGGGAAAGCTCCAGACGATTCGATCACCTCTTCCTCCAGTAGCTTGTCGACTTTCTCTACGATAATTTGCTGTGTTACCGGATTCCGTGGATAATATTGTTGTTTAATCGGTGTGGATTTGGTCAATTGGATGGCATTGATCGTTAATGGAATAGTTCCAGTCACGGTTTCGAAGCGAGCAGTCTCTCTTTCGATGAATTCAGTCTGGATTCTCGCTTTTTTGGCGTCAGATGGGATAATCCCTCCACCTGCACCCCACTGGGTTATTCATTGACGATATCCTTATATTCAGTTTCGTTAGAATGTCCATCCCTATCAAGACCACGGATGCTAGTGAACTCATGACGGCGTTTCGGTGATAGACCGGCTAACTATAGATGCATGCTTCCCCAGTCATACTATATTTTAACTGCGCTTTGGAGCCGTCGGCAAGGGTGGCTCTTATTTTTTCCCCTCTTGCTGCCAGCTTTGCTAGAATAGTTATTCGGTCGTGCTGAAACTGATGAACGAACCGGCTGCTCCTCGTGTGGCTGTCTGGAGCTCCCTTTCTCTCCCTCCAGCTGTTTTTGAATGACCTCAATTTCCTGGGCTCTCTAATCCAGTTCATTAATCGTCTTGTGTTGGAAAAAGTGCAGGTATAGGCCGAACTCTGTGCGCATATTGTACCTGTTTCTAGTTGGCGCGCATAGTCTTATGCATAAGTGTGCGTAGGGCCATTGTGAATCCTCGAACGGTCTCGTCCGGCTTCTGTGATCTTTCCGCGATTTGTCGATCAATTTTTGATTGCTCATTCAGAGGCACACAGAACTCAGTAGCATGCTCTTCGAAATCTTGCCACGTCCGGACTTCGTCCCGAATGTTGCTGTACCGGTCCGCTTCTTTTTCGACAAAAGGTTAACCTGCCAGGAAAGTTCACTTAAAATCCTCTAGTGCGAAGAAAAAAGTTATCCGCCAGAGAAATTTATCTGGAATAAATTAATAACACAAATAGAATAAATTAGTTAACACAAATTTGCACCTGCAAATTTGCACCTAAAAAAAATGATCCCCGACCGTCAGTCATGCTATGACAACTTATCCGCCGAGAAGTTAAGTTTAGAAATTTTTGATACAACAAGAAAAATTACACACCTGGAAATCATGCTTGAAAATTTTAATACAATTTTGGCCAAGAAGATAATCCCGAACATTCATCTATCCATAAAAGCGAATACCGTCTCCTATTGCATGCTCCATCGACAGTAGCACGAAAGAAGATACAAAAATATACAGTCAACAATTTGCCGATATCTACCGTCTTAGAACGAAGAAGATACCACCGCATTAACTGATTTAGAAAAAATGAGCGATAATGATAATTTTATTTTTTTTATATACATAATATGCTACTTACCGTAACACGAATTGAAATTGTAATAAAATAATTTTTAAGTTTAATATGGGTTTATTACCGCAAAAATTTAAATGTATCTGGTGTAAATTTTCGATTCGTAAACGAGGGGGGAAATGCGACGATCAGGCTGTATAGTCAATACAACCTAATACGCGCAAAACTTTAATTTCAAATAATTAAAGTCGAAATTAAATAATGGGCCAAATGATCCCGATCAGTAGTCGAACACACAGAATTAAAATAATTCTTGACCGAATATTTAATATACTGACCTGCGAAGTTAGGCCAAGGGTGAGCAGGGGGAACTCGCGCGCGACGGGGGTGAGCTGCTCCCGCGCTACCCGCACCATCGAACTCACAATGTAGTAAAGGAGTTGGCCATGCATTTCATTGTCCTATTTAAATTAAATATTATAAAACTCTTGCTTTTGATATTTTTATATTCATTCATGTATAATACATATATGAAACTATACGTGCAAAAGAATATTACTATAAATATATAAATAATTATGCGTGTACGAGCATCGCTACGAAAATATCAGATTAATTATTATTTATATAATTATTGTTATTATAGTAATTTGTTATAATAATTATAATTATTATTATTGTAATGATGAAATATTATTTATAATTCGTAAGAATACGAGATAA
This sequence comes from Sycobia sp. Sy_11, assembly GCA_018907035.1. Classification (NCBI taxonomy): domain Eukaryota; kingdom Metazoa; phylum Arthropoda; class Insecta; order Hymenoptera; family Epichrysomallidae; genus Sycobia; species Sycobia sp. Sy_11. The sequence goes on along the minus strand of JACCIC010000052.1, from coordinate 2,433,338 downwards.
TTGAATTAAGAATTATTATTATAAGACAGTGCCGTAATTATTATTTAATTAAGTTGCCGTAATTATTTAATTTATATTATAGGAATACGAGCGTTCTCAAGGACAGGTTTATGAACAAACACTGTAATTATTATAATTATAATGCGATTATTATTATTACATTATTATAATATTATTATTGTGATTTTTCGGCCGCTCGATACGAAATTCGTCGATAAAAAAGGCGAGTTTTCCGCCACAAAAGCAGTATTCTCTCAGCCTTACTGCCGAAAGGAGCTCTCTAGAGCTATGCTTTTTCTAGAGCTCTAGTAATCGCGCCTTCCTCTCAAAATCCTGAATAGTAGACTCACAATCCTGGTGGCGCAGCGCTCCATTAAAGACAATCAGGCTCTACTATCCCGACCGAATCCTATACCAAATGAGTTTCGGATATTTTCCCGATTTCATCGAAAGAACTCACTTTCCTTTCAAACTAATCCTGATGCTACCGCGTAAGCTATCCCGAAGAATAGAAAAACGTTACAGTAAAATACGGGATGGCGTCGTGTGGGTTTGGATGAACTACTATATATCTATGGGGCGCCTTGAATTGATCTGTCTCGTGCGATGCTTCGATGTCTGACACATACTTGCATTTATCGTTTACATATTATTTTTTCTTGTATATGTAATGTCTTGTTTATGTAATGTATTATGTAAAATAAATGTATTATGTAAATTTTTGTTGATTAATTAAATTTGTCTTCCTCGAATTCTCTTCTTTCATATTTGTTTTAGTTTTATCTACCTGATTATTACAAATTACTTCTAATTTATTATAATTATATGTCAGGACGTTTAATATATTAAACAGATTCACGTGAATATTTTATTGCCTTTATTTATAGTAAAAAAATTGATTTATACCTTATTATTTCTAGGTTTTGATGTTGAATTCTTTATATATTCTTTCTAGGTTGATTTTTCCTTTAACATTTCCGTTCGGAAACATTTCCCATTCAAGCTCCAGCAGGGTGTTTTTGACGAATTTCGCAACATGTGGCCGAGTGTTGTCATGCAAGAGAATGACTTCGCGCCTATTACTCGCGATTGCTAATCTACGTTCAACCAATTTCTGTTGCAAATCATTCAGTTAGCGTTTGGATACCTCGGCAGTGAAGGTTTCATTCGGTTTTAGCAGCTCGTAGTACAGTACACCCTATCGGTGCTACCAAATGCATAATAATACCTTTTGGCCGTGGATGTTCCGTTTTTGTGTCGATGTGGATGGTTGGCCTGGGCCCACCCATGACTTTTTGTGCTTAGGATTGTCATAGTAAATCCATTATTTTTTTATAAATCTTTCCCATCGCTAGTAAATGTTTGCGAACTGATCTGTCACTGACTCCTAACTTATTAGCGAGTTCTTTTTGCATATGAGCTGAGTTTTCGTTCAATAATGATTTTAATTGACGATCTTCTAACTTTTTCGGTTTTCCATACGTTCATTGTTATTAACATCATCCCTAGTTCTAAACCACTGAAACCACTATTGACATGTTGTAAGCGATGAATCTTGTTCGCCATAATATTCTTGAAACAATCGATAAGTTTCTTCATATTTACATACATTATGGTGCCTGTTAACTGTTAAATAAGTACTAGATCTGACACATTTGACTTTTCGTACTATTTATATCGTCATCTAAATGTGAAGGTAGGAATCTAAGTTCGCCTTCTAATACGATGGTGGATTGATAAGTTTCCGGCCTGACCAAGAAAAACAACGTTTTTAAGAATTCTTTTCATTTCTCAACATAATCTCGATGTTATATACGAGTTAGATACGATTATTATTGTTCAATTTAATTCTTTCAAATTTCTTTGAGGAATTTTTCACCGTCATCAAGTAAATAGTAAATTAATTTTTATATATGATTCCGTAATAAATTCTTTTAAATTTTCGAAATATTATATGCAATTTACTATTTGCTTGTTAAGAGTAAGAAATACTTCACTGAAACTTCGCAAGAAAATGAATTGATTTTTTTATTTCTGACTAACACTACTAGGGTGGATTGATAAGTTTCCGGCAAGACCAAGAAAAACAACGTTTTTAAGAATTTCTTTTATTTCTCAACATAATCTCCTTCAAGGCTGATACATTTCTCATAGCGGTGTTCTAGTCTTGTAATGCCATCTCTATAGACTGATTAGTCAAGCTCCTCAAAATACCCATTTACAGCTTCGATTACTTGTTCGCGGTCGATCGCGTTAGGATGGAGTAAAAAGGAACGCGTGCGTTCCTGCTTCTCATCCCGGCCGTCAAACAACATAGACAATTCAAGCTGTTAGCAGACATCGTCCCGACCTTCGACATCTCTCTCATCTACAAGCTTCAGCCCCGGAGATCGAGCGGCTTCGAGAGTACTTACAAGTCCACGAGCATCGTCAAGGCTAGACGACTTCCGTCCTAGCTTTCTGACCTCCATTGACCGGTCTGTGAGATGCGCCCTCGTCCTGCACATCAAGGACACCGAGTAGCTATACGAGCAAGGTAGAAAGAGAGAGAGAGAGAGATAGCCGCTCACGCATCATCGAGAGAGGATGCATTCCTCTGCGGTTCGAAGTGATAGCGTGCCATCTCCCAAAACACCATTAATCTCAAAGAACGTTTCTCTAGCGAATTTGCCTTACCGAAGGAAAACTTTAAAATAGCGTGAAGTTCGGCGTTAGTGAACTACATGTTTACACATCTATAACTTTTGAACGCAATATACAAACGAATCATGCATAGCGTCGTTTTATACGTTATGTTAAGACCTTTCAAATGATGTATAGTACTGCCAGATACGAGCTCTGTAGCGCTTTTTATATAGCCGCGAAATTCATAAGACCAAAACGCGTAAGGGATATATTTGACAACCTAATATATATATATATATATATATATATATATATATTGTAACCGCATCAATGCAGCTACGCTTAGCTTGTAACGAAGGCATATGTATGTATATGTTTGCGCATCTTGATCACGGACTTCGCGCGTCTTGATGGGGAACGGACAGGGGATTACGGTAGTAAATAAAGAATAGTTTATTTGACCGTAATCAACAAAATATTTATTTACACAATCACACACGCACTGGTACGGATTGCTGTAGCTCATGGGCTAATCACTTCTGTCAGATTCCGCGACGCGAGAAACGGAGACATGGCATATATTGACGAGCGATCGTTTACCGGGAATGATAGAGGGGGAGAAAAGCACGCGGGACAGGAATGTCCTGTCACGATGGTTTGTGAGTGGCGTCCTTGTCGCCATTCAGTCTTCTCCTTCTTTCTATCTCTCTCGTTGTTGTAGCTGCTCGGCGTCCTCGATGCACGACGGTAACGAATCTGTAGAAAATCAAATTGATAATAGGTTGGTCCCTCTAAAGGCCCAGGTTACAAAAGCTACGTTAAGGCCATCACCAAAGATGGTCTTTCTGAAGCCTAGGTGTGTGGAAAAAATCTCTTCCACAGCAAAGGCTAAGGAATTCTTGCAAAAACTTTTAACCCGAGGTAGACTAAGGTTCAAATCAGAAACCTAAGAGAGACCAGGAGTGGTCTATTCTTGAAAGTGGTAATGGAGGCGGGGCTCGAAAAATTCAAAGCCTCAAAAAGCATCACTGAGCTTTTTGAAATCGAGGTACTAGCGCGGGGCAAACCGAGACTCATAGTCTACGACGTATTCGAAGACATCTCGCCGGATGAAGTAACCTCGGCAATCTTTGATGAAATGATAAATTGCCCTCAACGAGTGAAAAATTCTCTGAACTCTTCAAGCCCCACTTCAAAACGGGCAAAAGGAACGAAATGGCCAGAAATTGGGTGGTGAAAGTAACCTTTGAAATCAGAGGTAAACTTTTACAATAAGGGTACGGGCACGTAGCCGAACATTGTAAAACAGAGCAATGCTGCTCCAACGAAGTTGAAGAAGGAAATGTGCACATGAGTCTTGTCTCCATGAAGCTCAAAACACAGGATGGGCTATCAGACTGGACTGGACCTCGAATGATTATAGAACGATCACGGTCCACCCTAATGGATCAGGCACACTTGAAAGTACGAGTGCTGCAAATCAGGGACAGAGCTAAACCGATACTCCACACAGAAGGTACACTGGGATACCTTTTGCGCTATACTCGAGGATGAATAGGACCAGATCCGTAAACGAATGCCCGGCTCCAAAAAGGAGACCATTGAGAGTGTTCGCTCATTAACGGCCACTTTGTGGAAAGCGTACAATGTTGCAATACCGAGGAGTAGGGTAGATAGTAGGAGGGATTCTTGGTGGAATCCTGAACTAGATAGGTTGAAAAGAGCTACAGATCGAGCACGTTAAGTATTCCAGAAAGAGAGTGATCCCGTTATACGGGAGCACCTCAAGAAAGAATACAAAGCCGCCAGGAAGGAGTATGTCTGTAGACTCAGGCATACTAAAGAAACCAAATGGCAAGACTTTGTCATAGTGAAGGGTAATCAGAACCCTTGGGATATAGCTTACCGAATCCAAGTAGGCAAACTGTCCATCAAGGAAGTGACATACAACGCCCGCCTGGAGCAAGCAACCTATACGACGGACTCGGAGAGTACTGTAACGGCAGTACTAAACACCCTATTCACTTCAGACAATATACAGGATTAAACGCAAGAGCAGAAAGATATGAGGTACTTGACTGACATTCTGCCATCCAGGGAAGCCGAGATTGAATTTAATCTTGCTGAGTTATATCAGGTCTTGGTCAAAATGAAGATGGATAAGGCCCCTGGCTCAGGCAGCTCCGACTTCGCCATCAATCGAACAGCACTGCTGATCATCAGGCAGGACTTGATTAATATATACAACTCGTGCTTGAGGTTTTCTGTCTTGCCCAACGAGTGGAAGGTCGACCAAGTCGTCACAATCCGAAAGGTTGAAGACAAAGAACTTGAGAACCCCGCGTCCTAGAGGCCCATTTTCCTATTGTCAATACTTGGCAAAGCCCTTGAAGCTCTAAAACTGAACAGACTAAATAGGATCATAGAAACACAATTATCTCGAAAACAATATAGGTTTCGGAGAGGGCTATCCACTGAGGACGTCATAGTTTCGTTGCATAGATCTCTGAGTGAATCGAGTAGAAAGTATGTTGTATCAATTTTCCTGGACACAAAGGCACCTATGACCATCTCTGGTGGCCCGTTGTATTAACAGCATCGAAAACTAAAGTGTGCCCCAGGACTGTCTATAAACAAATAAGAGATTGCTTGAAGGGCCGTTGAGCTCTCATACAAGATGGCTTTGAGGAAGTACAGCTTGAGATCAGTAAGGGATGCCCGCAGGTATCCGTACTGGGCCCAACTCTGTGGAACCTTGTCCTTGATTCTCTTCTTTGGCAGCTCTCAAGACTAGGATGTGAGGTTATCGTTTATTCCGACGACATCACGCTCCTTGTGGAGGGAGACTTACACAGTCAGATCAAAAGAATAGGACGGAGTTACAATAAAGAAGTGGAATCCTGATGTCGCCTCAATAAAATAAGGATGGCCTCTCATAAATGTGGAATGTTAATCTTAACAGGCCACCTTCACCCGAAAGTCCCTCCTCTGATTAAGATTGGCAGCTCGAGGGTGAACAGATTAGAAAGTGTGAGATTCCTTGGAACCACTTCGGTGAACATCGAAAAATCGCTTGCATTTGAAAGCAGTGGAATCCAAATGTATGGGTTTATTTAAAAGGATTGGACGTCTGGCAAGATAGGAATGGGGCCTTAAATTTAAGGCGCTTAGTAATATCTATAATAGTACTATATATAATTTATAATATAATCTATAATAGTACTATATATAAAAATAAATACTATAAATAATACTATATATAATTAGTACTATCTGTAACGCAAGTTGTCAAGCACTGAAATGCATGCGCTCATTAGATACGCCGGTGCATACAGGACCACCTCGACAGACGCACTAGCAGTGATAGCGGGAAAACTCCCCATTGTGATAGAATGCAGACGTAAAACGGCACTGTACGCAAACCGTAAAAATGCAGCATCACTTGCATTCCTTTATCATTCTTTCGTTACAGAGGAAACTAAATAGGTAGGTACGGAACTGACAGTCTGGAATGACGGCTAGTCTATACTCTTAAGCAATCAGTCATACACTGGCTAATAAATATATATTTACTACATAAGTAGACTGACACTATACAGCTGTTTAAAAATTAGTAAGTAAGAAATTACAATAAAAATTGACCAGCCTTTACACTGGTGAGCAACTCTAGTCTGGAATAAGAAAGTATCATACAATTAACAATGGTTCGGAACCCACTATAAACTGGAGGTATACAAAAATTGCAATGATGCACAGATTTGCAACTAAAAGAAAAGTTCAGCAAAAATGAAAAGTTTTGGAGCACAACGGGCCAATAAAGGGAACGCTAGGTGCGACCAGGAATGCGGAAATGTTTATGTGTAACAGAGCATAACTGAGCGACCTTTGTTTTTTTTTGTGTTTCCACTTTGGTTCTTGTCGATGCTTACATTGCTGTGATTTATTATATTCACGTCTTGCTACTATAGTATAGCTACTATATTTTAGCCACGAGTGGCTTCTCTTTTTCAATGATTACTAACCTGGACCATTTGCTCGTTCTCTCAGATGGTGCGCAAGGTGCGGTGCTTACCGTGCAATCTTCTGCAGGTGGTGGTTTTTTCTAAAGCCGTGAAAGTTCTTCCTTTAACTCTGCTGAACCATCAGCTGGATTTCGTCGATTGATTTAAAATCGTGCCTATCGATTTGATCTATATACAATGGGTGTAGATTTCGATATATTCTATCGAGTTTTTCTTACTCGGTTAACGCCGGTGCCACATTATTTATTAGAATGCGTATTCCTCTGAGATAAGAGCCGATAGTTTCTTTCGAACCTTGTGTTTGCTCGCGCAGCTCTTCCTCTAGTCATAGGAAGTAATCCATTCGTCGAAATTGACAGCACAAGACTACTTTGAATTCTTGAGCGCCAATTCTTATAAAGGGGATTATCCGTGCTGATCGGCTTAGGATTCTCGGTATTAACTTTTCAAAGAAGGTACTGTTGTAGCATTGCCGGATTGGGGTAAAGCCGCATGCCTGGTACGTCCCGCTAGCTGTTTGCCGTAGCTGGAGCTAAATCTGTATTTCCTGCCAGGTCCGTTTGGTTTTTATCATCTGATTTTTACCATTCAAAATTTATTGCAATCGGTATTTTTGTCAGTTTTGAATGTGATAATCAATTATCTATTTTTCAATCTTTTACATTCTAGAGCATTTACAATTCTATAGCATTTAGAAAATTCTATAGCAGTGTATCCGTGCCAGCAGAACATTTTCGCACCTTTTCTTTCTTATTTCCAATGCAGTGGAGTGGATTGTTATAAAAAAGGGTAGATTGACAAAAAATATGGGTAAGAACCGTTGTAGACGAAGAAACATAATCTTTATTCACAACAGGCGTGAACCCCGCTTCGTTAATGCGTCCGTATATCCAAGCTATGCTAGCGTTGACAATGGAGAGAAAAAATAACATCTACTGGTCTTTGCCGTGTTCGCTCGACCTCGCCTCGTTTCCCTTCGTTTGACCTCCTTTTCGTCGCTCGCAGGCGATGACCCACTTCTCTGAGACCTGATTGGCTCACAGATATAGACCCGTACTGCAAAAATGGACCTACATGAATATTAATATTTACACATAGCTTTTTCTTACCAATACCATGCCGCTAATATGAGCAGTTATATCTGGGACACGGTGTATATTTGTCTTGTGTGATAATTCCTTAAGACTTTATGTATAAAGCACTTTAACTCTACCTGTCTAAGTATATGATTCTTTCGTATAAGCTGCTTACGCATAATTTTTCCTTACTAGATATAATATTTAGGTGAGTATGTATTGAATAATTAAAAATAGTCTTCCACTATCACTCTGTTTGATTTTTTTATCATTATTTATTGTTTTAGAATTACCTTGTAGATAATGCGTGTAGTTAATAATTATTAACTATTATAATTATGTGGATATAAATTATATAATAATCTATTATACAATAGTCTATTATAATATAAATTAGATATAAATCATAATTATATAATCTACTAATTATGTGGTGACTCGTTCGTTACTTATGTGTCCAATATTACTTATTTATTTCTATTGTTAATATGGTTACTAATTTATATTTATTATCCTTGGTATTGTTGTAGTGAATTAGTTAGTAATTTATGAGACGTTGAAAACTTTGTTAATGTTTCATTACTCTTCATTTGTTTTCTCTATTCCCTTTTTATTTAACATATATTATTTAATATTTCAGGAAGTAATTATTTCGAATCCTCGCTTAGTGTAATTGTCTTCTAATTTATTTATTAATAAATTGTTTCACTATTTATACAAACTTCATAGATCCTGAAAATTACTACTCCTTCCCACCTTTCTGCTCTTTTCAATTTTTCTGTACTAAGCCAGCATATTGTGTAAAGGTTATAAATAGACCATTGTACACCTATAAGAACAATTATGTTTATAATTTTATTAGTTATTTTTCACCACCACTCTTCGACGAGAATAATTATTGTTATTATCTCAGTGTATAAACAACATTTTATATATAAATTATTAAAGAGAAAAGAAGTAATTCAACCGTTTATAAGGCTGATATTGTCTAAGTTCGAGGGGCACTTTTTAACAACAGGTTATTTTTCTGAAAATTATTAACTTTCAAACTTTCGAAGGTGTGTTTTCATTATGTTGTTATTATTAATTACAGGTTATTTCTCAGAGGAGATATGAGAAAGTAGAATAATTATTTGCTCTGTCTCAGCTATGTCAACTATAGCTTATGCATACTAGTGCTTCTGAATTATATATAATAAAATAATTCATATGATATAATATTGCTATATCTAAAATATATCTAATCTATAGGAGAGACATTACACAGGAGTTGCTTAATTATGTATAAAGTCATTAAAGTTTCAATGACTAACATGACGGATCTGTTCATGCGCACACTCTAAGATGTCCGCTCCGGTGTGTGGGTGTGCGAGTAGCTGCTTGCTTATTTCTGCTGCTGTCATTTCGGATTCCGGTTCTCCCGCTTTTCAGCTCCAGCGCTGCCGACGCCACCAGAGATCCCGAGGTAAGTAGCCCGTAGAATAAAGGTTTTAATATATATATATATATATATATATATATATATATATATATATATTGTAACCGCATAAATACAGATACACTTACCTTGTAATGGGAAACGGGAAATCAGGAACGGACAGGGGATTACAGTAGTAAATAAATAATAGTTCATTTTACTGTAATCAGCAAAAGATTTATTTAACAATCACACACGCACTGCTATGGAATGCTGTAGCTCGCGATCTAATCACTTCCAGCAGGTTCCGCGACGCGAGTAGCGGAGGTACGGCATATATTGACGCGCGGTCATTCACTGGGAACGATAGGAGAGGCACATGGCACGCGAGACGGGAATATACAAGGACAAGAAGGACGCGGGCGCTTGCGCTAACTTAATTATCTCTCTTTTGGGAGAGAGTTACACCATGAAAATCGAAATAGTGGGCTACTTGCCCAACTATGCTGGATACTGGAGCTGTCCTCTCTCGATGGTGCATGAGCGGCGTCCTTGTCACTACTCAGTCTTACGGTCATACATCTTATGGCATCCGAAATGGGCAGCTGTTAGCTCCTGATAACATTCACGAAGAAAGCTACGGCGATCTTCTTTAGGCACAACTAGTTTCCACGCATCCTGATCATCTACTAGATTTCGATGGCAGGATCGGGACAATAGTAATATAGCCGTTGCCCTATAACTTTCCACCATGGATAGTTGATCGGATTGCTCACGATTTTCTTACGATGGCGCAAATATGAGGGACCTTGCACATAGATGACGCCGAGAGACGTGACTTCGCAGGTACGCTCGTCTTTCTACAAATGAGAGAGGGCGTCTGGTCGGCAATTGAAGGTACCTTTACGGTGCATGACTTCACAGGCATATCCCTGTAACTCCAGGGCCCAATGGGCGAGTCTATCCGTGGGATTGCACAATGAGTGCAGTCAACGAAGGCTTCTGTGATCCGTTATCACGTGAAAGTAATAGACCTCGATATACGGGCGAAATTTACATACAGTCCATAGAACGGTGAAGCACTGACGTTCAATCATCGCACATTTAAGCTCAGTTGCAGTCATGATGCCACTGGCGTAGGATAGCAGGCGCTCCACATCATCAACTGTTTGCGTGAGCGCGATGCGTAGTTCCGATTTGCTGACGTTCGTTTGTATCGCGAACCTCTCTCTAAATGACTGTCGATAGAGGACGGGTGCAGATGCGACTAACGCCCGAATCTGTTCGAAGGCTTGCTGCTGCTTTTCTCCCCAATAATACGTGATGTTCTTTTTGGTCAATCAGGTAAGAGGCTGAGCAAGCATCGTAAAGTTCTCCAAGATCTTGCGATATCAGGATGCGACGCTTGGAACCCTACGGAACTGCGCCAACCTCTTAGGTGCAGCGTAAGTTAAGATTGGTGCAATCTTATCCGAATCAGGTCGAAAACGATCGTGATCTATGAAGACGCCAAGAAACCGTCCCTCTGCGAGTCCTACTTTAGTTTTCTGCCTCTAATAACTAGGCCAACACCAGAAATTCGTCGCAGAATGTGATCGCGCCAACTGACGTGCTCGTTAAAGCTCTGCGTAGCGACGATCACATCATCGAGGTAGGCGAGGGCTACCGGCTCAATTTCAAGGCCGATCAGCTTGTCGCTTAGCCGCTGAAAGATTGCAGACCCTTCAAACAATTCCATGTCTAAAATAGTAAAGGCAGAGAGGTGCCGTGTTTTGTTCCGAAGAGGGACCTGGTTGTAGGCGCTGCCGAGGACCAATATGGAGTTATATCGCGCATTTCTCAATTTCCGTAATATTAAGTCCATGTACGCGAGCCGTTATGCGCTAATCTTCGACACGGAGTTCAATTTGCCATAATCTATGCATAATCAATAGCTCCTGTAGCTCTTGCAAACAATTACGACGGGTCTCGACCTTTCGTTGATCTGCGAATTACGCCTTGATCAAACTATTTGCGCAATGCATATATATTTCCAGCTCTATCTTCTGAGAAACCAGCTAATAACACTGCTTAGTCGGCCATGCATGCTATCGAGGCAAGTGAATACGCCGATGTAACGGAGATTGTGTGGAGGAACGAGATCTGCTATATCCTCGATCGTCATAGTATTGTCGTGCTGGTGGATGACCGGATCGTAAGTACCCTAAAAGTTCGTACCGACCAGACAATCATATCCAAGTCGAGAATTAAGATGACGTCTAACCCCATTTCGGAAACTGCAGATGTAAATAGAAAGGCCACTGGGCGTACTATCTGCTTAAGTTTTCCCGTGGCGGGTCGAGCGCCAGATCCAGGAAAAGGTTGAAGTAAACGACCGAGGGCAGATGCAATCTGCAAACTAATTGCTTCGAGAGCTGTGCGAGTAGCCCCTACATCGAGCAGTTCATATATGCTAAACGTGCCCATATCCTCCTATATCCATCACCATGAATAACGATCGCGGTCGATATTTGAGGCGAAGTCAGCGGAGTCACGGTAGTGTTCGTGCTCCTTTGTAAACAGAAGGGTGCAATCATCATTAATTAGTGTCCTAGCAGCTGCTTGCAGATTCTCAGAGATCTCACAGTAGGTGGGAATGAGTTGGACCTCATTTACTCGCCCGTTTTCGCATTTCCTGAACACTCGATACAACTACACAAGGTCACGGTGTGTGCTGATGACCTACGACCCAAGTACGAAAAAGGTACGTGAGGACCATGCTACTTGACTTGTATTTTCGTTGCTGTGGATTATACTCCCAAGCTTCCCCCTAAAGAGACTTTTTGTCTGATTTAGGCGAGGTCCACACTCTGTTCTTGTGACTGCTCTTTTTCACCGTAATAGCTGCGACGCCTATAACCTTGAAATCAGGGGAAGCGACTACAAAGCCAGCCTCTCGTAAGGCTTTTCGCGTTATAGCTTTCAAGTCTGGCCTAACGTCCACGGCCTCGATTTTCAGTTTTGGGCGCGTGCGAGACATGTACCCGGGTGATTGACCACTTTGAGCATTATGCATTCCTCGAGTGACGGTGGCCGTTTATAATTGCGCTCCGCACCAAAGACGCATTCGGCCTCTCGTGTGAGCTCGATTAGCTGTTTTGTACTCGTGATCTTCTCCCGTGGAATTAATATCTGTATTTCCAGGAGTATATTATGGTATTGAGGGCAAGCTGTTTGTTGTCCTCCGACCACGGCTCTTTGAACCTATTCAGGATCTTCAACAAGCAGAATAGTAGTAGTCACATGTTGGCTAGCGTTTGGACTCTGTGCGCTGTTGTGCTTCGTCAGTCAGTTCGGCTTGGAAGCGTCTGTCGACGCCATAGCAGCTTCGTGCCACATGGCAGAACTTTTGCCACGTGTTTGAATCTTTCCAAGAGAGGCGGTACCAATACAAGGCGACGCCATATAATAGCTCCGTTATAACATTGAGCATATCATCATCTATGAGCGGCGCCCGCCTGCGGCATTTCGCGATTCTCTGGAGGAACTCCTCCACGCTTTTACCCTTGGCACCATTGAAATGGATTTTCTAATTTAGAAATTTTCTAATTTAGACTTTAATTATTACTTAATTTATCAATGTTAAATTCATTAGTCAATTAAATAATTGAAGTCATTAACACTTTGAGCAATGCTCGTTCAACGGCCGTTATAAAAATATAGAGGAGAAAAAAAAATCAATACAAAAAAGAAAAAATTTCTTACGAATGTTTTCTGTCAAAAACAGTATAAATACGGCGTTTCGAAGGAGTACGGTTACAAGTTACTATGTTACCTTTATTTTGAGAATATGTGTCCTAGGAATCATGTATAGTGTTAAATTGCCCTTTCAGGCTGGTAATTTAGTGTAACAATTGAAACTGTGATGTACTTTTACTTCGACTGCTTTACAATTCACCAGATGGATGACTTCTCCAGATAAAACTGCCATATATCCGGAACCTTTTTACGATTGTACGCGAATTCGGCGAAAGCTTAAGTAGCGATAGCAACTGCGTTTTTAATACTCTGTTTTATTATGTTACAATACTACAAAACTAGATGTTGGTATGATTTTTTCACTTGGGTATGTATATATTATATTAGTATATATACCAATTTCGAGTTTACATAGGTAAATAAATCTAAATCTGCGGTGTTTGTTGTACGTGATTTTACAAACGATTGTCCTTTGATTGTTTCGAAGATTACAAATTTGGGGTATTCCGTCTTTATTATTTTGTAACCACATATTTATTCATGTTCTTTATTGGTAAGTGTAAATATCACTTCTCGAGAAGAGAGGGGGTACACCATTTGATTTCCCTCAATATAATATACTAAATCTGATGAACCTACAAGCGTCGCTAGGATTAGATTTCAAAACGTGTACACTTCCTCCTAATCGATGCAGTATAGACTGCAAAATGGGTATACAGTTCCGAATTTGAGACGAATTACATTGCTGTTTAAATCTACACAACTTAGGCCATTGGTGAGCTTTGTTACCGCTAAGGCCTGCACAACTGCAGAATACCATAATCGATACGGGTCGTTACAGCCGGCGCCATAGTATTGACTGTCAGTATTGGCATTTCTGGCTAATGTTAAGCTATGGGACGAGGTTTGATTGACTTTTAGGTCCATAATTATGCGATTACCTATTGATAATGTGCCTATTGTGTCTGCGTTTCTGCAGCAAATCTGACCTATTTCGTGAACATATTAGACTCTGTTACCGCTTACGAGTGATATGTGATAAGGAGCCGCAATATAAAATTGTTTTCTCCATTTGAATTTTGCATTTGTATACTTTAGTTTCTGTATTATTAAGTTGCAATAATTGAACGATGAATGTACTGTTGCGTGATATTGACGTCATTATCTGGAATGAAACATTCTCCCACTTCTGTAAGTGTTACCGTAGTTATTTTGGCGTACACCGAGTCACAATTATAGAAAATAATTGCTGATGCTGTTTGGATAAGCGATAACAAATATACAATTGCCAATAACATTTTTCTATATATATTTTTTCCTTTCCTTTTTTGATATTTTTTCTCTGTAACAATAGAATTAATTTCTGTGTTTCAAAGAAAAGATCCTTATCTAAATTATGCTAATAATAGTATTAATATTAGAAGTAAGGCGTACAATAATGAAGTAGGTGAAAATGAATTAAATGAAATTATGGTTAGATTAAGTAATTTATATCCGTGTCAGTTTCTGATTTTTTTCCCTTTTTTGGACGGGTAATGATGACTCACGGTTGATGTGCAATATTCTGAGTTTCTTCACATGCAAAATTTTGCTGCTTTTGCGTATTTGAATCCGTATATTATTTTTAGTTACAATTTCTAATATTTTATGTGGCTCGGAAAAATGATTTTTAAATTTACTGGGTTTAGGAGCGAATAATAGAAATACATAATCGCCTAATTTAAAGTCTGTAGAATTTTATTTTTTGGTCATAATACTTTTTCGATTTCAATTTAGGCGAGATTAGATACTCGTATGCAATTTTTTGTAAACCATGTAATCGCCTTACCAAACCGATCAAAGAACCTTTATAATCGGGAGTAGATCTGCCTCTCTGAAGGCGTCAGTCGAACGGAATCAGGCTGAACGTACGAATATTAGTTCGTAACGGGTGTGTATGGTACTTTTTTGTACATAGGTGTTTTAATTAAGTAAGCCAAATCAAGGCAGCTATCCCATTCGTGATCGTTCGTAGTATATTTTTTTATCAATTCGCCTACGGTATAGTGTAACCATTCCAAGGAGCCATTGAATTTGGCATAGAAAGCAGTTGTACGTAATTTATTTATTTTAAAAAGTTTTACTACCCTATTCATCAGACTGCTAAAAAAATTCATACTTTGCTCTCTGATAATTATTTCTGGTGTCCCGAATACACAAATAAAACTTTTTATGAACGCGTCAGCGATTTTCGATCACGATGTCTAAGGCTACCTTTTTGAAAGACACACCGGGCGTATCTGTAATTGTCATTGGTTGTTTGGTTTTTAATCAGATCAATTTTTGTAATTAGCAATAATTTTTAACTGCATTCTATAATGAACGTCATCTTTCAAGTTTTCCTAAAAATATTTTGGGTTTATTCTATTATATGTTTTGAACACAGCGCTATGTCTACCTATAGGCGATTGATGTATTTCAATCAATATTTCGTCTCTGTTTTCCTTGGGATGTAGCTCCTTTTTTCATTTTTTTTTATATTTTATACTTTCCTATCTTGTTATATTTTTTTTCATTTTGTCAGAAGTCCATTTTGAATTTTTCTCACATTTCTTTTCTAAGATCTATATGAATCTATCGATAACATCTGCCTTTATGACTTTCTTTTATTTTTTATAATTTTTTCCAACTTGATCTGGGTAAGACTGCTTTGGTGTGATATGTTTCAAAACACGGATCTATACAAAGAACAACTTGACAAATTTTACATTCATAAGTGCTTTAATGTCTGGTTTTATTCATGAAACATAAACAGCGATTGCCTTCTTTTTTTGCCTTGATCAATTTTCTTAGGAAAATGTTTTCCCGTAAGTTGAGAGTCATTCGACTGACATGAATGATGCAAGTCATCAAAATGTATCTCCAGTAACACACTCACCACTTCTAAACGAAAATTAGGATAAGAAATCTTTTTGTTCGTGGTACTTTTCATTGTATCTAATCCATGAGAATTTACCAGAATAAAATCAAATAAGTGAAAAAAAGTTTTCAATGCCATTTAGTAGATTTTCTAATCGTTTCTGACAATGAAAATTGTCTGCCTATGTTGTCAATTCCTCCCATATTTTTATTGTAGTCCACTAAACATATTGGTTTTATAATATATTTATTAGTACTCCAATGTTTCTTCCTTGTACTTGCGTAACCAACTTCATGGACAGTTGTTATCATGTAAACTTCTTTCTTGTCAATCTACTTTATTGTTAACCAAGAATCGGTATGAACTACTTCAATTTCTCCTAAGTTCACTTTGCTGGGAAGCTTGGACATTCCTTTTCTGCTTCTCTTCACGGTCCCACACATACCAGTATCTTTGGCATGGAGAAAATTAACAAGTTGAAGAGACGAGTACCAATTATCTATGAAAATAACGTGACTTTGTTGAAATATGATGTTATGAAATCAACTACTATAGCTCCAGAGATTCTCAGCTCAAATTTTTCATAATCTATCATCAGCCCTTGTATAGATAATGAATCGTAATAGGAATCTTACAATTAACCAATTCGAAAAATTTTATACGAAACGTGTGTCTTTTCAAAGGTTAATATTGCTTGAACTCTAATCTTCCTTTCCACAGCATTAAACGTTCATCAATGCAAAGGTTTTTCCCATGAGTGAAGTAGAGGAAAATTTCTGATTTAGAATATATATTACAGGTTTAATTTTCCTCAGAGGGTGGTTCTTGTAGGATGATGCATTGTCCCTATTATTTTCAATATACAGAAAACGTAAAATTTCGAGATACCTATAAGAGGTAATGCATTTTCTGAATATTGAAGTGGATAATAGAGGATCCATACTTCAATAATTTTTGACATAACACTTACGAACATGGCCCATGTTGATAGTTAGAGGAAGAAAGATTTGCAATTTTTCTACTGTTACATCTTTCCATGGAGCCATATTCGAATGGAATCGATCGGAGTTTTGCTTCTGGATGAGATTTGTTTGTTCCAAAATTACTTTGAAAATATTCGGATCCATAAAGAATTCAAAGTCAGCTAATGGAGTATGCTCTAGTATAGGAATATTTTCATAAAAATTTGTACGACCTACAAAGTTTTTTATGGAAGAGAAATAGACAGAATCGAAAAATACACCGTCATCTCTCCCAGGATCATCAAAGATTTCTGAAGAAGCATTTAGTTGTGATTTACCAGTCCTATCATCAGCATGTTCCTCTTATGGTTCTGATTCACCACTACTCCAAGCGCTCATTATTTTGGCTCAAGGAAGAAAATTTCTGTTGTAGACTGGTGATGGAATCTATGAGTTGTTACGCTGAATACCACAATTTTATATGTATGAAAGGACCAACTAAAAATTAAATGTTATTCTGTAGAAAAGCTAGTAAACATAAGTATCAAAATGAAAAACGAGAGAAAATATTCAATTCAAACGATGGAATGAAAAGTACCAAAGTATTATAATGGTAGAGTGACGGAAGAGTAACGGTTGGAAAAAAATTGTCGCAAGCGGATCGTTGAGTCTCGTCTTTTCCCCGGACTTATATCGTTGAGACGACTGATCTTGTGTCACGACGCTCAACGACAGTGTTTCGCCACGGAGCAGTCGAGAGTGGAATTAGCCTCTCTTCCGGGTCGGTGGTTACCTCTGTGCAGGCGTTCTATAAGTGACTTATGTGACTTATACTATTTCTTCTAGAATACATCTCTAGTTATAATTCTACGATCTAAATTATAATGATATATACGTTTCTAGCAAAATGTATTTCTGTAATTTTACTGGTAAACTACTTTGACAAGAATAGATTCACAGAAATTTATCTGAATAATGATATTGAGAGAAATGCGATTAGTTGAATGAGAATATTCGGTATCAAGCGCTCTCAAAATCTGAAAAGTAATTTTAAATATTTCCCTGAGTATATTCTCAAGCTGACCTTTGAGAAATCCTCATCTCTCTTTTTATTTGAGGTGAAAATGATGTAAAACCCGAACTCAATGACTTCAAAAACATAAAGATATATCTTCTGCAATGATTCAAATCATATTGCTAGGTTTGACCTTCAAATGACCTTTATTAACTTTGATTCTGAAGTGAAACGATCAAACCAACTTCATATATGAACTTAGAGCATCAATTTACTTAAGGATAAAGAGGTATCAGAGCAGTATGTTTTTGAATGGATACATTGGCTTTCCGGTCCTTTAAAGGATAACAACCTTACGCGCCCCACACGTCACGTACTAATGCCTAGGTTAATAAAACGGCAGTCACGGTACTCACCCTTTCTCTATTCGAAGTTCGGCCCACGGCAGGGGAGATCCTCTTTTGAAACATCTGTTTTGGTAGGCGGTTGAGCGTAAAAGGAACGAGCTCGCGTGCTCTCCTAAAGCTAACGCCTTTTCGGCGGTTCTCAACCCGACACTACGTCGACCCTATCCTACCTAAAGATATCGCGATCGCAGCGGCGACCATTCAATCGCGCATGGCGTACATGATCTCTGTGTCTCTGATATCTAATCACATTTATGGGATTACATTATCACATATATTATTATTAGTTATCCATGTATATTACAAATAATAATTTTATTTCATTTGAAAAAAAAATTCATTCGATCGCCCGAAGTCGAACATACGATCCTGTGTTTCATAAGTGATGTATTTTCTACTACATACAGATTCTACATAAACAAGGTGGTAACTGATATACTGACATTGGTTTCTAATAAATTTTACACGAATTACGCATCGCGTTTCTTAAGCCGCGATTAAATATTTTTTTCCCAATGTGATACTTTTTTACATGCTTTATAGTAGTCATCATGAATAAAAATCATTAATAAAACCAACAATTCAATAAAAATGTTGTAGAAATGCTTGGACCTATATGTTGACAATGTACAAATGACAATAATTTGCTATTTGTTCTTAAAGATAGATTATATATATATATATATATATATATATATATATATATATGCATACATAGAAAGAGAGAGAGAGAGAGTAAATGGAATAATTTAATTAATTAAATTAAAGTACTTACCTGTGTTCAGAATTATGACCTGCACAACTTATAGGAAACAGTTAACAGTTTTTGATACAATTAATAATTTGCAAACTATTGATAAAATAGAAAAAAAAGGCTTTTCTTACTATTATGTAATAATTAAACCTGTTCCGGGTTTATTATGATCCCGACAATTTATGCTTTTATTACACGCTTCCTTATCTAGAATTTTATGAAAACAACTTGACATTTAAAAAATGTTGGCAATTCGCACATGTTTTACCTAATTTTCCTGAACTAAAAATCGTAGAAAAAATATAGGAGAAACGTTAGAAATATTTTATCCAGATAAACTTTGAGCGAATTCGAATGATATTTGAAACAATACGTAATTTTTTTAACATTATAAAATAAAACTAACCTTTTGGTATTTTTCGGGAATCGATGAAACAATCAAATTGGATCCTTTTTTTGAGTTTCGGCAATTATTATAAGCACAGAGTTGACGGACAGGTATGATTTATTCTTATATTATATTGAATAAATTTATCAATTACGTATCAGAAATAATATGCTACGAATAATTAAAATAAAATACTTTTCTAAAATACTATGCAAATGCTACAATAGATACTTCACTATACATTAATAATTTGACAACAGCTGATTTATATGCATTACATGTATATATATAAAAAACGAAAGATTATATATTATCCCTCTTGAAAATGTATTAATAAAGTTAATTCCATATACAGAGCATGAGCTTGGCGCCATGAATATTTGGCTTGGCCGTCGATGATGATGCATGGCCGGGTAGTCCCCATGATTTTCTTCGCTTCGGATTATCGTAACGTATCCACTTTTCATCGCCAGTCACGATACGATGCAGAAAACCCTTTCTTTTATGTCGCTGAAGCAGCTGTTCGCAAGTGAAAAAACGCCGTTCGACGTCTCTCAGCTTCAGTTCGTACGGCACCCAATTTCCTTGCTTTTGGATCATTACCATGGCTTTCAAACGCTTGGAAATGGTTGTTCGGTCAACTCCCAATGCTTCAGCAAGTTCTTCTTGCGTTTGACAAGAATCTTCATCAAGCAAAGTCGCCAATTCTCGATCTTCAAAGATTTGCGGCCGCCCGGAACGCTCCTTGTCTTCCACGTCGAAATCACCGCTTTTGAAGCGTCGAAACCATCCGCGAACACTTGAATCATCGACACAACCTTCTCCATAAGCCTCCTGAAGCAATCGATGCGTCTCGGCAGCAGATTTCTTCAAATTGAACCAATAAAATGAAACTTCCCGCAAATGACGTCGACTCGGCTCAAATTTCGACATTTTCACGATATCAAAAATTTATGATGCGAAAAAATTTTAACTAATGTGTTAGTATGGAATTGTTGACATATAAATAAGCTTTGATTATGACATATGTAACCATTGAATACTCGCACAGTATTGGTGGCGCCATCTCTTACAAAAAACGGGAAAGACTTATTCACACTCCTAATATTATTATAGGAGCTTTGTCATTCAATCTGTACATGCAAGAAATTATGTAACACTTGTTGTATTTGTTCAATGTATATTTATTGCCTTTGCATATTTTTTTTTTGTTTTTTAAGACATAACTAATCTATTCCAAATGAATTCTAATGCGAAGAAGATAATTAAGAAAAGTATACCATTTTCAGTATGATTATCTACTATTACACATAGAGTATATATATTTAAGTTCTATATTATACGATAGGCTTAGATATACATTTAAATTCACTATTGGATTTGTTCACCTATAAACTTTATGGGAAAGGGCTTGGCAAGTTCATAACCATATTTTTTTAATAATCATGAGCTATGAGAATAAATAGAAGAAGAACGTTCATATAAAAACATCGATGATTCAAGACAATTCTTTCCTATCAGTCCAAGCGTAAAAATATAATTTTATGAATTTTGAATAACAATATGTTTTTAAACTAATCATGTAAATAATTATATTTTGCAATATCCATGATCCTGTTGCTTATTATACTTTTATTAAGAATTTTTTAGAAAAATTCGTTAGGTATGCCATTTGACCTGCATGAACAAAATGATTTGAAAATTATGAAAATGAACTGGGCTATTCGTAAACGATCTCATAATTTTTTAAGCTGTATTTTGGTTCAGACTATATATTTATTGATATTTTTCAGAATTTTAGATGTATTTTATGTAAGAAATAATCAATGCCATATACAAAAGTCTCGGGCTCGTCAATTTTCAAGAGTCATGAACATGCGCCCTCCATAGGGCCAACTGCTAGACTAATGCGCTAACGCGTCGGCATAGCTACATTAGCATAAATTAGAGTGCGCATTTGCCTACGTCACGAGCTGTGGTGTAGTAGATAATAAATAAATAAATAAATAAATATATATATATATATATATATATATTGTAACGGTTGGCGCGCTGCACCGCGTGAGCAGCAGTCGACCGTAGGTGTCCATGCGAATGTAAACAAATATCAACGCATCGGCCGCTGCGTGCGAAAGAAAAAAGCTTTTTTCTCGACGGAAGTTCAATTACCTAAGCGCAGAAATACAGCGCGGTCGTACGCTTGAGATTCCGATTCACAGCCGCAGAGCAATAGATATTATAGCAAAGATATTCATAGCAAGCAATTCATAGCTCGAGTGAGCACACGATTACCGCGCAGTTGGACATATCCGGAGGCATTCTGGGCTGCTCCAACGAGGCTGAGCTCAGCGTCCGGACGACTGAAGATCGAATCACGGACGGGACGACGGATGAGCGGTGCCACAAGAGGGCCAACGGCCACCTGCACCACTGAGCCGGAGGCTTGATTCTTGATGCACAGCGAGTCTTTGGTAGTGAGTGCCGCACATGTTGCCCGACTTTTTCGAGGAAGTGCACGTCATGCGTTGCTTCCTTGATTGCGAGTGTGAACGTCTGCTTGGACATCGACTGTGTGTGAATGCGAGAGAGACAGAGAGAGAGAGAGAGAGAGAGGGGGGGGGGATGAAAGTGTGTATCTGTGTGTGTGTATCGTGGTTTATACATACTGTATGTTATATAGAGTTTTGTTATGCGTTACCTAATATACGAATGATCCATGATTTATAAGATTTTTTCCCATTATTTAATTTTATATTATTACTTTTGATAGATTTTAATAATATTGTTCATCTAAAGTAACTTAATACTATATTTTTTCTTATTTTGCATATATAGTTAATATAAAATATTCAATTTAGTCTCAAAAAATAAAAAGCTAGTTTTATTTTGCATAGAAGGAAGGTACAATGTTCAATTTTTTGTATGTACAGTAACAACCTTGTTTATCGTACAGTAACAGGTTATTTGCATATGATTGTAAATTTCTTTTGCAACTACATCATAAATTTATGTTTGTTTCTCTACTTTTGCATCAAATTATAAAAAAAGAGTTTTACATATAAAAAATAAAATAGTATCACTTGTGCAACAATGCTCATAATATATAAGCAAATTAAGACTATATTTTTTCTTAATTTTCATATAAATTTTTGCCAAACATTTAGTACCTGATTTATTTATACCATTAATTTATTTGATTTAATTTTAGCATATAATTTCAAAAATTTAATTATGAATTTATTTTGAAAACACATTGATATTGGTTATGTATTGTTGAATTCACTTATAACAAGAAGAATTTCACATCACCAAAGAATAAAACAGTATCACGGTACAACAATGTTCTTAATATATAAGTACATTAACTCATTAAAAACCAGGCAAAACCTCGCAGAGATATCGAGAAACGATCTGTGTCATCCTTTGCATAAGCAAAAAAAAAATCATTTTTTTTTCTTTTGTCGAATACAATTGTTTCTAACAAATTGCGACGGCCAAAAACATGGCCGCGCAAATTTACTTCGAACAAAGGATTTATTTTACACGTTAAAATTTAAGATAGTATTCCATCTAATTTGGTGGATGTATTTTACAATACATACACGGAATTAGATGTATAAACTTCACAAGAAAGAATATCGAATATTATTAGAAATAATATATTAAACATATTATTTCTATAATTATTAAATTAAGACTCGCGTATATACCGAATAAACACCGAAAACCGGGCAAAGGTCGCGACGACTACTGAAGAAGATAGTCGTCGCAACTGCCGAAACTCGAACAAGTAGAGAGAGAACGCGATATCTAGTCTCTCTCTCTACCACTAAGTTAAGTAACAGCGTATGCCGTAGAGGGGATACACTGCGCGCGACAAGAGAGCGCGCGTTCAATGTATTAGACCGGCGGCCGCTATCCCCTCTAATACATGCCGCACGCACACTATTACACGCTCTCACTGAGCAGCCTGAGCCGCAACGAATGTAGCGAACGCGCGAATACCAGCATATACAACGGGTGTCCGAAAACGAATGCACCCGCTGTATTTAATTAAATTAACTAAAACAAATGATTTAATGTATACATAATGTATAAATATATGTATATAAATATTTAAACTTGTGTATATGTGTATTATTATTGTGCAGAGCACACCGGCTGCTAATAATAACGAAATTTAAAATAATAATTGTTATAATTATTATTGAATATTATAATTATTATTGATTATTATTGTTATTATTATAATTATTGTTATTATTAATATAATTATTATAATTCGGCGCCTCGTCCGAAATTAAACGAGCGGCGACGGAATTATCCGATTATTTTACTATAAAAGGAGCCGCAAAAGGCAAAATCGGCAGTTCGCCCGGTGAACCAACTGCCCCGAAGTTGTTTCACACGAACTCCTCCCGGAGCTAACACCTTTTCCAGAGCTCGATTTAATCCTGACTTTTTTCCTTTCCGAAATTATTAACTTGATCTCTGTTGCGAGGCGCTCCTCAAAAGACAGACGGTTAATAATTTACCTTTCCTAAGTAAACGTAATCCTGGTTGCGAGGCGCTCCTCAAAAGACCAGCAGTTTACTTATCCTTACATTTACCAATTTCTCCGAAGTTATTAGCTTGATCTCTGTTGCGAGGCGCTCCTCAAAAGACAGACGGGTAATAACTTTACCTATCCTTAAGTAAACGTGATCCTGGTTGTGAGGCGCTCCTCAAAAGACCAGCAGTTTACTTATCCGGACCAGAAATTCTCCCCTTAACTCTTGATCCTGGTTGCGAGGCGCTCCTCAAAAGACAGACGGCTAATAACTTTACCTATCCTTAAGTAAACGTGATCCTGGTGGTGAGGCGCTCCTCAAAATACCAGCAGTTTACTTATCCGGACCAGAAATTCTCCCCTTAACTCTTGATCCTGGTTGCGAGGCGCTCCTCAAAAGACCAGCGGAGTTAAGTTTTTTCCTTATTTTTTATTCCATTTCAAATCAACCTGTCTCGGTTCATTAAATCCCCGCGTGGAAAATAACACCGGGTATTCGTGCGGTAACTAGCGCCGAATATTAGAGGCATTGCGGAAAATAGCGCAAAATTTATACAAATAAATATATAGATCTAGCTATAGTTTACCTTTATTAATTATTTTTTGTGTTTATATTGATTTGTTTCAGAATCCTGTAGATAGAGGAGCTGATTTATTTTTCGCAAATAAATTTATATTTTTTGTTATAAAAAATTATATACTGTGTTCGTGTAATATTATTTTCCTGAAACCGCCGTCCGATCCTGAAAAACTTCCTCCCCTCTCAAAACTACCCTGGGAAGATACCGCGTAGGCTATCCCGAGGGGGATAGGAACGTTACAAAATTATTTAATCAATTAATCCAAAATGTCGTAATTTTACAAAATTAAATGCGGATATCGATTCTACGGGCAAAAACACGACAAAAACCTATCTAATGTTTTTTTGTTAGATTTCAATTTATTAGTCTAAAGCAGGAATAAAATTTTCACATGTAAATCATCCTTCTCATCCGTCTTAGATGCAGACCTACCGAATACCGCAGTGTTGCATGCTACCATTGGATGCATTTATTTTTTTCAAAACCATCCGAGTTAAAGATCATATTTGAGTAGCTAACGGTCTTACATCAATTGAAAAATAAAATTATCTTCCGAAACGAGGCTTTAGGAATAGAAGTTTTCATGAAAATATTCTGTGTCGATAACGCAGTTATCGAGAGAACATCGATATGTCGATATAGCATTTGCTCCTACTGATCATGAAAGTTTAGGTCGAGATTCGGATGTTAATCTAGAAGAAGATCAACATGCGTTTCATGATCTCCCTACAGGTTTTTAAGAACATGTGAAAAGTACTTATACAAGTACTCAAAAATTGTTGAAACCGAATCATATTTACGATTGGGAATATGATACTCTGAATAATATATCTCCTGATATAAAGTACAATTTCAATCTGTCAGCTATTTCCCCATTGTTTTTTAAAAATTCCTTAGAAATACTCGGGTCATTCTTCTCGGAATCGATAAAGAATCATGTTGTGAAAGCTACTGCGGACAATCATTTCAATTTGTCTAAAAATGATCTAAAAAAAATTATTATAATCATAATAATTACTATTTTCAATTCTAGAAAATATCTTTAAGATTATTGATTAACAAAACGAATTCTAAAGTGTATTCCCTATAATAGGAATTCCTATATTCTATAGTACTTATTCCCAGGAAAAAAAGGAAGCCTGAAAATTCTTCAGAATACGTCATGAAATAAGGAAATATGAAAAAATACGAGATAGGTACGTGTCCGACAAGAACTGAATGGTTCTGTATGAAATGTTACAAACCTATTTGCAGAAAACACAAGGAAAATCACGGTAATGCACCATAATTGGGTTAATAACTTGGAAACTTATTACAACTTTTACTACTTTGCGTACGATTTTTTATCCATATTTGACACTAACATATCAAACTCTGGCAAAAAAAACGTTACATAGGTTTTGGTCGTGTTTTTGCCGTAGAATCGATATCCGCAATCAGGTTTGTAAAATTACGACATTTTGGGTTAGTTGTTTAAATAATATGTTACAAACAATTCTAATCGACAAAAGAAAAAACACGGATATTCTTTTTCGTGGTTATTTGAAGGATGACGTAGTTTATTTCTCGATATCTCTGCCAGGTTTTGCATGGTATTTGGCAAGGTCAATGCCCTCTTCCCAGAGTATGATTGTTTATCCTTACTTTACACTAACAAATTGAACTCTGACAAAAAAACGTTACATACGTCTTTGTCGTGTTTTTTCTCGTAGAATCGATATTTCCATTCAATTTGGCACAATTGCGACATTTTGAGTTATTTATTTAAATAATTTGTTATAAACAATTGTAATCGGCAAAAGGAAAAACACGGATATTCTTTTTTTTTGGTTATTTAATAGATGGTGTAGTTGATAGCTCTGCCAGGTTTTGCTTGTTTTTTAATGGGCAATACTATTTTTTTCTTATTTTACATATATAGTTAATATAAAATATTTAATTTAGTGACATAAAAAAAGAGTGAGGTTTATATTACATAGAAATAAAAAACTGTGTGCAATATATAATATGAATGATATAAATATAACTGATATATATTATAAATTATATTAATTGTTCATCTTGTGTAATGAGCTTTTATCCATATATGATCTTGAATTTCTTTCGTAAACAGGTCATAAATTGTTATTAATGTTGGTATATTTGATTTATATTAAATATATAAAAAAATTCATATTGCCAAGAATAAATTATTATCACTCTTTTAACAATGTTTTTAATATATAAGCAATTCAATAGTCCATGTTTCTTATTTTACATATAAATTTTTACCAAGCATTTTTACTCAACATTTATTTTATTTTATTTTAGCATTTAATATCAAGAATTTAATTTTCTATTTTTGATTTATATTATTATTTATATTTTTAATATTTGAGGCAATTCATGGATCTTCTCTTGTTCTCGCGCATTACTTACTACAATATTATATAAGCATTAAAGATTAATAATCAAATGTTTAAAGTAATTGTGAAATACGAACTTTGTACAAACTCATAAGACTCGATTTGGAATTTCCACAATAGAAGAAAGGAAAGTCTTGATTTTTTGACAAATGAAAAATTCGTCTGCATTATGAAGCTGGCATTGGAGTTTGGGTCTGAATTGTTTTTTTGATGCTCGTGCGCATATTCGATATTATTTGGCTTAGCCTCTGTGTGATTCAAATGAAATCAGTAACGTCGAATTGAACAAAATCGTACAACGATATATATATAAATATATATATTGTCTACCACGTCACAGCTCGTGACGTAGGCAAATGCGCACTCTAATTTATGCTGACGTAGCTGTGATGTCGCGTTAGCGCACTAGTCTAGCAACTTGCCCTATGGAGGGCACACGTTTATGACGCTTGAAAATTGTCGAGGCTTTCGTATATGGCATCGGTAATCTCTCCCTATTATCGTTGCTTATTATCTCTGTGTAAACTATACATGCTGTTATGTATGGAGATACATATAAAATATACTTAGCTATTTGTTTTAATGGTCCATTGTTTTCTGCTGTAATTTCGTTATTAGGTTATTTTCTGTTAAGTTATTTTGGAATATTATAAAAAATATTTTATGTAAATATTGCTCTGATATATAAACATTTATTTGTTTTGCCATGAAAAGATTTACATATAGAAATGTTTTTAGTTTACCGGTTCAAAATCTACCAATGTATTATTATTAGTTAAAATAATAGTAATAAACAGCATTAATTAACAGAATAAAACTTATGCTTCATATAAAATTGTTTGATTGATAGATCTTTTAAAAATAAATATTTTTATGTACAACTGGTTCCATTACCTATTTTAGAAGCTAAGATATTTGGAAACAACGTTCGGACTGACTCAGAAAAATCAAATTGATTCTTCAGGTGAGATGTCTTAGATATTATCGCTGAGGTCATCTCAGTCTGATAATATCAAAGGTATATATAAATTCTCGAAAAATTATTTTCCCCCTTTTAGCGTCACGTTAGTAGTCTATAGATATTTCATAATTTTTTTAACCTGTTTTTAAACTAGTTAAATTTCAACCTATTTTTTAAAAATCGATTTTATTTAAAAAAATCTTTCTTTTAAATTTTTTTAACTAATTTTTTTCTGGATTTTGTACTTATGTTTTGTTTTAGCTGGATTATTGTTTATGAACTTTTTTTTATATCACAAAGTTTTTTCACCATATTTTCTTCTACAATTTCTGTTTCAATCGATTTTTTGTATTGTTTTTTCTTTTAAAGAAAAATTGCACGATAAATAAGTATTATATTCTCAAACGATCTATACTTTTTTATTCAACTCTTTTCAAAACCTTTTTTTGTTATCAATTTCTATAGTATTTGTAATCAAAATGTATACATAATCTATATGTCTAGAATTTCTATAAGTTTTTTATGCAAATTTGAAAATTTTCTTCGAAACAACTCTGTAATATATTTAATTATACATATTTAATAATATATATTTGTGATTATAACGTATTTATTATATATTGTTTAAGATTTTAAACTATAATTTTCGGAATAAATTTAATTATTGCAATTACTTATAATATACATAATGAATTCAGATTTATTTTTAACAATTTTTTCAATACTAGATAATTTTATCGTAGGTAAGATTATGCCCACAATCACTGTAATATTATAAATAAATAAACAGAATAATTTCGTTATTAGTTTATATAGAAAATGAGTCTAAGGCATAGACCAACCTTTGTGTTAAATTGGAATTATATGAATTTAAAATATCAATAATCCGAATTACACGTTTAAAATATTAATAAGTAACAATACAGAGTAGATTGAAATAAATATAAATGAAAAGTATGCTGTTTGAATGTAAGGAAACTAGGAATAATGTATGTGATTTATGAATTATATTTAGTATATAGTATCAGAGACATGTGTTGATCAACTTCGTTAACATAAAAATACTCGTATTTTTTAAAAATATTTTTAAGCTCGTGTCATAACTTATAATTATTTAAAATACTCATACATTTTTTTTATTGATAATAAATGTTGTAGAAAATACAAAACTTCAAAGTTGACCCTACTATAAAACGTTGTAGAATGTAAATCTTATGTATTTATCAATTTTGTATATCTTGTAGTTATAATTTAGAAAACATCTAACTTTTTAACTTCTATACAATAATACAAAATATTAATTGACAATAATTTATATTTCGTTTAGTTTAATACGAAAATGAAAACTAAAATTATACCTATGAAACCTTTGTAAAAGCTTTTTATTTGCGTTATAATATCTTAGTATGAAGGAATGAATAATTGTTATCCATTCACCTATCTGGTAATTGTAAAGAAATTTAATTTCCTGCCTTCGATTTTTCCTTATTTATAACATTTCTTTCAATGTTGACATTTAAACTGTTAATTTGATTTCAATTAATATTTTAGATAACAATTCAAATGTATTGCGTTTTTAACCTTAAATATCTTATATATTTAAGGTTAAAAATTTATAATATATGTATAAGGAAATTCTATAAATTATTTTCGTTCTGAGCTTTTAGCACCGAATGATTTTAATTATAATATTCATATTGCACAAGAAAGTCTATTATCTGTTTATCACTTTAGTAAAATCAGCTAATTGGAAACAACTATTTAATCATTTTTGCAATGCCTATACATAGTAAAAAAGATAGTTTTTAAATTAAATCGGTATAGTAGTATATTTTTTCAAATAATATTTTCTTCGATATATACATCTAAAAAACGTGCTCTTTCAGTGCAAGATAAATTGCTTGTAATAAAAAATATATTTTTAAATAACGCTTTCCTAAATTAAATGGAATATTATGCACTCGAAAATAATAAACATAAATATTTAATACTATATACTATCGTATTAATCTTGATAAATTCTTCAAGTGCCACCAATTCTATTAGTCACTGGAAAATTTATTCTTCAGTCCCGTTCGGTTGGCTCGCGAATATATCGCATGTACGTTTTTGCACAACTGATACACGTTCGATAACTTAAGATCTGAAGCTTCTCCTGCACATTAGAACAGTACATATTTTGAAATCTTGCTGTTGGAATTTCGATGTATGAAGGGGCCAACCGTGATAAGGCGCAGTATGCATGAGTTACTTTCATCAGTATAGGCAGCGAACGAATCTAAAAGTGACTGTACTTTCCTTTAGACTGTATATAATAATACCGCTCAAATCAGCCTCTGTGAGTTAGGCGGACTAGAATTTTGGTTATCAGTCGTGTTTCAGGGTTTCATCTGTAAGTATGAAATTATTTTTGTGGCAATATCAGCCCCCCTCTTCTCTAGTTTAACGTACACTTATGTATTTTCTATTTCTAAATACTAAACAAATCTTGTAAATTGTTGATATCATTGTATTTATTGAAGTGAACAGGCAAATCATTTTCTTTTACGAAAATTTTTCGTGATTCTAATTATATACTATACGAATTTTATTAATAATAATTAATAAGCAATAATTTTCTAAATAATATAATAATCTAACGCTTAAAAATTCTTACATTCGTTCTTAATAATAGATTGATTGCAATGAATCCATTCTATTATATTAATTGGTAGCATAAGTGCAATTTGTCTTGTCACCTATAATAGGTTTGTTTTTATTTTTAGTCTTTTTTGTCCTATTATTTGCTTCATTATCATTTTATGCAGCCTGTATCTAACAACTAAGCTGAAATATATCATAGTAAAATTTATCTTTTATGAAAGGATTGCTTCCTTTTCTAGATTTCGGAACCAGCTAGACTTCAAAAATCGTACAGTATGATGTCTCAAGGTCATACGTTTGACTCTAACTGCATGACGCTGACGCGATACGTACTAGCTGAACAACGTAAAGTGCCGACGGCCACTGGTGATCTAACGCAACTGCTAAATAGCATTCAGACGGCCGTGAAAGCAGTCAGTTCAGCTGTAAGAAAAGCCGGTATTGCAAATATGTAAGTTGCGTAAGTTTCTGTCAGTGCATGTATATGTGATGTCGCTTTGTACTTATCGGAGTCTCCACCAATATTTCCTTTGTATGTTCTAACGAAAGACAGAAAAAGAGAGGCGAAGAAAGAGAGAGAGAGAGAAGCAGAGATAGAGGTTGTTCAAATTATTTTGCACTTGTTAAAAAGTGCTTTGTGTTTTCTCTCATACAAAGACAATGTATTTTAATATTTCACATTTAGAAAAATAACTAGTTTCAAAAATGAATAAAATACATTATTAAAATAAATAAAAATTAATTAATAATAAATAAAATAACTAAATGAAAATCAATATTTTGTACGGGTGTAGGATAGAAAAAAGGAGAAATTTAATCTTTCTTGTGGAAAACTCAATAAAGTATTATGTAGAATCTTATGGTAGACCGAGCCAAGCTCACGGGCGAGAATTTCAGAGTACGTGACCTTAGAAACAGCAAAATACATCAGTTATAAATATGTATTTGCAACTATTAGAGCGAGTCAATTTATTTTACTTTTGATATTAAATCACGTGATAATGTTATAGTTTTGGGTCCAAATTTGCGCCAAAATGCTGTTTGAAACCTATATAATAATAGATTAATTAATATTTCTTTCTTAATATAGGATCAATAAATTTATACTTTTGTTTGAATTTGTCAGTAACATCAATATTTTATAATAAAACCACTATATTACAAAAATATCGTTTGTATTTGAATAATTTTTTTTGCTCCGACTGAAATCGGTTAAATAAAATAGGAAAATTCTTAATAAGTTCTAAAAATAAAACAATGAAGTTGTTTATCATTTACGTAATCGTAAAATTAAATAGGTATGGTATTGCTGGTTCGACGAATGTCCAAGGAGAGGAAGTGAAGAAATTAGACATCCTAAGCAATGAACTCTTTATAAACATGCTTACCTCCTCTTTCACTACCTGCCTGTTAGTCTCTGAAGAAAATCCGACAGCTATCGAAATTACAACTGAGAATCATGGTAAATACATTATTTGCTTTGATCCTCTCGACGGTTCATCCAATATCGACTGCCTTGTTTCCGTTGGTTCAATATTCGGTATCTACAAAAAACTCGACGAATCTAAAATAATCGGTATTGCCGATGCACTACAGCCAGGTCAGAATCTTGTTGCAGCTGGATATGCACTCTATGGATCCGCCACTATGATGGTATTATCGATCGGGTCTGGTGTTAACGGATTCACCTACGATCCGGCTATAGGCGAGTTTATTCTGACAGAAAAAAATATGAAAATACCACGAAGAGGAAAAATTTATAGGTATTTTTAAAGATATTATTTAAAATAATTGTATGCAATAAACGCTTAGTAAATATTCTGAATAGGGAATATTTTATATTTTTATAATATCTATCAATATTAAAATAATAACATGTATATATTATAAACAGATTCAATTTATCTTATTATTTATTTTAATAGTATAAACGAAGGCAATGAAAGATCTTGGGATAAATCTATTAAAGAATATGTTGAGTCAAAAAAATATCCAGCATCTGGTAAACCTTATGGAGCTCGATATGTCGGGTCAATGGTAGCAGATGTTCATCGAACGATTAAATATGGAGGCATATTTATTTATCCAGCTACTAAAGAAAACCCAAATGGCAAAGTAATTTTCAAATCATTGCACAATTATATATAGTAGAAGGGAACAAAAGAGGCCTTGCCGAAAGACACTTTTGCTCCCTCGTCTTATATAATATTTTTCATACTCACGGTGCATAATACGAGTTTTTACGAGTTTTTACGAGTTTTGTAAAACAAATTGATTTGTATTTATATCATTAAGATTTCTACCACCGAGTAAAATTTTAGTCAAATCTAGACCAATTTTTAAATAAAAGCCCATAAAACTAGAGCTTAAGACTTCATTTAATAATCGAAATAATTAGAAACAAAATATTTTATGAAAATTGGTTTCATAAATTAAAGGCCTACGATGGTTCGATCGCTAGCGTAAAAGACTAGTAATTTGCTGAATTGAGTTCAAGTCCCGGTCTTGGCGGATTTACACAAACACCGTTGTAAAAATTTACTATTTTTACTATTTCATATTTACTACATATATGAAAAAAATTGATTTCGATGAAAGAAATTTATAATTTGCTGTATTATTTATGGTCTCATGAGAACCAGTTATTCTGAATTCTTAATAAATAAATTGATAACTTTCATTTACGAGGTGTGTTAAAAAAATAACGAGAATTTTCATTTTATGAAAAAAACATCAATCAACAAAAAACATCAATACCTATTTTGTCCTTTTCAACGTAATCCCCCTCGGATATAATACACTTGTGCCAACGCTTTTTCCAATCCTCGAAACAGTTTTGAAACTCGATCTTTGTAATAGCTTTTAGTTCTTTCAGCGATTCGATTTTAATGTCATCTATGCTTGTAAAACTACGGCATTTTAATGTTCTCTTTATTTTTGAAAGTAGAAAAAAGTCACATGGAGCCATATCTCGCGAATATGGAAGCTGTGGCATCGTTAAAGTTTTGTTTTTGGCCAAAAATTCACGAACAAGCAATGAAGCTTGAGCAGGTGCATGATCGTGATTCAAAAGCCATGAATTGTTTTACCACAAATCCGGGCATTTTTTTTCGGATTGCTTCACGCAAACGGCGTTGAACTTGTAGGTAGTACTCCTTATTGATTGTTTGACCTTGTGGCAAAAATTCATGATGCACTATGCCATTAAAATCGAAGAACACAGTGAGCATAACCTTCACATTTGACCTCACTTGTCGAGCCCTTGTCGGTCTTGGCGATCCAAAATGTCTCCACTGCGACGATTGAGCCTTAGTTTTTTGATTTCGACATCATATCCGTAAGCCCATGTTTCGTCACCTGTTAGAAAATGTTTTAATAATTCTGCATCATTATTAACTTCATTTAGCGACTCTTGGGCAACTTCCATTCGCCGCTGTTTTTGTTCGAAATTCAACAATTTTGGAAAAAATTTTGCTGCCACACGTTTCATATCCGAAACTTCCGAAAAAATTTCATAGCATGAGCCAACTGATATGTCAACATCATCAGCGACTTCTCTGATTGTGATTCGGCAATGATTCATAACCATTTCGTTCACTTTTTTCACGTTGTCATCGGCTGTTGATGTGCTTGGGCGTCCGGGTCATTCGTCATCTGGAAAGTTTACGCGGCCATTTTGGAAACGCTTATACCACTCGTAAATCCTTGCTTTACTCATAGCAGACTCACCATATGCCCTTGTTCATACTTTACGAACTTTACTACACTTTATTTTATTTTTTACGCAAAATTGAATACAAATTCTTTGCTTCATTTTTTTCACAAACAAAAATCACCGAGCTCCAAAAACATGTCTAACGTTAGCGGCTGACAGTCAAAAAGTAAGTAATAAATATTTCTGAAAATATTATCGTATTTCAGGGGCATAAAAAAATTTTTTATACAGGCGGACTCTCCAAACCCACGAAATTTGAAAATTCTCGTTACTTTTTGAACACACCTCGTATTCATGAACAGAAATATTAACATTTTTAATAATTTCATACAAAAAATTAGAAATTGCTTTTTAAAACACATTTTTTCAAACATTCTTAAATTTTTAATTAATATTAAAGTACTGAATTCAATATAATATCAAATTAAAGTAATCTAAATACCTATTTTTATAAGTTTCTATGGACATGGCCATTTTTCATAATTTCTCTCTGTTACTATGTCTAGTCATTTTAATTATAAGAATATAGAAAAAGTTGGCTCTATGCACATGGCAATGGCTAAATCGTTTCATGATATTTATATATAAATGTAATAATGGAATTTTATATTACTGATAGTACACAACATTTTACTTCTTATAATATTTTATAGCTGCGATTGCTTTATGAGTGCATTCCAATGGCCTATATTATTAAAGAAGCTGGAGGATTGGCATCTAATGGAGAAATAAATATTTTGGACGTTATTCCATCAGCTATTCACCAAAGATCACCAATTTTCTTGGGTTCAATTGAAGATGTCGAAGACATATTAAATTGTATTAAAAGGCATAAAAAAAATTAATAGTTTTTAAAACTGTTACAATTATGTAGTTCTAAAATTTATTAAATCCTATGTTATATGCTTGATATCATTTTCAAAAGTAAATAATATTGATTATTGTAAAAATCTAGGTCTATTTTTATTATTAAATGAAACAATTGACTTTATGAATAATGTAAATAACACTCAATAATCCCATGATTTTTAATAAATCATAAACAATAACAAAATAATGTATAAATTTAACTAATGATATTTTTTATTAATTAATACCAGTATGTGTCTTATTTATTATAAGAAATTCAGATAAAATTAATTTGATTCTAATATTTAATAGAATAAAATATCTCGTAAATATATCTTCAGATTAATTTACTTTCGAGTTTAAAATGTTGTACAGATATTCAATTTAATTTTGAGATTATAAATTACACTATTTTTTTAAAATCATGTTGTTACTGTAAATATTATTTATTAAAAGATATTGTCCATTCACAACATTTTTAACATCAAAAAAGGTCATCAAAAATGAACGAAAAATTCTACTAAAAATCCAATTGAACTAAATAAAGATAGATTTGGTTTTAAAAGTTTAAAATAAAAATACATTTAAAAAAATATCTTAATACACATTTCTAAACTCTGCTAGTACTTGATACGTTATAATGTATTAAAAAAACTAATATGTTATGATAGTAGACCTGTCCCTCGCAAAAAGCATGCAAAATAATTAAAGAATGATAATGTGCTTTTTCTAAATTGTTCAAGTGGAATAGAATTGTCTTCTCTTTGAGTTCATCCTATTGCTTTTTTCTGGTATCAAGTTCACTACTCAATTGTAGAATACTGATAATATTACTTTAATAAGGACATGATTATCGTCACGTAATTCTTAATAAAAGAATAAATATATTTAATACGAAATTATTATAAGAATTTGAAATATCTTATTAAATGCAAAATAATTAAACGAGATACTAGCTACTACTGTAAAAATAATTCATTTTGAATAAATACTTATTTGAAATATTATACATAATCGGTACGAACTACATATCGACGATTTAGAAACAGACATTTCTGGTAATGTTTTTGGAACACTTTCGTCGCTGTATGTATTACGGAATCGAGGCACTCAAGAATTTAAAAAATTAATTTTCAGTTTTAAATAATCCCTTCGACTCACATACCAAAATATTATTAGAGGACTCGTATTCATGGAAACAGATCATTATAACAGATTAATTGAAGCTTACGAAGCTATGAAACAATTCTAGGAAGAACTAGTCACTGAAAATTTGTATGCTTTAGATGTTAGATACAAAATAAGAACGAAAGCTTCAACTCGACTACGTGGACATTAGCTGTGTCTTGGATGTGGTTAAAAATATTGCATTTTGTGTGTACTACGAGATCAGACAATTAAGTAATGCGACCGGTTTTATTTCTGGAACTGCTCTATATAGCTAAAAATTCAATCATCGAAAAATACCTATGTATTAGTTTAGCAATTAGTATATAAATTAAAAAAACAAATTGTCTAATTACAATTCAAAAATTACAGAAGGTGTTTTTTTGACCGTGAGCCTTGAGAAAACGAAGTCGTCATGGAAAAAGTGCTGCACAACCGCCTGCAAGATCATTTTGAAAATTTTAGATTTAAATGTAATGATCAAATATCTGTTTTTCTATCTTTGTAACATTTGGAAAATTTAGTTGCACATTGATTTTTATAAAGCACACGTGTACGCTCGCGGTCAGTTCATCCGCGCCAACGACTAGACCGATTTGTTCACGGGTCGAGAGCAAACATCCGCCTTTCCTTCATTATTTCCAATGCAGTGGAATGGGTTGTTATAAACAAAGGTAGCTTAAAAATAAATATGGTTAGGGACCATTGTAGACGAAGAAAAATAATCTTTATTTACAAGACGCGTGTACCTCGCTTCGAAAATGTGTCCTTATATCCAAGCAGTTACGCGAGCGTTCACAATGGACAGGGAAAATTACAACTACTGATCTTCGCCGTGTTTGCTCGACTTCGCCTCGTTTCTCTTCGTTTAAACTCCTTTTCCTCGCTCGCAGGCGATGACCCACTTCTTTGAGCCCTGATTGGATCACAGACATTGGCTCGTACTGTAAAAACTATTAGAAATAGACCTAAATACACATTAATAATTGTTGTATTTTGGTTTGGTTAAATATTTCATTTTAATATTTATAATAGAGCTAACATATTTCCATAGATCTACTTCTTGTTACAAAAATTTAAATTCTGTCGTCGTTTATTTATAGATTTACACCATGAAATCCAAGTAGCTTCACTGTTTACTACTAATAATTTTATTGCTAATGCTGACTACTTTAAATGGTAGCTTCATATATCTTGCTAATGTATACAGTTCGTCTATGAACGCACCCTTACCAGCACACTGTTGTAGCGTTTGACCACAATCATTTATAATTTTCAAACCGACAGAACTCAGGGCAGCTTAACACTGATTCCAAGTCGAATAGTCCGCGTTGTCTATATCGATCGACACACATATTCGCAGGTAGCACTTTAATCTTTCCGGCAGTTTGTCTATGGATGTGATTTGTACCATATAGTTAGTAGTCGTATTGAATGGAGCAGTTTTCATTCCTCGACCGGAGACAACATTTACATTACCGTATATCGCGTTGCATACGTCTAATTATCATGTGAGAGGTCTACAGGAAAGGGGCGGAAATGTTCATGGCTTACTCTGAGTGCGCGCTCACGTTCATTTTCGGAAAATTATAGACACGTTCATCTTGCATAACTTGAACGACTGCAGTGTCAGCACTGCACACTCTTCTTCTGTAATGGTCTTTTAGTGTAAGAATTAGATTCTATGGGTGGCGAAGGCAACTGGCGCAGGATTATTACCTCTCTTTTTCTGAATACTGCTCACTTCATGATTGATAGCGACATTTAATCTGCTGTCTCTGGAAGCTGATATATGATCTAAACATACTATCATGCATATTATAAAAATTTCATGATTATCTTCATATATATAACTGTGTTTATGAATGTTACATAATACTTTGATAGTATCTTCTAAAAATATATTGCGAGAGATCTATCATGTGAAGCGAAAAAAGAGCTCCTACGAACTGAGGCCCGTAAATTCTATTTCAAGATTCAGGATGTACATACCTGGACCACCATTTCTGCTGAGATGCGTGATTTTTCATGCTTCAACAGATTTAAATAAACAATAAAGAAAGACTTTCTCAAGCGTGACTGAATGCTCGAGATCTTATTAATTTACTTTGTTTTATCTCATATATACCTAACTTTGAGTTTTATATATGCGTCTAGTTAATGAATGACTCGTTTGAGTGTTTGAATTATTGGGTGTGTATAATTTGTATTCTATTGACTGATACATGTACGAATAACTTTTGATATTGATTAATTTCGAAAATACTAAAATACGAAAATATTTATTTTGAAGTTATCACACTCTATGTTTAAGCGTTTCTGGAGCACTTCCGCTGTTCCAGAATTCTCTTAGCTGACAGCGCTGACGTTACACAGCTTATACCTTCTCTAGCGTTATATAATTTTCTCCCTCTTTCTTTCATTGCGTACTAGAGAGAGAGAAAGGACGAAACCTTACAAAAATTAGATGATCTTTTTCCAACATTCCTAGTAGTCGAAGCTTGTATTCCTCTGATACTACGACGTATGGCATCAACCTTTCGATCTTTTTAATTTCTATTTTGAAATTTTCATATAGTGTTGCGTTCTCAGTTAACCTCAACTTGCTGTTTGCATACGTTCGTTTCGTGATCTGATGAGAACAAATTCATGCCTTGCATTAATTATAATTATACGATAAACTTCAGAGAAACCGAAAATTATTTTAAAGGAAAAAGATGTGTAACATGCGTTACTCAGCGGCGAGTAATAGATATTATAGATATATAGATATAGTATAGTGAATAAATAACGCGTATAGTTCAATGTTAAATAAAAGCTAGTCTAATTTTATTATATAATAATATAGCTAGATACCAACAGCGGTCAGTAAATAAGTAAACGACCAATAAGAACCGACAAAATTATAATTTAAAATGAAATAACGTACTTTCCGTTCGTATAAAAGTGCATTCTTTTTCGATAAAAGTCCTATTCGTTTTCAGCACTTGCTGATGAAGGCATCTCTCAAGTGAAGGAAGGGAAACAGCAAAATTCGACCAACCGATCCGTCGTCTCCCGGTGCAAATTGTTCAACGAGGAAAAGGCGCTCCTGTACTCGTTTGAAGATATAATTTCTTGCGTAGGAAAGGGCGCTCTCTTGCTAACAAGAAATACCGCACCGAGCGACTTTCGAAAAGGCCAACGGAAAAGGAAAAATTCTATTTCTGAGTAAAGGTGCTCCTTTGTCAGAAATATAATTAAAAAGTAT
This sequence comes from Sycobia sp. Sy_11, assembly GCA_018907035.1. Taxonomy (NCBI): domain Eukaryota; kingdom Metazoa; phylum Arthropoda; class Insecta; order Hymenoptera; family Epichrysomallidae; genus Sycobia; species Sycobia sp. Sy_11. Next base: position 2,393,915 of record JACCIC010000052.1, on the reverse strand, counting down.
ATTATTGACGAGGTGCTCCTCGGAACAATATACTAAACTCCGTAGGGCATTCCGTTTATCTGTTAAACATTAAAAATCAGATTTTATCTCTGAGAAAAGGTGCTCCTTTGTCAGTGATAAAATTAACGAGGTATTAATAACGAGTCGCTATTACTCAAATTAATACATCTAGACTTACGCAAAATAATAGTAAAGTGTCAATAAATCATCAAGATAGGAAAATCCGTATACGAGGGTGGATTGACAAGTTTCCGGCCTGACCAAGAGATGGCGTCACTAGGCCTACCTTGAGGTGGCATTCTATAGTACCATCCTTAGATAGCTTGTAGCTATAGTTTCAGTCATAGATTCGAGAGCACGCTGAACAAGATGCCTCTGTGTTTTTCGTAAAAATGGAAAAGCTGGAAAATCGTGCTGACAGCAAATACTTTAATTTGAAGGGGTTAGGGCCGAAGGAAATTAAAGAAGAGATGGACTCAACAATGCCGTCATCCTCTCCATTATATTCAACAGTTAAGCAGTAGGTTTTCGTGTTTAAAAAGGGTCGTGTGATCACCTCTGATGAGACTCGCTCAGGACGCTCCATTGAGGTCACAACTCCAAATATGATTGAAAAATCCATTAACTAGTGCTGAAAGACTGCAGACTAAAAGTGTGTAAGATAGCTGAGACCTGTAAGATATCCTATGAACGTGTACAAAATATTTTGCACCAACATTTGTATATGGAAAAGCTCTGCGCAAGATGGGTGCCGCGTTTGCTAACAGTCGACGAAAAATTGATTTGAAAGATCATTTCTACCGTCAATTTAGCGTTACATAAGCGTAATCGAAGCAAATTTTTACGTCGATTCGTAACCGTTGACGAAACTTGGGTCCACCACTACACTCCTGAAACCAAACAACAGTCTAAACAGTGGATTGGTCCAGGGGAACCAACTCCAAAGTAGGCAAAAACAATTTTTTCGGCGAACAAGATTATGGCTACTGTTTTTCGGGATGCAAGAGGCATTATATACATTGATTACCTTGAAAAGGCTAAAACTATCCAATAAATAATCCTAAAACTGGTCAATACTACGCAGACTTATTGCAACGTTTCAGCCACGAAGTTAAAATTAAACGACGTCATCTGGCGAAGAAAAAATCTTGTTTCATCACGATGACGCACCAGCGCACACGTTAATCGTTGCGATGGCTAAAATCAACGAACTGAAGTTTGAACTGATGCTGCACCCTCCCTACTCTCCAGACCTAGCCCCAAGTTACTATTATCTGTTTCCTAACCTCAAAAAATGGTTTGGCGGTAAGAGATTTGCGGACAATGAAGAAGTAATCGAAGCTGTAAATGGATATTTTGAGGAGCTTGACGAATCAGTCTATAGAGATGACATTACTAGACTAGAACACCGCTATAAGAAATGTATCAGCCTTGGAGGAGATTATGTTGAGAAATAAAAAAAAATTCTTAAAAACGTTGTTTTTCTTGGTCAGGCCAGAAACATATCAATCCACCCTCGTAGATAGTAACAAGCGAATAACAATCACTTTTGTAATTTTCTATTTCATTACCCATTTTCTAGTCATTTTCTTGCTATAATGGACAGTTCAATTACAATCTATGCTTTAAACTAAAAATGTTATATTTGTAAACACACATATGTAAACAATTATGTATCCCTGAATATATATTCCTATGGATACTTTTATCCTCTCATAATATTTCTGGAGAAACAATCAACAATTTCATCTTGAGGTTCCCTAAAGCATCGGGAAGTGATATAGCCGTACGGGATGGCGTGGGCAAATGTGTAAGTTGGGCATCAATTTTTTGTTATTTAAATACATTTTTATTACTGAAATATGTATGAAGTTGTTAATAATGATGTAAATTTGTTGTATACCACACAACGAAATATGTCAACGAAATATATTATTTTAATTCAGTGTCTCATAAATTAAAAGTATCTGCTCAAAATTTCGTTGATAGCTATCCTTAAATACGCCATATTGAAAGAAAATAGCATTTTTAAGATATGAAATTCATTACGTTAGAAAGATAAGAATTTATCCTATCCAGTCTTATATGTGATAATAGGATAATAGTTGATAATAGGATTAGAAATATATAGTTGATAATAGGATTAGGAATTTAAATCGCGACGAAATACGCGGAAATATAAAGTTATAATATGAAAGAAATTATTAAATAGTAAAATATTATATTATTATATTTTTTGTTTTTTCTTTTTGTTTATTGTAGGGAGTGACTAGCCATATCAAGGCAGAATAGCCGACTAGTATAATATATTTCATTTTTTTCTTATTACTAATTGTTATTATTATTCTTTCCTATTGAGAATAACAAAGAATAATAGATTCACTTTTATTAGCATATAAAAGAATTTCATAGAGTTATTCACCTAATCAATGCGATCGTCCCGACACGATCCTCCATCTTCCTAAGAACCCTAAAACTATCTAAATGTTAAAACGCCAAGAAGAATATAGGAGACGGGTCGTTGCAGATGCATCAAAATTACCTAAAATATTGGTGATTGTATGGAACTCTTTTATATCCAACCATCCTGCATTTTCGATTATTAAACTTCGGTTCGGACTTAAAGAAACAGAACCTTTCATAAGATTTATAATTCCAGTATTTTCACACCTATCACTTTTTTATTCGATTCAATTCATTCGAATATCCCCAAATAAGTGATAAATGACGTTGTTTACAAAATTTGGTATGTAGCATCATTTTTAGTAAGTTTACCGCATTTGTATGTATCATCATTTGTATGCACCATCATTTTTAATAAGTTTGCCGCATACTCGTAGCAAATGACGTGAGTGAAGGTAGAAGGTACCCGTTTTAATGTTAAATAGGTATACGAATTTCATCACTGTACAATAAGGATTGCTAAGACCAACTATATAATGGCCATGTTGTAGAGGCGCATGCTACGAAAAGCCCGTACAACTGGGCATGAACTGCTCAGCCTGGCTCATATGCTGAAAGAAATATAATAATGAGAGGCTGTAAATCAATAAGAAGATAGAAGAGAGGAACGCACGACCACTACAGAGATAAAGAGAGATTAAAGATACAGGAAAATAAAAGAAGGAGATGAGAGGATAATATTTAAAACTAAGAGAGAAAGAGAGAGAAGATAACCTATACTATTGATACATACACGCACAATAAAAAAACACGCGAAGAAAAGGGAGCTTGAGAAATAAACCAGAAGAAAATTGAATGATACTTGCGAACGACGACGCCGAAGAAGTCTCACCAGTTATTTGCACATAAGGAGAATGAGGTTCGGGGAGCACATGGCGCCGACGAGATTAAGAGACACCGATACCTCGGAGGCACAGAAAGATATTCATCACAAAAATCATACTACGCACCGCAGCTCACCATCACGCCAGCTCAACGGGGAAGAATGCGAAGCCTGTAAAAAGGATAAATGAATGAGAATACGGTAGAGATAAACAGCCGTGCCGCGGATAAAAAGCTGCGGTAACATAGTGGCTTCACGATCGGGTCAGGCTGGGCGGCGACGCGTACGACGCCAAGCGGAGAAATGTACACATCATAGGCAGTATATATAGAAATACTGAGCACATAAAAGTTGAATATGACGGGCAGCAGAAGACGACGACGCTGACATAAAGTGGGTACCGTACGGTACTAGACGGGTCAAACGGTGCGCATTGGAGGAAAGATCAACGACGAGCGTTGATTGGTCGGCGAGTATGAAGATTGAAGAAGACGGTGAAGAAGAAGAGCAGATTGATACTAGACGCCATTGGTGTCTATCTATTTTCGAAATTGATTTCTTTGTTTGTCTTGGGTGTTGTGCGTGAGAGTAAAAATTTTGTTTCAAGGAGAAGTGCGTCGGTGAGTTAAAAGAGTTCTTAATATATTAACTCATTATATATTAACTTAATGTAGTAACTCATTTATAAGTACATTAACTCATTAAAAACCAGGCAAAACCTTGCAGAGATATCGAGAAACGTACTGTGCCATCCTTTGCATAACCAAAAAAAGAATACCCTTGTTTTTTCTTTTGTCAATTACAATTGTTTCTAACAAATTATTTAAACAAATAATCAAAATGTCGTAATTTGTCAAAATTGAATGCGGATATCGATTCTACGGGCGAAAACACGACAAAAACCTATAAGTTCAATTTATTAGTCTAAAACAGGAATAAACTTTTCACGTGTAAATCGTCCTTCTCATGCGTCTTAGATGTAGACCTACAGAATACCGAAGTGTTGCATGCTACATTTGGATGAGTTTATTTTTTTTCAAAACCTTCCGAGTTAGAGACCACATTTGGGTGGCAGGCTAACGGTCTTACATCAATTGAAAAAAAATTATCTTTCGAAACGAGACTTTAGGAATAGAGGGGATCTGCCTCATTTAGTTTAGAACATTGACGGATGTTAATCTAGAAGAAGATCAACATGCGTTTCGGAGGCCTACGATGGCTCGATCGCTAGAGCGAAGGACTACTAACTCGGTGATCCGAGTTCAAATCCGGGTCTCGGCCGATTGATACAGGCACCGCTGTAATTATTTACATGTGCTTTGTTTACAAACACATCGTAGACCTCCGTCGCTGATTAGCACCGATAATTGGAAGCATAAATAAAGCGATGTTAAATAACATAAAAAAAAAAAAAAAACATGCGTTTCGTGATCTCCCTACTGGTTTTTAAGAACATGTGAAAAGTACTTATACAAGTACTTAAAAATTGTTGAAACCGAATCATATTTACGATTGAGAATATGATACTCTCGATAATATATCTCCTGATATCAAGTACAATTCGAATCTGTCAGCTATTTTCCCCATGGTTTATTAAAAATTCCTTAGTATTATTCGAGTTATTCTTCTTGGAATCGATAAAGAATCATGTTGTGAAAGCTACTGCAGACAATGATTTAAATTTGTCTAAAAATAATCTAAAAAGATTTATTGTAATCATAATGATTACTATTTTCAATTCAGAACACGTCATGAAATAAGGAAGCTTAAAAAAATGCGAGATAGGTACCTTTCCGACAAGAACTAAATAGTTCTCTACGAAATTTTGCAAACCTATTTACAGAAAACACAAGGAAGATCACGGTAATGCGCCATAATTGGGTTTACATATATATATATATATATATATATATATATATATATATATATATATATATATATATAAATGAATGTATGTGTGTTTGTTTGTCCTGGATAAACTCCGAAACTACTGAACCGATCGCTTTCAAAATTTAATCACGTCTTCTACACAGTCAGGAATAGGTCATAAGCTTTTTTTTTTTTTTTGCAAATTCGAAAAAAATATTATATAAAAAATGGGCAAATTAGGTAATTACTTTACCAACGATTTGTAATGTATATACTATAGACACACACACACACACACACACACACACACACACATATATATATATATATATATATGTATAGTATGTATATTATATTGTATATAAGATATATACACATTTTAAATCGGTTTCTACTGAGAAATATTGTATGGGCGTGTACGGGCGGTTGATTACGATATTCCGTTACCTCAAGCCGATTTCTGTAGGCAGTTGTGTGTTCGGATGATAGAATGCAATGTCCAGGTGTATCTAGGCGATTTCTACGGGGAATATTGTATTTAGTTGATTGAAAACGACGTCCAGGTATGAGGAAATCAACTTCTATTGGAAGAGTAGGTCTTTTCGAACGACTTCTACGGGCAGTATTGTGCTTAGTCTTTAGGAATCAATGCTAGCTTTCTCGGAAAGACTTCTGCTAGGACTATCGTGTTTAGTTAGTAGGAAACAATGTTCAGATATATCGGGACAACTTCTAGGGTGGTGGTTTCGTATTCCGATGATAAAATGTGATTTTCGGATGATTTGGAACGACTTCTACGGGGAGTGTCGTGTATAATTGTTGGAAAACAATGTCCAGGTATGTCAGTACGACTTCTATGAAGAGATTCATATTCTATCATTCAAACACGCACATTTCCAGTAAGAATCGTCTCGGGATACCTGGATGTTGTATTCTACCTCCCCAACACAAAACTCTCCATAGCAATCGTCCCGAGACATTTCCTATAGTCCGAACATGATACTCTCTGTAAACGTCGTCTCAAGACACTTAGACATCTTTTTCTACCGCTCAAACTCGAAAGTAAAAAAGAGCTTTTAACACAAGTAAAATAGTTAGCCGAGTTTGATGAGCTTTTAACATATTAAGAAATATAAAACCTCTAAAGCTTATTATAATTAAACTATATACTTAGAAATATATAATATTTTAAACACTTGCATAATTCCACAAATTTACGATCTAAAATATCGAAAATATTTATCTCAACGGCTACTAAGCAAAATATGAGATTTACTTTTTAAGAGTTATGCAAGAATTAATTTTTGATTTTGAAGAAAATATATTCAAATTATTAGCTAAATTAAATACTATTGGTACGTTTCGCCCTCAATTATCTTTTGTGCTCTTCAGTAGAGCAGAAGATAACCAATTCCTAGACGTACAATGCTTGCTAAAATAATTGAGAAGTTATAAGATAAAGACAATAAAATTATTTATGAGAAGAATATTGCGTTAATATAAAGGATTCCAAATTTTTAAATGCATATATCTTAGAAAAATATATAGAAACTTTTTGCTTATTAAGCTATGCAATAAATGATAAATTCAGATGCGCTATGTCACTGTTGTAGATGTTTTAGATCGCAAATTTGTGGAATTATTCAAGTGTTTGATATATTATATATTATATATCTAGGAATATATTTTAATTATTTAATTAAATACTATCAAGTGACATAGCGCAACTGAAATTATCATTTATATAAAAGCTTATTATGTTTATTATAAAAAATTTATATAAGATATTTTTCGAGATTACAAAATATATTAACACAAACAATATTCTCGAACGAAAATAAAAATCAGTTGATTGAAATATTCAGATATGCTGGCTGGGATGAATGGGGAAACAATAATATATGTATTTATATTCTATATATTTTTATGGCAAAACAAATAAATGTTTATATATCAATTCAATTGAAATAAAATATTTTTTATAATATTGCAAAATAAATTAACAAAAAATAAAGTATATTATACAGTTACAGTTTAAAATAATAGACCATTAAAACAAATAGCTAAGTTTATTATATATATTATATATATATCCCCATAAATAGAAGTTGGTATAATTTATACAAAATATATTTCGAATTCTAAAAAACCTTCATAAATAAATAGTTTTCATGGAAATTCAGCTTAAAAAATAATGAGATCATTTGTCAAATAATTGAGTTCATTTTTATATCATTTTTTCACATCAAGAACAAATGTCGTAGCTAGCTGATTTTTCTAAAAGTGTTCCGAAAGATATAATAAGCTGATAAGAATTATTAAAATGAGTACATATTTGATATGAATTATAATATGTAGACAACAAACAAAATATAAGTATTTCAGTATTATATGGATATGTTAAATAAATACATAATTAGGTAATTAGTACGTGTATGTGTTCGATAATTAGATAAAATAATGTAAGGAAAATAACGTTATGTTTAAGTTAAATAACGTAAGGTAATTAAATAATGTTCTAATCGCTAAGAATATATAGAGATATAGTTGACATTTTATTATGATTTATAGATAATAATTATATATAAGAAGATATTGATTTATCATGGATATTTTATATCATATATCATCATCTTATACCATATCACATATCATAGCATATCATATAATACCATATCGTATTATATAATTATATCATATCATACTAATTTATAACGACCAAGCGTGTTTTTGTTTGTATTAAAAAAACACTATAAAACAAATATTAAACAAAAAAACACTGCTAAACCGATTATATAGAAATTCGAAATATTTTTTCTATATCATCTTCGGAAGAAAATTTAGAAATTGTAGCCGATTCTTTTCAAATTTAATAAGAAATTATTAAATAGGAAGTTACTTTACCAACAATTCCGAAACTACGTATCTCTCTCCCTCTCTCTCTCTCTCACTTTCTCTCTCTCTCTCTCTCTCTATATATATATCATTGCTTCAGTATAAATACTTATCATCTAAGCGCCCACTGCACCACATATTCGCGGGAAAAAATTATCGAAGAAATGGCATTTTAGAATGAAGGAGTTACTCATTGCTAAATAACATTTTTTTATAAGGGAAGAGTTGATAAGTATCATTATCTACAGAAATACAGATTTATACATTGTAAGCAAGGTAGTAGTTCTTGTTAGAGGCAGATGGCCATTTCATTCCGTTTCGGTACCTGTTCCTATAAATATTTCAATAATTAATAAATAAAATCTAGGAGATAAAAGTCAAAACATTATATTATTTATTTAAGGAAAAGCTATATCAGGAGCTCCTAATATGATAGGAATTCAATATTTTCCAAACCCTCACATTATAACTGGTATAACAAAAAGAAAGTTATTCTAAAATCATGAACAGTTAAAATAGAGTTATCGATTTGATTACTTTTAATTAAAGATCCAGGCTCAACCGCTACACTAACGTGCAAAGCGACATCACAGCTACGTCAGCATAAATTAATGTGCGCATTTGCCTACGTCACGAGTTGTGACGTAGGCAATAAATATATATAGATATAGTTATACGCTTTTGTGCAATGCGACATTGCTGTTTTCGTTTATATCATTACAGAGGCTAAGCCAAAACATATCTAAGATACGTACGAGTATCAGAAAGCAATTCAGACCCAAAATCCAATGTCAGCTTCATAATTCAGACGAATTTTTGATTCTGCAGAAAATCAGGACTTTCTTTTTTCCATTGTAGAAATTCCAAATTGGGTCTTATGATTTTGTGCTCAAATGGATATTCCTTAATTAGTTTAAAAAATTTAATTTTAATATTTAATGCTTATATTCTATTGCAGTAAATAACGCGTAGGAACAAAAACAGAAAATCCATTATTTTTATATACGATGCAAAACATGTAAATAATCATATAAATCAAAACTAAAAAATTAAATTCTTGCAATGAAATGCTAAAATAAAATAAAATAAAAGTATAGAAGTTAAAAAGTTATATGTTATCTAAATTATAACTACAAGATATAAGATTTACATTATATAAACTTTTACAATAGGATAGAATTTGAAGTTTTGTATTTTCTACAATATGCATTATCAATAAAAAAATTTATGTGTATTTTAAATAATTATAAGTAATGACACGAGGTTAAACATATTTTTAAAAAATACGAGTATGACGTAGATTTTAATGTTAACGTAGTTGATCAACCCACGTCTGTGATACTACATACTAAATATAATTCATTAATCACATACATTATTCCTAGTTTCCTTCGCATTCGAACAACATACTTTTCATTTATATTTATTATAATCTACTCTGTGTTGTTACTTATTGATATTTTAAACAATTTGTGTAATTCCGATTTAACACAAAGATTGGTCTAAGGAACAGAGTCATTTTCTGTATAAAATAATAATGAACATATTCTGTTTGTTGATTTATAATATTACAGTGAATGTGGACATAACCTCACTTTTAATCTATTGAAGAAATTGTTAAAAACAGATTATATAAATTACTTATGTATATTATAGAGTAATTAGAATAATTTTATTCTGAAAATTATAGTATAAAATTTAAAAGAACATATAATAAATAATTTATAATTTTAAATGTATATTATGTAATATATATATATATATATATATATATAATTGAATACGGAGCTTGATAAAAATTCTAGATAGATAGATTACGTATAGATTTTGATTGGCTTGATTATAAATATTATAGAAATTGATAACAAAAAAGTTTTTGAAAATAATTGAATAAAAAATTATAGATGAGATCAGTGTATAAAACTTATTTTCCATGCAATTTTTCTCTATAAGAAAAAAAATAAAACCGAATACAAATTTATTCTATAGGATTATTTTTATTTATTTATTATATTTATTTATAATACAAATGTATTCTACCTCCCCCACACAAAACTCTCTATAGCAGTCGTCCCGAAACATTTCCTATAGTTCGAACATTATGCTCTCTGCAGCTCTCTGTAAACGTCGTCTCGAGCCACTTGCACATCTTTTTCTACCGCACGAACTCGAAAGTACAATTTTCTCTATTGAAGCCGTATTCAATATGCATATATATATATATATATATATATATATATATATATATATATATATATATTGTATAAAATGGTCGGCAAAATATCAGCTTTTTGAAGTGGACGCTAAAGTCGAAATCGGTTAAATTATTATCTCGGGCGATGCCGAGACGGGGTATGCTAGTAAGTGTATATATGATATAATAAAATATACTCGATTTTATAATTTTGTCACATTTCTGAATTGTCTGAGCTCGTGTATATATAAATATATATATATATATATATATATATATATATATTCTCACGGGGTCGCATACGAAATGCGCCTCGTAAGCCGCGGCGCGCGCATATAATCACCGCGCGACCTCGACGCGTGGACTGGCCGCGTGTGAAGAGCGGTAAGAGGAGGGAATGAAGATTCGGCGCGGAGAGGCGCGAAGGGCAGTTAGAGTTGAGTCTCGTTTTTGATAGTTCGGGGCGAGCTACGTGCGCCCGAGTCGGGAGAAAAAGAATAGTTAGTACAGCGGGGTTTTCGGTGTGCGCGTTTGACACGTCCTACGGAGGGGAGTAGGACTGCGCGACTTCGCCCCGAGCAAGTGAACGAGCGGAGTACGCGGCACTGAGAGGATCGTGTCACTGGAGCCGACGGCCGTTGGCATCACCGGGACCATGCGGCAGGCCCAGCAACTCCCGCCGTCGCCCAGCGCCTGCCGCGTTCGTTTTCGCGCCTGTTTTATGTTTGCGCAGATGGTGTCGGCGGACCGCTGCCGTCTGCGCGTGCCGTCCAGCGTCGACGCCAGTACTTCTGGGGGACGCCCCGTCGTGAGTACTTCCAGGTTAGTTCACACGAGTGCGCCCTTGCGTGGCGTTTCCCCAACGGGCGGACGAGCGTGCGAGTGTGAGAGCGAGAGAGAGAGAGAGAGAGAGAGAGAGAGAGAGAGAGAGAGAGAGAGAGAGAGAGCGTATTGCGGCCTACGGTACTTCGCTGCTTTTCATATTGTAAATCGGAAGATTATCGCGCTGTAAATAAATCTGGTAATCGAGAAACTTGTTTGCGTCGATTTCTCTTTTTCTTTTCCTGGCTGTCAGCCCCTACCTTCCCCGATCATTTTCCCGCATGGCGCTGATATTGCGCGCAGGATCCACCCGCCTCCGCAGGCACGGAGAAGAGCTTCCGCCGTGCGAACTGAGCTTGCTGCGAACGCGTTGCTCGCGGGCAGAGCACCGCCCACAAGACAAGTAAGTAGGCTCGCGCCTTCGCGAGTCGGTTTTTTTGTTGTAAGGGGCCGGCGCGTCGGAGTTCGATGTTCGAACTGGAGTTCGTATAGTCGGATCCACCTCGCTACAATATATATATATATATATATATATATATATATATATATATATTCTGCTTTCCTTCATCAGAAACAAAACATCTGACTCTTTCAGTGATCTGATTTTCGTTATATAATATTTTATATAAAGGTTTCATAAAATGCACATAAGATTTATAAATTTCAAATTACTTAAAATGCTAAAAACATATATTATTATGTTTTCTTTTATCAGTAGGATATTTTACTGTATATATGAACTCATTTTTAATTTAATTATACAATTTTTTTTGTGTTAATATATTTGGAACTTTTATCCAGTTACCATTAAATGCAGACGAACTCGAGCCAACCTATACAATCCGCAGTAAGGATTGGCAGCTCCGAACTGAGAGAGGCATCGGCAACTGGAAGTCAACCTATCAAGAAAGAAGGACGACGCCCTAGCTCCACGGCCCTGCCGCTATGCACGTAGGATTTGTCCGCGAGGGAGACCGACAACAATGCAGAGCGGCAGCGACCAAGTACGAGAGAGAGAGAGAGAGAGAGGGCCAGCTGCAACACCTTCCTCGGCTTCTAACTGGCAAATGTTTCTGTATTTCTAATCGAGCATATAGAGAGTAGGCTCCATCCCCGCTGACGCTGCAACTACCTCCAGCACCAAGTGTAGCATGCCGTAGGTGCTATCGGGTCTCTCTTTCCCCACTCCTTCTTAGCACATTGCTCGGGATTTCTTTTGGCGTCTCGAAAACCGCTCCGATCTAGTATTTAACAGATTAATATTCGATCTAGTATTTCAGATCAGCTCCTAGGAACGACGTTAACGGCGACCGTAAATCTATAGTCGTTCACGAATGCGTTTATGAAATGGCGCGCAACAGCATCAGGCCCGCGACGTGCATGTTCGACATATAAAATCGAATTTAAATATTAAACTTGAAATCCCGCAGATTAAAAATGAATAGTTAAAATAGTGATAATTTTTTTCCTCAAAACGAAAAAAAATTTTTTTCTCACTTTTAGTATTTTTTAGCAAATTACCATTTTTGTCTCACACACAACTGCGCGCACAACTATAGCAGTATCTAAAATCGAGCAAAACGTATATGAAACTAAGACTCGCCAACATTTTATGCAATAATAATAAAGTTTCGATTTGTTCAAAAAAAGATTTCCACTCAGCCTGTCGCGTATGTTACCCCTCGTGTAGCACAATTCAAACACTCAAATGCTCCTTTTCACTAATATTCATGTCTGCAAAATCTGAGGTTAGGTATAAGTTATAATATATAAATCCACATATATATATATATTGTAACCGTCCCGATCGACGGTCTCGGCGTTTTAATACCGCGTGCGCGCATAAGCGCGAATAATACCGTCGCGCTGCCAATAGGGCGCGCGCGAAGCGCCGGGCAACGCAACGCTCAAACGAGAGAGAAGCGAAGACCTTCTTCTCTGCCGAGACACGCTACGAGACTGACGCTTTTGTCATTATTGCTGTACTGTTTTTCCCCGTCGTCCTAACGTACGACGACTTCCAGCCCCGCATCGTGAGTGGCTTGTGAGTGATAATATATACCTGGAGACGGCCCTGAAGGCAGAAAGGACTTGGCGAACACTCAGGTCTACGCCAGGATGATTTGCATCGTAGCCGATGTTTACCTCGGGAGAGCGATCCGTTCCCCGGCAGCTATTACGCTAACAACACCGTCGCAACCGCGGCCGCCTGCACGACCGGAGTCGTGCACAGCCAGACGCCAGTGAGCAATCCGCTCACCCTTTTCACCACCAACCAGTAGACGGACCCCAGCAGCAGCAGCATCGCTGATGGCCCGCCTAACAGGAGTCGAGCCGAGCGAGAAGAAGCGCACGAGAGAGCGAGTCCAATCGCGCCGCCACCGCTGCCATCGCTGCCTGCTCGACGAGTGCCGAGCGAGAGAGGACGGGAGCGGTCGCCACTGCACCCTGCAGCTGTTCCCGTCGAAGGCAGAGGACGCGCTGCTGTGTAGTACGCAGACAAGTACTTGACCGCTGGTGCGCTAATTCCTATGTTAGTCGCGTCCGTCGTCGCCGCGCCCGCGCCGTGATTATCTCCCCAAGTGTTCGTTCGCCCGTATATGTCACTATCGCGTGTCCCCGTCCCCCGTGTAGTAAGTAATCGCGTATAGTTGTATCGTGATAGCTTATAATTATAACCGATGGAAGTGTCGCGGAATCTGCGCAGTTTAATACGTGTGAAAGTGTGTGTGTGAGACGATTGCGTGTGTGTGAAGTATCAGTGTAACATGTATGTGAGAGTGCGTGTGTAAATAAATAAAAGCACGAAGCCTATGTTGAAACTCAACTCTGCGTGGATTAATTTCTTGCTCACCCCTCCTGATTCTAGTTAACACGTCTAAGTAGCAGCGGAGTATCCACGGCTACATGCATCGTCGAAAATAAGGTAATGTGAACGGCGAAAACGCTGTTACAAATGGCACCCAACGTGGGGCCCGCGACAAACACATACACGTGCGAAAAGTGTATGCGAGTAAATTCGGTGGAAAGAGGACGCCGCGCGGACCATTGATTTCATTTATTCGCGGATTATTTATTTATTTAGTTACATGTATCTTGTTCGCGAAAAAAATTCAGGAAAATCCCCGAAAAAAGAAAGAGTAGAAAAGGAAGGCCTGCTTGACCACGCTGTCGGACGGCCATTTTAACCGCCCGCGCAGATATGCGCCGTAGCAACGAACGGCTGCTATAGCACCATCAATCCGCAATGTAGGCTTTATAGAATCTTAACACTTTCTGATACCTCTTTTTTCTTTTCTTTTTCTCCTTTTTTCCGTCCCTCCCGGTTAATACTAACCCCTTTCGAAAATGCGGCAGCAGGAGCTACAGCGTTGATAACATGCATGCAATAATGTTGTATAATACTGTACGCTTTAGATATAATAAGGTAGTAAGAAGGGACATGGAATGTAAACATGTGTACCTTCCAAGGATTGTAAACACTAAACAGAACAAGTAATTAATAGTTCTGGAAGCAATTAACATTAAATATTGTTATCATGAGAATTAACCTTTAATGTAAGCAATGAGTAATTATTTACAAGGTGCTTGCTCGCTTTAGTAATAGCAACAATTATCTTAAATGATACTTATCTGCAGTGTTTATCGTCCTGAACTTCGACAGAATAATACTGATATTGTTTATATGCTGTTAATGCCACATATATTTTCAGTATAGTTGTATGTGTGTGTATATTAACTTTTAGCTGTTATAGGATTATATTCATTTTATTATATCTTATTTATTCACACATATGTAATATATATCTAGCATACAGTTGGAATACAAATGTATATATTTTCTTCTTTTCTTTTTTTTCATCTTGACCTTTTAATATATCTTATATTCGTTTTGTATTCTTTAAATTATATATAACATATATCCATATCTGACATATAACTATTCTACATGCATATATATATATTCATTCTTTTTCTCTGTATTAGACGTTTGATCATATCATATACTTATTTACATATATTGCTAATATATATTTATATAACCATATCTATTAATATATATATATATATATATATATATATATATATATATATATATGTGTGTGTGTGAGTGTGTGTGTGTAACGTTGCCCTTTCCGATGTTCATGTCCCCTATATTAAAATCATCGTGGCCCCTTACACTACTATTCACATACATATTCAAAGTGGTATTGTTCGTTATTTTTCTTTTTTTTTAAAAAAGAAAAAAAATAGCGTGCATCATGAAACAAGATCCCGTATCAGCATTCAACAGATACTGATGACGCATAATAATAATAATAATAACAACGCATGATGAGGAGAAAGGAGTAATACTGAAGACCTGTATAGAATAATGTTGTATTAGAATAAATAGAACTCCATCACATCGGTTATCGACATTTATACTATATTTCCCCAGTATTAGAAGAAGACAGATGATCATCACTCAATATGATATAACTCCAACAAAAGTAACATATTGCTCATAAATATAAAATATAGACATAACCAAAATAAATATAAATTTAGAATAATATTCTAACAGAGTAAATATACATATATAAATAACGTATACAATTACAATACATTTATAAAGATAATAAGAACGAAATAAATATAAATATATCAATAAACTTAAATATTACATAAATATAAGTAAAATAGATATAAGTATAAAACATAAATATAACAACAACAGATTGAAATATAAGATATGAATATAAATAAAACCAATGTAAATACAAAAAAAATAAATGTAGCTAAAATAGCTATAAAAGCAAAATATAAATATAAGGGATGAATATAAATAAAATAGATATAAATATAATGGTAGAGATAAATACCAATAGAAATATATTCATGAATACAGATTATTGCACATATCAATATATAAATCACCAAATTAGCGAGCACAATCAACAAGTAAAGGAAGAATTACACAAGACATCATTATAATATAATAAAATAATATGTAATAAACAATTTATGATGAAAGTAAAAGGAAAACCCTACAATAAATAAACAGGCTTTAAGGAAAAAGAAGAACAGCTGTGTGGTACAATTCCTAGCTGAGGGACAATATTAAAAAAAAAAACAACGTATGTAATAACAACCTCAGAGGAGAACCATCAACTTTGAAGAGATTGAATAGCAACTCGACAAGGAAGTTGATTATCGGCAATCATATTGCTGTAGCAATATTAACATACTGTGTTGTGCAGTATTAACCTACTGCTGTGAGCATATCACCAAGGGAGATAACCTCCAAAGTGGGTGGTTGCAGAGGACAGAGGTATGAGTAGCAGGCTCACCCATGCAGTTAACAATTAGATCAGAAGAGATAATAAATAACAATTAATTGTTTATAATAAATAAAAATTTTTCCTTTTTTTTTGGGAAATTACTAATCATTTTTTTTAACATCTATGACTAAAACTGGATAGAATTTAAAATTTTTTTTTTTAAACCAGTCCATATTTTCAGATATATGTAAAACAAAAAAACAAAAGGAAATCCTAGAAATGAAAGCAAATCAAGATTTAAAAAAAAATTGATATTAAATTAAAATTAAAATAACAAAAATAATAATAATAGTGACCAACTGAACTTTAGTCAATACTCATTTATAAATAACTTATGTCATAACACACATACATTTATTGCTCTCAGCCGAATGATCTAAAAATAGATGTGCTGTTGCTCATTAAATTTTACCAATTATAAATAATTATAAGCACCTCGTAGATGTGTATAAAAGCTTTACAGACAAATCACATAAAATATATATATATATATATGATATTGCCACTGTAATAATAATATAATATTATAGATTATACATTATAACTGTCTCGCGTCATTTTTGTGATTAGTTACCTAGATATTGCATTTTTATATTTTTTTAGTAGCATAACTAATATTAATAATTAAAATAAAATTCCCAATTAACGCGATTAGTTAAAACAAACTAATAAACATAATTAATGTTTCATTAACAAACACCATAATAATCCATAATAAATAAACATTATTAGTAAAGTTAATAAATAGATAATAAAACAACATATTTGAGGTAGCCAAAATAAATAATTGAAAATAGATATGTAAAACACCAAACTAGGATATACGTTGCAATTATTTTAAGCGACATCAGCTAATTTTTTTTTCTCAAAAAAAAAGAAAAAAAAATAAGAAACTTGGCAATTATAAAGTATTTATAGTGATCAATAATATATAGACATGGATCCTAAGCTGACTACAGAGGTGAAGACCTGCAACTCCCGAATAACGGAAGAAACAGAGAGACTCACCAGCCTCTTTGAGGAAATGCCGTATGGACGACTAGCTCAGAAAGCCGATAGATTAAACATAGGGGCCGATGGTGATCTGTCAATGCTCAGAAACCGATTAATTCGTTTCGAGTTGAGGCGCCTATTCGGCCCCAAGACAACACCATGGCAGGCAGATGTAGACGAGTTGCAACCGCTGGAAGGCCAGTCAGAGCTAAGCGAAATTTCAGAAATGCTTAGCTCTACTGCGCTAGAAAACAACAAAAGGAAAGTACCACCCGCGGCCATACAGCCGAACACTGGGGCACCCGAATAAGGCTAGACCAACCGCAACATCCAGCTGACAGCATGCCGCTGTGCAAACGCCAAGCACTGCTATGCCAGTCAATGGCAGCCTACTAAATACCACCGAACGGCCTCTAGAGAATACATACCTCACGGAGACCCGGACAGGTCAGCTACTTCGCCAATGGCGAGTACAGTTCTCGGGAGGCCCTAAAGAGGACGTTGAGGAGTTTATAGATCGATTGGAGGAGACGATGACTAGTCTTGACATCCCAGCGCCAGAGAGCTTAAAATTAATACCGAGCATCCTGAGCGGTACGGTGCGGATATGGGCTCGGCCAATTAATAAGACCTGGAGATCGCTCAACGACTTCAAGTCGGCATTGCGTCGCCAATTTAGGCCGATAGATTACACCCTACGACTAGAAGAGGAGCTGAGAGATCGAACGCAAGGTTCAAAAGAACCAATCAGCTCATATCTGCAAGGAATGTGAGTCCTGCTTGACAAGATGTCACCGGCGCTAACCCTCGAGTCCCAGCCGGACCGAATATATAGAAATTTAAACCCCGACTACTTGAACAATATCGACCGAGAAGATTTTAAATCAATCGACGACCTACAGTTGCTAGGGCAGCGCCTTGAACTGAAAAAGGAATTGACCCGACGGTACAAAGAACCACCTGCATCAGAAGACTGTATGGTAAGAACGGCAGCATGTGCGCCAGCAGAGAGATGTAACCGACGTTCGTGGTTATCCGCACTAGCCAGCGAAAAAGTACCAGATACGCAGAAGCACGTGACGCTGATCGAACCATCAGTGTCAATAGTGACTAAGTCAGATAATAAAGATCTGCAAAGTACACGAAAACCACATAACTCCAGCCCAGTAGCTCTTAGCACACGTACGCCATCACCGGAATCACAAGGACGAAACACAAGTCGGCAATGGACCTCACCGGCCAGACAACGATCACTATCCTATCGTAACCGCACATCCCCACCATCCTCCAGATACAGATCCCCGTCATCATACCGAAATAGTTACAACACCGACCGCCCCTACCGAAGCCCCTCATGCGATCACCGTTCCGATCAACATAATTATGACGAGATCGATCACAAACACCAGAATACCGGCGCGAACGATCAAGCCGCGAACAATACAAAGAACGACCCTTGTATCACCCAGACCGGCCATCACCGGACCGACAAAGATACTGAAACAAGAGCACGGCGTATTCCCAAGAAAGACGATCCCCTGATCGTGACTCGCGCTCATCGTACGGTAGAGATAGAAGTGATAGCATGTCGAGCAGACGTGAGGACAATAGACCCTGCTGGACATGTAAGAAAACCGAACACTGGGCAGATAGATGCCCCGACAGACGGCAATTATATTGTTACAATTGCGGAGAAAGGGACGTCACCACGCTTAATTGTACTCGTGGCCCGAACTATAGGTCGTGATACGCATAGGGGAGAAAGCATACGGAGCCAGCCTTGACACCCCCCGTGACACGGCTCCTCGCACAAGAGAAAACAACAACATAACTAATTGCCCGGAAACCAAGGACGTAACAAGTACGTACCCTACGGCATAAATCCATAAAGAGGAAAATAGATTCTTCCTAAGTATTGAAATAATGGGAAAGATTTTTCCGGCACTGATAGATCCAGGCGCTCGGAAGTTCTATGCGGGGCCCCGGCCAGGCAAATTGGTAGAGTCAGCGTTCCTACCAATAACCTCATAGATGCAGATGCCTGACGGAAAACTTTGCTCAAACGATGGAGAACTTAACCTTCAAATCGATGGCCAACGCTTCAAGGCCCGATTCAAAGTACCAAAAAGACTGAAGTACGACCTCATAGGGATGGACATCCTAACCCTAATGAAGGTCACCATTAATTTTGCAAACGCCACGTAGCATACAAACCTGAAAATAACACGACACTTCGTGACGCAGGGTAATGCACCTATGGAAACGATCACCGCCATAGCAACCATGAATGGTGTAGCTCGTCTGAATGCAGCAAAAAGACAGGAGCTCGATCGGGTGTTGTACGATCTAATACCCGTACCGAGCAAAACTTTGCATCTAGCACGGATGCAGCCGCATCACATCGATGTACAAGGGCACCGTCCCATTAAACAACGGGTACGTCGAATCCCAGACCGGTTACTAAAACAGGCGTACAATGAAATAGATCGGCTGCTGGCAGAGGGCATTATTAAACCATCAACGAGCGCATGGAGCAGTTGCCCCGTGATTGTGCCTAAGAAAGACGAGAAGATTCTAAGGGATGCTCGGTATCTATCCAAGATAGATCTGAACCAAGCGTACCATCAGATCCCCTTAGACCCAGGCAGCAAGGAAATCACTGCTTTCGCAGTCCCACAGAAAGGGCTATTCCAATACACTCGATTAACATACGGGCGGACTAACGCCCCAGCCAGTTTTCAAAGAGGTATGGACCTTATTTACGGGACGGGATGGCAGCCGACCGTTTTCGTCTACATGGACGACATGATAGCCGCCACTAAGACGTTCGAGCAGCACACTCGGAAACTAATTGCGGTGCTCACCCGCCTCAACGAGGTCGGGTCACAAATTAATAAAGATAAATCCGAGTTCTGCTGCCCGGAGGTTAAATATCTAGGCTACATAGTAGACGAAAACGGCCTACGCATCGATCCGGATAAAGTTCACCCGGTCAGAGAATATTCAAGGCCTACCAATTTAAAGCAGCTGCGGGCCTTTCTAGGAATGGTCGGGTGGTATGCCCGTTTTATCAAAGCGTTAGCTGAAATAAAACTACCACTCACCAA
Organism: Sycobia sp. Sy_11; assembly: GCA_018907035.1. Taxonomy (NCBI): domain Eukaryota; kingdom Metazoa; phylum Arthropoda; class Insecta; order Hymenoptera; family Epichrysomallidae; genus Sycobia; species Sycobia sp. Sy_11. The sequence continues at coordinate 2,373,425 of JACCIC010000052.1, read as the reverse complement.
ACAGTTGAAGAAAAACGTTAAATGGCATTGGGGTCCGGACCAACAAGAGTCATTTGACAAATTAAAAATACTCCTAACACAAGCACCCCTGCTTGCTCGCCCTACGCAAAACAAAGCGTACATACTCCAAACAGACGCAAGCAGCTACGCACTGGGGGGCGTTCTCAGCCAAGAGACACACGGTGACGGAAAAAGAGTACTTAGCTGTCTTGTGGGCGATGGACAAGTTCAGAGAAAACTTGCTAGGCGATAAATTCACGGTCATAACAGACCATAGTAGTCTCCAGTGGCTACACACTCTTAAGAACCCGACGGGCCGCCTAGCAAGATGGGTGATAGCACTTCAAGCGTACAACATGGAAATTATACGTAGAAAAGGAGCCTTACATCATGTACCAGATGCTCTCTCTAGACCCCCCCCCCAATAAGCCCCCTACCAAGTCCCCTACCGCCCCGATAACCTCTATTGAGAGAGACAGATAGTATAATGAGAAAATGAAAAACATACAAAGAGATCCAGATAAACATCCAGACTTGGCAGTCAGAAGAGACAAGCTCTACAAGCACCGCCCAAATGAGCTCACCAACATCATAAGCGAAGGCCCCGATGACTGGAAACTAACGATACCGTATAAACATAGAGTGCGAGTCTTGTATGAGTGTCACAACACTCCAACATCCGGACACTTCGGTGTCGAGAAGACTGCGCACAAAGTCAACCAACACTACTACTGACCAGGGATGCGTAGAGACATCCACGCTTATGTCAAGCACTGCCCCGAATGCCAAATATATAAGGTGTCTCAGAGAGCACCGGCAGGCTTGATGGCCCAGCGAAATTTAGAAGGCCCATGGGCCAGCGTGGCGGCAGACATAATGGGGCCCTTCTCCGCCAGTAAAGGCCAGCAGAAGTACCTCCTAATATTCGAGGACTCATTTACTAAATATATAGAAATACGACCTCTACGGAAAGCCACAGGCGATGCCATCGCCAAAGTGCTCGAAGAGCTAATTGTCTTCAAGTGGGGATGTCCAAAATACCTTATTACTGACAACGGCACTGAATTCGCCAATAACCTGCTTAAGAACAAGTTAAGCTAATTGGACATCAACCACCAATATATAGCGCCTTATCACGCACAGGCAAACCCCGTAGAGTGGGTTAACCGGGTGGTCAAAACCATGATCTCCACCTTCATAGGAAATGACCACAAAAATTGGGATTTGCACCTCCCTGAGCTCGCGTTTGCGGTTAACACCGCCGTACACACGAGTACTCAAGCGTCGCCAGTATTCCTAAACTTTGGCCGACAGCCAAAAAAGATGCCGACGTACAGAAAAACTCAGGGAGTAACACCGCAATTGCAGACACTAACCTCCTCTGACTGGCTAAACCGAGTCAAAAGACTGCCGGCCATCGACGAAATAGTCAAGAAATAGTTGAGTGCAGCCAACGAGAAACAAGCAAAATATTACAATCAGAAGCGGAGACAAGAATCGTTTGAAAATTTCTCTGCGAAGCTAGCGCCAAAGTTCGCCAAGCCGAATAGCCAAGAAAATCTCCCCCATAATATTTGAGGTAGAGGACATGAACAACGGGAAAAAGACGACGGTAGACATATCTGACTTAAAGAGGTACTACCCTCCTAATTCAAGCATAACTTTCTTCGCAGAGGCCGAGGACTCCGGTGGCCAGATATGCCCAGACTCACTAGACCCGGGAAGAACTATACTCCCGAAAACAACCCCCGAATCTAAACGTAGCTCGGGATCTGACCCCAACAAACGTGAACGCACGAGTTGTGCAAGCGCGTCCGGGTATCCCCAGGGAAGCTACCTATGGATTAGACGGGAAAGAGATGGAAAAAGCCCTGAACGAGCTGCAATGGGACTTGATACAATTCAGTCCCGACTCGACCCAAGAAGTCGACGAAAAAGAGATATTGCCGAAAAACATAATACCGGAAGCGAAACATCGTTCGCGCTATCCCTGTTCGACACTAGCGTGCCCAACTTAACCGATATCGAACAGCAGGAAAATTACCCTCCCCCTTCTGCTAGTACAGGCCCCATCCGCAACGACGTAAAACTAGGACCCGAGCTCAGCTAGAGCTAGACCGTCCACAAAGACGTAAAACTACGATTAACGCAGATAGTAACAACATCTGCGACCGTCCGGAACGACGTAAAACTACTAACTCCATCGACAACACCGATGGCCCCCGTCCGGAAAAACGTAAAACTACCACAACAACAACGATAACAACATTTGAAGAGCCGAGACGCGAAGACGAACAGCTCATATACAACTCCTTCGCGCAAAGATATGAGCTGTTGGAGGATAAGGACGGGTACGTCTCCGATGGAGCGGCGTCCCCCAAGACGGGACCGCTCGAGGCGTCTAAGCGCAAAGTGCGAATTCAAAGAGACGCACTAAAATGCAACTATGAGCAGATACGCTCAATCAGCCCGCCACCATTTTGACCAGGACTAAGATTCCACCGGAGGTCAGTCCCAATAAGACAGCCCGCCCGAAGGCCGGCTGAAAAGATTGTCTATGTGAGTACGCCAGAAGATGGCGAGGTCAGATTGTACCGACGCGACCGCTGCGCGTTCATGCACTCGGTCGCTGTGTAGAACTCAGACCGGAAAGCATCTTACCCAGAATCCTCAGGCGCTCACGACGCAGAGGATAAGGAGGAAATAATAGTACCATCGAAGTATAAGACCTCCGGTGACGACAAGACCTGCGTCGACAATGAACGCGCTCAGCCCCTCTCGCGTCCAGTAAATACCTCCGCCTGTAAGTCAACACAATACCGCCCTAAATACAATCCATTCAAATTAGACATGGAAACTGCGCCAGGAGCAAGCCTACATGAGCTATACAGCAAGCCAATGGCAGCCAAACCCATTCCGGTACTGATGAACTTAGCAGTAGCGCCACCTCCGAACTTCACCCCTCCCGCAAAACCTCACCCCTCCAACCGACAACGCCACTGCCAGGATGGGGTAGCAAGAAGTGCATACCAGCTGCTCAGTCCGCAAATGGCCAACAGGATTCCGTGCGTATGCCGACGAACGGAAATGGCGCTACCCAGGGTAAGAGCGAAGTAACTCCAGCAGAGTCCTGCTGGAATTGCGGCGAACAGGATCACCGCTACTCAGACTGCCCGCAGCCGCGCAGCAGACGCTTCTGCTACCGGTGCGGCAGAGATGCACACGACGTGTTCTCGTGAGCATATTGCCCAAGACGTTATAGGCCTGACGTATCGTCTTGGGAGGGGGAAGTTCCTGCGAACACTGAGGCGAAGACGACAGGACAGGCGTCTGAAAAGACAGATATGGAAGTTACGGCGCAGCAGAGAAGCAAGCAGCCAGCGGACCCGAATATGTTGGCACAAGTGATGCAACAGGTCGCTGGCGCCTTCGGTAATGGTCAGCAGCCAATAATGATAGTGCTGCCATTCTATATGAACAAATAGGTTGAAGTAGTGAATCATCGCAAATGGCCCCGAAGAAGCGGTTTAGCCGAAAAACTTTCCCCCAACCGAAATCCCCTTAATCCACCCCTTCCGCGAAAAATATCCCGACTATGCCCATGGGAAGCAGATAGAGTGATGAACAATACCACTCAACGGGAACGTTGTAATCGCGACGTATATAGAATCAAGCTACGGGTTTCATGGGAAAGAGAAGCAAACGAAACTTAAAACACGAATAACTTCTTTTTTCTTTTCATTTCACCCAATCATTCGACGACTATGTCGCGCGAATAATCAACATATCAAATCAAAAAATGCCACAGCGTCGACGGCCGTGGACATTAACGATAAAGTACCGATTGAAATGAGCATGCTATGGCTCCTGTAAAAGGTCAACTACTTGCCCGCTCCACCAACGCTGCACCCATGTTAAAAGAAAACACCGAACTACCACAGATCCACTGTTTCATCAACACCTACTAAAGACCACTACGAAAGAACCAAGAAGTTACGGCTCATCATGACGAAACACCGATTATCGATACCGAAAAAAAAAGAAAAAAAATATAACCCATCCACGATTTTCCCTCCCTATTTTTTGTATTTCTTATCTTATATTATATCTAGCATTAATTATATATTATACCCTACTATATTATATCATATTCTATTATATTATATTATTATATTATTCTTATATCTTAGGATTATATCGAGTCACCGCAAACAGCCACGACTCCTGTGAGCACCAGCGGGTGTCTCGTGTAAATTAAGAAAAAAAATGTCATTTTGTCCATTAGTATGATAGTATCGAAAGCGCCACACTTCCACGAGCGACCGAGTATTCATCCCTATGTAGTATGCCATAAACATGTATCACTTTTTCTTCTTCCCTATCGTGTATCGTGCGTCTCCCCTCAACGTTACCAGACATAGTTTGTATTTGTCTCAACGCGCCGACGTCGGTTTTTGGAGGGGGAATTTGTAACCGTCCCGATCGATGGTCCCGGCGTTTTAAAACCGTGTACGCGCGTAAGCGCGAATAATACCGTCACGCTGCCAAAAGGGCGCGCACGAAGCGCCGCGCAACGCGACGCTCGAACGAGAGAGAAGCAAAGGTCTTCTTCTCTGCCGAGACACGCTACAAGACTGACGCGTTTTTCATTATCGCCGTACTGTTTTCCCCCGTCGTCCAAACGTACGAGGATTTCCAGCCCCGTATCGTGAGTAGCTTGTGAGTGATAATATATACCTGGAGACGGCCCTGAAGGCAGAGAGGACCTGGCGAACATTCAGGTCTACGACACGACGATTTGCGTCGTAGCCAACGTTCACCTCGGGAGAGCGATCAGGTCCCCGGCAGCCATTACGCTAACAACACCGCCGCAGCCGCGGCCACCTGCACGACCGGAGTCGCGCACAGCCGGACGCCAGTGAGCAATCCACTCACCCCTTTCACCACCAACCAGCAGACATGCTCCCAGCAGCAGCAGCATCGGCGACGGCCCGCCCGACAAGATTCGAGCCGAGCCAAGCGAGAGGAAGCGCGCGAGAGAGCGAGTCCAACCGCGCCGCAACCGCCGCCGCCGCTGCCTGCTTGACGGCTGCCGAGCGAGAGAGAACGGGACTGGTCACTACTGCACTCTGCAGCTGTACCCGGCGAAGGCAGAGGACGCGCCGCTGTGTAGTATGCAGGCAAGTACTTGACCGCTGTGTGCGCTAGTTCGTAGGTTAGTCGCGTCCGCCGCCGCCGCGATTATCTCCCCAAGTGTTCGTTCACCCGTATATTTCCCTATCGTGTGTCCCCGTCCCCCGTGTAGTAAGTAATCGCATGTAGTTGTATCGCGGTAGCTTGTAATTATAACCGATGAAAGTGTCGCGGAATCTGCGTAGTTTAATACGTGTGAGAGTGCCTGTGTGAGAAGATTGCGTGTGTGAAGTATCAGTGTAACGTGTATGTGATGTTATTTTTTTTTAACCAACTTAGAGAAATGTTATTTACTCTAAGAAAGTTTCGCCACTTGTAGGCATGTCTAAAGAGTGATACAAAAATTTTTTTAACTTTCTGCAATCTTATTTATCAAATTTAGATATTCGTACACAAATAGACAATTTGTACGAAAATATGTTGCTTGAATTGCAATTATATGTTGCAAAAGAAAACATAGCCTCTGTAAGCGATTTAGTGCGGAAGGTGGAAATCGTTCGCGAAAAATTAAATAGAATGGAAGGAGATAAAACAAAATCAACTTCCGAAAATCATCGATCATTCGTGAAACCACGAAATGCAATTATGGCAATTACGACGTCGTACGACAAGAGTAAATGTTGCTGGCGTTGTAAGCAACAAGGCGATACATGTTTCCAATGTAAAAACGCGCAAAGAAAATTTTGCACCCGGTGTGGGAAAGAGGGCGTATTTTCGCGCGATTGCAAATGCCAAAAGCCGGGAAACGAAATGGCGGCCGGACCATCACAGGCCCGGCCGACCAACAATTAGATTTACGCTATTTTGTAATAGTAAAAATAGGCCAAAAGAAGTATAAAGCATTAGTTGACACAGGTTCAGTTAATTCTTTTATACGGCCGGACTTGGCGAACTATTGCAAAAATAAATGCAATTGGACTGCCGTAGAAAAATCCAAAGCAGCAATACTGGCAAACGGTGCATTGATATCCGAAACGAAAGGGATAAAAGGCACAGTCAAGATAAAGAATTATTACGTAAATCAAGAATTTTACGTAATGAAAAAATTAAGTAGTAAAATTATCCTAGGAATGGATATTTTAACTAAATTGGACATCGACGTTTCATTGAAAGGCAAAAAACTTAGAAATAGTAATATATTTATAAATCAAATTTCAAGTATTCAAAACCAAACAGGATTGCAAAAGTTACCAAAACATCAAAAGAAAGATTTAGAAAAATTTATAAATACGGAAATGGAAAAATTTAATTCTATTAAAGGGGCTACGCCTTGTGTGAAACCTGAAATACGACTGACGGACACTACGCCATTAAAACAACGTTACCGAGCTAGAAACCCGGCAATGCAAAAAATTATCAACGAGGAAGTTGATAAAATGATAAAGGAGGGCATAATACGACCGTCCGACAGCCCCTGGAGTAGTCCTGTGGTAATCGCAAGAAAAAAAGACGGCAAACCTCGATTTTGTGTTGATTTTCGCTGTCTAAATCAAGTTTCGAAAAAGGATGCCTACCCCCTGCCACAAATACAGTCAATTCTTGATAAGTTGCAGGGCGCACGAATACTATCAACTATTGACCTTAAAAATGGCTATTGGCAAATTAACTTAACAGAAGAAAGTAAGCCTCTTACGGCTTTTACAGTGCCAGGACGAGGCCTTTATGAGTTCAATGTAATGCCTTTTGGTTTATATACTGCCCCAGCAACGTTTCAGAGACTGCTAGATACAATTATTACACCCGATATGGCACCAAATGCATTTGCATATCTTGATGACATAATTATCATCACCGAGACATACAAGGAACATAAAGAAATGCTAAAGATAGTCTTTGAAAGGTTGCGGGCTGCCAAATTAAAGCCGAATCCAGAAAAATGCAAATTTGCAAGGTTACAACTTACGTATCTCGGACACATGGTTGATGCACAGGGAATTCGAACAGATCCTCAAAAAATTAAAGCAATTTCAGCAATACGACCACCTAAAAATCAAAAGGAATTCAAAAGATTTTTTGGAATGCTTTCCTGGTATAGACGTTTTATTAAAGATTTGTCAAAAACAGCAGCACCGTTAAGTATACTACTAAAGAAGAAAACAGAATGGACATGGACACAGGATCAAGCAACGGCTTTTGAAGAGCTAAAGAAAAACTTAACGGAAGCTCCTGTTTTGGCATGTCCCAATTGGGATCTGCCTTTTGTCCTGCAAACAGATACGAGTTTACTTAGCCTAGGCGCCGTGCTAATACAGATAGACGGAGAAAAAGAGAACGTCATTGCAAATGCCAGCCGCACACTAAATCCAGCAGAAAAAAATTATTCCGTCACTGAATTGGAATGTTTAGCTGTGCGGTGGGGCATATGGAAAATGCGCCCATATCTAGAAGGTTATCCATTTACGGTAGTAACGGATCACCAATCATTAAAATGGTTGGAGAAGTTAGATAATCCATCAGGAAGGTTAGCACGATGGGCACTGGAATTAGCATAATGGGATTTCGATATACAGTATCGAAAAGGGACAGAAAACAACCTGGCCGACATACTATCATGGAATCCAGTCGAAATAAATGCGATATCGAAAACGGAAAATAAATGGTACGAGAAAACTTATAAATCTGTATCAGAAAATCCGAAAGATTTTCCGGACTACAGGATAGAAGGCAATAGATTGTACCGGCACATATTACACACGCTTGATTTTAATGAAACAAATGAATTAAGCAAGTGGAAAATATGTATAAATGATTCAGAAAAACAGTGAATATTGAAGGAAAACCACGATGATCCCACGACAGGACATTTAGGAGTAGCTAAAACTTTAGCAAAATTAGCTAAAAGCTACTACTGGCCAGGCATGTTCCGTGAAGCCACACGGTACGTACGCGCGTGTATAAACTGCCAAAAGCATAAAGCACATCAGTCAGCCCCGGCGGGAAAAATGCACGCGACAAATGTAACACAGCCATGGGAGATGGTCTCTGTTGATTTGGTGGGGCCTCTTCCACGATCGAATAACGGACATATTATGCTTCTTGTAATGCAGGATCGATTAACGAAATGGATCGAGCTACGTGCATTACGAAAAGCAACGGGTGCTGCCATAGGACGAGCAATCCAAGAATAAATTATATTACGTTTTGGATGCCCGCAAGTAATACTGAGTGATAACGGATACCAGTATGATAACGATACAATTTATTTCGAAAGAGTTTCGCCAAATATTAAAAAGTGCGAAAATTACTCATCGAACTACGCCACCGTATTCACCCCAGTGCAATCCTGTAGAACAGGTAAATCGCACTGTAAAAACTATGGTAAAACAGTACATAGATAAGTCCCAAAAAACATGGGATAATTATCTAAATGAAATTTCATTCGCATATAACACAGCCATGCACGATAGCACGGGTTATACGCCAGATTATTTAAATTTCGGACGAGAGCTAAGCGCACCAGGTAGCCTGAAACAAGAAATAGGACAGCGTTCAAAATCAAAAGTAGAAGAAAGGACAAGGAATAATCAAGAAGCACTTGAGCTCGCCAAAATAAAAGCGGCACAGTCTTTCTCACGACAGAGAAAATATGATGACTTACGCCGACGCGATTGGTAGCCACGTGTTGGCGAACAAGTCCTGAAGCGTCAACACATACTGTCAAACAAAGCAAATCAGCTCAATGCAAAACTTTGCGAAAAATATAGTGGGCCATTTGCAATAATAAAGAAAGTTTCCCCAGTCATATTTGATCTACAAGGAGCAGATGGGAAACTAATAGAAAAAATTCATGTCAAGCACATAAAATCGTATACCGGTCACGATACGTGAATTTTTGTAAATAATTTTCTAAAATTGTAAAATATTGTACATTGCCGGCAACAGTAATAAGTAAATAGGATAATTAAGTAAGCGAGATCTCTGTAAATAATTTTGTATATAGCGTGTTAATAATTTAAAATACCGAGTTAATAATTTTATATAGCGAGTCAATAATTCTGTATATAGCGTGTTAATAATTTTAATAGTGAGTTAATAATCCTGTACAGCGAGTTAATAATAGGTATAATGTAATACGGCTCGGAAATAAATCGGGAGGAAAGAGGTTGTTTTCCTAAATAAACGCGACTCACGATGAAGAATCTATATTCCGCAAACGCACAGGATCAAGACACAAAGTTTAAATGATCGATCAACTATACAAATAATTTTGTATATAGGCATGGGCTTTACAATTCCCTACCTCGACGATAAACTCGAACATACGGTCGAGTCGGGAAATAAATGTAAACAAATACGCCCTTGTCCACTGTTCAAAACGTTCTAACTTTAATATTGAATTAAATTTAAAGAGGAGTAATTTGTTCAGTGTAAAATCAACCGTGATTAAGCTAACATGGAAGCGATCAAGAATATGACGCCGCAGGAGCTGTACGAGGAATTCGAGCGTTGGCTAGACGCTCACTACTTCGTACTTCGGGATACCTCGTACTTCGGGGAGGTGGCTGGAGATGAGGGATATTTCCCTCAGGCCACCCCACAGCAGACACTGGTGACGGCAGACTATCAGCCGACCAGTAAGGCAGTCCTGGAGGCTATGGCCAGGAGGCCAATGGTGCGGCTGGAGCGGCTGCAGACGCGCCCGAGACCTTTAGCCTTTCCACCGCCACTTATAACACTCCCGCCAATCCAACGGCAGCAGCAGGACACGTCGTTTAAGGTGCCTCCGAATCCGACGGAAGGATTCCGTTGGATTTCCATCCCGGAGCCCCCACGGCCCAGAAAGGTGAAAATCGCGAATGGGCCGGAGATCGTGATCCCGCAGGGAATGCGTGAGTACAGGGCTCGGGACAACGGTCTGCGATGGCGCATCCGAATAGACGCCAACACAGGAGCAGTAAGAGTAGGGAAACCTAGAGGTTTGTTTTTTTTATTGTCGAAAAATCAAAGTTATTATATGCGCAAAACCGGGTTCCTCACAATTTCTTTCAGCGAGTCCGGCGGAATAAATTAAATTAGTATAGCGGTAAATAAATATCTCCGTTTCATTGTCTGTTATCGCGTTTCACTCTACACGGGGGAAGGGGGAGATGCGACGAGACAATAGTCTCGCACAGAAATTATAATATATTGTAAATAAGTCGCGAAGTCGCGAGCGGCGCGGCGCGGCGAAGGGGGAGCGCCGAAGGCTTGGTGGCGCGCCGCGGCGCGGGGATAAAGCGCCGGAAGCGGCGAGGGTGAGCGAGCGCTCTCGGGCCGCAGGCGGCTCGAAGAGCAGCGGCGAGCGATAATTCGCGAATCAATTCGCGAATTCTCGCGAGCGGCGATGGCGCTGCCTAATACTAAGGCGTGGTACAGTGCGGTAAGGGGAGAGCGAGCGCTCTCTCCCAATTCTCAAATAGAGCCGCACTGACTGCGAAAATTCAGTGTGCCAGCAACCTCGAAACTGGCTTTTCGAGGGGGACCTGTCGTCGGCGCGATAGCGGGCGACAAGTCTTAGCACACTCGGGGCGAGACGCGAACACGAAATAGATAATAAATAAAATTCTGTAATTACGCTCACGCGGAGCGTTAAATTTAAGTTAGAATAAATTATTTAAATTTTGTACATCATAAAATAAATATATTTTATGATATTTTTATATTTTTGTTACAGCGGATAATGGCGCGATAAAACGGGTGTCAGAGTAGCGGTTAAGCTATCAAATGGCCGACAAATAAGATAGTTTATTAGTTTATTTTTATTTAAATTTGTTAATAATTTTTTTTCAATTATGTTAAATAAATTTGTTTAGTATTTAATAAATTAAAATTTATTTAGATCCAGAAGCCAGCAACGAAAAGAAAAATTAAAATTGCAAATAAATTAAATAAAAATCCAATTCAAACTCTGGCGGGTTGAGCGAGAGTGAAAATTGGATTTCGCGGGTTCGGCGTGTACTAGAACAAACTTGGTGGTGGGTTGAGCGACCAAGGGCCTAGGCGTGTTGAGCATGGGCCAAAGTATAGTACACACCGTAAAAAAATATAAAACAAATTTTCTTGCACAAATGAACCTAGTGGCGCGTTGAGCGACTAGAGGCCGAGGCGCGTTGATCCGGAGCACGAACTATCTCTCACCAAAGTGCTTATGTTACAGTTGTAATGGCGTGAAGAGTTACTTGGTCGCATTTAGATAGGCGAATATTCTATTAGTTTCCGTTATACAAAAATATATTAAATACAAGCAATATATGAAAATTGGAATAATTAAGTCAATATTTTTCGCTAAATAGAGAAAAAGCACTGTAAGATTGCGTTAGTAATGCACACAATATTCTTATTGTTTAAAAATTAAAAAAAAATGAATCAATAAATTATAAAATGTATTTAAATTATGCACAGTGAAAACGCTACGAATGAATAAAGTAATTCAAATGTACGAAAACGTAAAAAATGGCGAATGCGTTAAGCAAATGTTCCTCAGGCGATGTTTTTTTTAAACTTCATAAAGCCCTTGCATACAAAACCAAAAATCGAATACTGCATTATATATTCTTGGTTATGAATAAGAGATAAAGTCATTAATTTTCATTCGAAGCATATTTAAATATTTCAATTTTCAATTCAATTTTTTTCGGAAAATATCAAATCGTTGGCAAATTACAATAGCGCAATTCATTTACAGATTATATCTGATTAACTCCCAGCTTAAGCAGCGTGAAAGATAAAACTGTATACTAGAATCTATGCCGTTTTGTATTGTCCTTAGTCAAATTTGACGAATAGGCCGATCGAAGACGGCGATATAAAAAGTAAGAGCGAAAGCTACCTGTATTTACACATATAAGATTTAGCGCGCACCGTTTGCAGCATTGACTCTTCAGTTATAATAAACTAATAAGTTTATAAAATAATAAATACATAAAATTCGGATGCGCTTCCCACTGTTTGTACTGGTCAGTGGTCCCGATGCGATGTAATGGTACGTTCTTCTTGTCTATCGACAGTTACCTTTAAATAGTGTAAGTTTATTTTTTATTATTAATTACTACATGTAATAATTTAAAAAATAAAAGAAGAAACAACAGGTACCGAAGGAATATTGTACATGGAAGTGAGTGATTGTTAGTTACACAAAGATTAAGTACATTTATTTTGTCGCTTTAGCGATTAAGCTATTACTAAATATTAATCTAAAGTACTTAATAGTTTCTTTAAATATTAATTCTCAGGACTTAATACGATGTCATGTATTCCGAACTTATTCTTACATTCAAGATTTGTTAGCATCATTTTCTATTAGATATTTATAAACGAGAATATTCTAAAAAGCATCTGTTCAAACATAATATGTAAATTTTATTGGAGATCTTTTGAATACAATAGAGTGATCTGAGTTAAAATTAGTTTTCTCTTTCAACGCTATGTGTCATTTAATTCAAAATAAATATATAGAATAAAATAGAAATTATTTCTTAAAAATTTCAAGTTTTGAAAACAAAACTATTTATTTTATATTTATAATATCATTTTCTAGAGAACAATCATAATTTAAAAGCCTATCGTGGTCGATTACATAAGCATTCATTATCAAGAGTTCCCATTATCCATGCAACAAATTTACTGATTTTTGTTTTTACACCTGGATATCCAGGTCGTCCACATCCTTGCGTATATGCATTCACTCCTAAAAATAACAATATTTTTAGTTCAATAAAAAAATAATTATTAATAATAGTAATGAACTATTACATTCTTAAATGACAAACAAATGTATTATTATGTAAAAATGATATATACAAATAATTATTTAAAAATTACGAATTCTTATTTTAATTAATTCTCCATTGCATATCTAATGAACAAACCACAATTTATTTATCTGAAAAGATTTTAAATACAATAGAAATCAGAGGTATAGAAATTAATACATAGCGATTTCTATTGTTAGACTTTCTATTGTTAGACAATTATTTTAATATAATTAACAAATGAAAGGATATTTTACAATAAAAAATCAATATTATCCATTAATTACTCTAAAATTTTTCAGAATATAACATTCAATTGTCCAGACTTGTGGTTTTGAGTCCATAATACTAATAAAAGGAGCAATTTGCCTACCCGCTATTATTATTTCATCGTTTGGGCCTTTCACCATTATTGGTCCGCCACTGTCACCCTGAAATGAAGAGAATTAAATGTGGATGAACTAGTAGTTATGTTGAATTATAATTTTCAAATTCAAGTGTTTTATGCGCAATTACTTTACATGTAGCAGGACCGCCCTCCAAGTATCCTGCACAAAAAGCAGTATCAGGTATTGTATGATCATAATAGGATCTGTGACATTCCTCTTTGGATAATATTGGTAGATCAACTTTATGTAAATCATCACTTTCAGTTCCGCTCTCATCTAACCATCCCCATCCAGCACCAGTGGACATCTTATGTGTGAAATCTTCATATTCTGCAAAAATTTATTTTTAATATAAATGTACGATTATATATATATATATATATATATATATATATATATATATATATATATATATAATCAAATATAGCAAATAATTTCAATAAATGTTCTATAAATAAGGACTGAAAATGTTTCAGAGACCCAATTACTCGAATACTGACCGTTAAAATAGATTAACTAATCATATTAAAATCATTTGAGTTTTTCGTGTTATCAAGCTCATCGGAAATTTCAACCGTTTTAATATTCAAGCGAATCAAGCTTTTAAGCCGTTGGAGTATTTAAATATCTGCAACTCATATTAATTGTCATTTCTATTATTTTTGTAAATAAGTATCTTTCATTGAGTATCTTTCATTTGTATGAGTAAATGCGGTTATATAGGCCTATCCACGTGCGTAGATATGTATAAATTGAATTAGAATGTTATACTTCTACGAAGAAAACCATACTTTTGAGTGCTAGATTTGTCTATAACTCAGAGAGTCTTTTCAAATATGTCCAAATGGATATCCGAATACGCTTTTTTCAATGCATCTCTGAATCAAAGAAACTTATAATACAAATTTTCACTCAATATATTAATTTACTTATACATATATAATATAATAATCAATATTTATTCAATAAGGAAATATAAATTATTTATTGCAATATAGAATGTATATATCTATGTATGCTTTAGAACACATATTTCAGAAATTATTTCACAAACTATTTTCAAGGGTTATTTTGTTTCAAATAATTAATTTTTTCATAGATCTTTACAAAGCTCATAGAGAATTCGTCGCATAAAATATTTATTGAAATCAAATTCCATTCAGAAATTATAAGTATCGAAGTTCAATTTTTGACTTTTTAGTTGGACCTCCGTGTTTGAAAACAGGCGCTATTAACGATCAATTTAATAGTATTTGAGTATGTAGTACAATATTTTGGGTGTACAACTAACTTTCCATCGTTTGTCAAAATATGGTGTTGCCAATGGATCCGATGCAGAAATGTCAGATCTCATGTATTATATTTGTAAGTTTGTATTACTGTCTATAACTTTGCAGCATTATATTGGAGCATTTCTGTCGGTGTCGTTTATTTTATCAAGCAAAATCATGGCAAGTTTCCAGCCAAATAAACATAATTTGTAGGAATCGCTGCTTGTATTCTTTAATATGAGGAAAAGTGAGACTGACGCTTATCGTTTGCTTTCGGAAACTTATGGGGCTGAATGTGTTGGAGAATCAATGTGCCGCGAGTGGTTCAAAAGGTTAGAAAATGGTGATTTTGATGTTGAAGATAAGGATCGCTCCGGAAAGTTGAAAAGTTTTGAAGAAGAGAAATTAAACGCTTTGCTGCTAGAGAATTCGTATCAGATTTCAGAAGAACTTGCTGCATCATTGGACGTCACGCAAAAAACCATTTTCCTGTGCTCAAAAGTATTGAAATTCAATCAAAAGTTTGGAAAATAGGTGCCGAACCAATGGAACGTGTAACGATTTTAGTTGTCTGAAATGTTACTGCAGTGGTATAAAAATAAATCATTTTGACATTGTATTGTTACTGGTGATGAAAAATGGATTTATTATTATATTATAATACTAAATACAGAAAATCGTATACAAAGCCTGGCGAGCCCGCCTAATTGACGCCGAAACGAAATATTCACGGAAATAATGTCATGCTCTGCATATGGTGGGATCAAAAAGGTGTTGTATACCTTAGACTGCTTTCGAGTAGATAAACCATCAATGGACCATTGTATCGAACCCAACTTATTCGTTTGAAGCGAGTATTACAACAAAAATGGTCAGAATATGAGACCAGGCATGAGTCAATCATTTTTCATCACGATAACTCTCGGCCACATGTTGCAGCTTCGGTCAAACTATTTGGAAAATAGTGGATAGGAAACTCTGCCTTACCCGTATTACAGTTCAGACTTGGCATCACCTAACTAGCAATTCTTTTGATGAATGCAGAAAGCTGTTAAGAACAAAATTGAATTTATTAATAGATTAATTGCTGAGAGATTGTTTGACATTTATAATACCGAAAATAGACATAATGCACGAGTTGATGTTAACAGAGGCAAAATTATTGTCTTACCATATGTTAGAGGATTATCTGAAAGAATTAAAAAGAAATTTTCGGAAATATAACATTCAAATTTTCTTTAAAAATAGCAATAATTTGAGTAGGTTGTTTAATAATTACAAACATAGGCATGATTTATGTTTAAAATCAGGAGTTGTTTACAAAATTAATTGTATGGATTGTAATAAATACTATATTGGACAAACAGGTAGATATTTAAAAAAGAGAATTTATGAACATAAATATAGTTTGCGTAGCTCACATATTACTTCCGGTTGAAAGAAGAATTATTTAAAGTTTTTACATCCTTTTGATTTTGTGAATGTGGACATTTTGGAATATAGTTTTAATAATAAGTATAAAAGGGAGAGTCTTGAAAGTATTCACATTTCCGGGAATCAGAATAATGTGAATTTAATATTAGAGTCTAGTAAATTGGACAATGTTTATCATTCCTTATTAAATTGATTGGTTTTGAACACGTTGTGTAGAGGGGAATTTAGATTTAATTTACTAAATTTGGTAGTGGGGATAAGGTATATATAGATTAGAATATAAGGTTTAGTTTAGTCCCTGATGAGGAGCCCTAGCGAGCTCAAAACGTTGAACTAGATCTTCAATTAGGTAAGGGTGTTCGGGGCAGTCAGACTGCACTTTACTAACAAAAAAAATTTTTTTTCAGCATATATTTTATTTTCATATTAGTCTACGAGGGCGACTGTAAACAAGGACAGTCTGACTGTCATTATAATTTTTAATTTAATTTTTATTTTTTATTATTTTTGTGTATTCATGTTAATGTAGATGTGTATTGATATTGTTACGTATTGTTTTCGATTGATTTGATTGGACTGTAAGATCAATGAAAAAATATTTAATAATTAGAATTTACTCATAATAACATAAGAAGTTTTAAGCCAATTAATATTTT
Organism: Sycobia sp. Sy_11; assembly: GCA_018907035.1. Lineage (NCBI taxonomy): Eukaryota > Metazoa > Arthropoda > Insecta > Hymenoptera > Epichrysomallidae > Sycobia > Sycobia sp. Sy_11. Next base: position 2,356,752 of record JACCIC010000052.1, on the reverse strand, counting down.
TCACACAGTGTTTTATATATTTAAGTCTTGTATTAATTAGATTTTCCTTCAAAACTGTGCTAAAATCCAAAATTATCACGAAACGCAAATATTGTCAGATTAACTATTGTAGTTTTATTATATATAACTATTTATACCGTTTCTATCAATTAGGTTTTAACAAAGTGTACAACTTCGTATAACTTTTTTTACAGTAGTCTTAATAACGACTATTTAGTCAATTCAACTTTGATTTTGTTGTAAAGAAAATGTTAAATCTTCTATATTATTGTTTACAAATAATAAACGATATATAATTTTTATAAAATTAGCATTTTTATAAAAATGCTTGAAACAAGGGCTAAAAATAGAAAGTAAGTTATCAACTTACCTGTTGGTAAACAGATCGTTATAACAGGATTTTCTCTAGCTCGTTCGTCTAGCAAGCCAACAGCAACATCTTCTCTCGTAGAAGTACTATGTTGCGAATAACCAGGATATATGTGAACCGGCCCAATCGTATAGATCTCTCCATTGCTAAGACGTGCCTTAGCAACATCATATTTATCTCTAAAATAAGCAATTCGTCAATAGTTATAGGTATAGCAATTATTAATTTATTTAAAAAAGTGTTTTCGAGATTATGTAAAATCATGATATGTACTTACGAAAAACAATGAGCTGCAGTTACGAAACGTAATTTAGTAATCATTGCACCTCCACATGTTCGAAATTGGGAATATTGACTATATATAGTACGTTTAACTCTAATTTTGAGCAACCATGGATATTCTAGATGCGATGCATATTCTCCTCGATATATTCTAGATCTTCTCTGTTCTAGAACGCCACATGCTATAAAAAAAATTTAAGTTGTCTTATTATGGGATAGTGAATCAGACATTGTATATATAAAATTGTTGACGTAATGCTAGCGTGCGTACTTTTTAACTATATGGAAATGACTCTTCAAAATGATGTATAAGAGGCTTCTGTCTATTTTGGACACTGATACACTTAAAATAACATATGATAATAAGGAAGATACTAAATAAAAACTGCAAAAATACATTGAAGTATAAAAAACATCGATTTTTTATTTGACTTTAAACAACTTTGTTCAATTCTCTTGAAATTAATGTAAATAGAAGAGACAATATCTGAAATTTCAAGAAACTGTCATTATAAAATTAATTATTTTCCTAGAAGGATATCAATTCAAAACGATTATTTTCGCTGATTATATTCAGGGCGCTTTAATAAAAAATAAATCTGCGACAAAGTTGATAATTTGGGAAGGTGATGAGAATTCCTATTAATATGTCTAAATAGGAAAAAGCTTGCCCGTCATATCAAATAATTCATTCGAAAATAAAAATTAGAAGAAATGTACTTAAGACAAACAATTTCTTTATGAATGAATTAATTTCGGTCTTAGAACTTAAACGTTGAATAATATATTTCTGTATTTAAAATAGTATTATATTTACATTCTGATCTGGATTTTCTAAATCTATCTAAATTTGTCTCGATTGTGGGATACCAATATGGTAAAATCTAATTTAAGCCTAATGAAATTGTTTCATTGTTTTTTCAATTCTATATAAATTAAAACTTTATATCCTCTTTTGATTAATGTTATTGCGAAGTCAATTTCAGAATCGATATGCTTCCATATCGACAATTTCAATTATTGAGATTTAGAATAAGTTCTGACGAACTGCGTTGAAACTGCATCTCATATAATATAGAAAACCAAAAGAGCACGATTGAAATTAGGCAATTAAAAAAATAAAGTAAAAATAATATATATATAAATAAATGTATATGGAGAGGAATATTCGGTCACCTTGTGATGTTCTATATTTTTACTAGACTCAAAATTTAAACTACAATTGACAAATATTTAATGAATCTATTTATTTTCTATCTTTCATATAAATATTTACAGGCATGTACCTATACATAGACATATAAGTACATATATATATATATATATATATATATATATATATATATATATATATGTTATGCAATTATTGTTAAAATATATAAACATTTCTATTTTTCTATAACCTTTGTAATTTTTAACTTTTTACAATTCAAAACCGTACAAATTATAAGTATTACTCTCGAGAGGTCTACTAGATAGAAGGTATAGAACGAACTAATTGTAAGAAAACAACATCATGAAACTATGTTAATTAAATATCTCTCCACTCGGAAAGGAGTTTTTCATAAAAACAAATGTAAGATTTCTTGAATAAAAGAGGCTGTGAAAAGCGTGTCGATAACTATTCCTTTCTGGGCAGCATGAGTGTTATTAACTAGGAGCACTATCTCCCCAAACACCGAACAGCAAATCCTATTTTCCCATCCGATTTCACTCGATAACTTAAAAACGTCTGAAAACTCAGATCCTGCCGTACCACACATTAGCTACCATATTTTGAGACGCTACCAGCATTTGCATTCTAAGTTTAAAATACCATAAGCCTTGGTTGCATTTTTCCTACACATATTTCTTTCAAACTATTAAAGAAACTCACTATATCCAAGCTTGGAGACTATTTCACTAGTTCCCATTAAACCTTTATTCCAACCACACCTATTTTCCACCTATATCCACTATTTTCAAAGTTTTACTGTTGTACAGGACGTTCTTTGTTAGTAACATCAGTATATCCACCCCTAAACCGCTGAAACCATTCTTTACATGTTGTAAGCAATGAAGCTTAGTCGCGATAACATTCTCGAAGCAATCGTTTCTGCTACATTTTTTTTCAAATCAAAATAGTGCAAAAGGACATGTTGAAATACGATTTATCACAATTCATTGTTCACTGATAAAAAATTATAATATTTACACCAATGATGGCGCCTGTTAACTGAATTTTATTGGTAAATGCCTAAATTAAAAAATAAGTACTAGATCTGACATATCCGACTTTTCGTACTACTTATATCGCCATCTAAACGTGAAGATCAGAAACTAAGTTCACCTCCTTATCCTCCAAAAATCCCTTGCGTCTTTGCCTTGCAATCGGCTGTTCACAAGCAAATAAATGTTGTTCAACATCTATCGGCTTGTACGGCACCCAATTTCCTTGTTTCTGATTCATTTTCATGACTCAATGGTTTTCGTATTTTTAATTGTTTCAATGGATTGTTGCGTCACTCGCAATGGTCCTGCCAATTCTCGTTGCATTATACACGAGTGTTGACTAAGTATGCTTCCAATTCTTCATCTTTGAAGATCTTTTCTTCCACCACTTTGCTGGTCTTTGACGGGCAAAATCACCGTTCTTGAAGCGTTGAAACCACTCTCAGAACATTCTTTCACTAATAGCGGTCTTACCATAGGTAAAATATCTTAGCTTATTGTATAATATCTACGACCTATTTATTTCGACTACCACTTACCGCTACAGCCAATTATTGCAAAACGGCGGAAGCAAAGTTTTACAGCACATATATAAAAGCATACGTGCAAATGAATCTTATTATAAATACCTAAATAATTAAGCATGTGTGAGCGTTCGCATGGACGAAAATATTAGATGAATTATTATTTACATAATTATTATAATTATAAGACGATTATTATTATTATATTATTATAAAACTATTATTATTATTTTTATACATTATTATTATTATACACGATTATTATTACAATCGTATAGTATTTTATAATGTACGATTATTATTATACTTTCAACAATTATTGTGTTTTTTTACGATGAATTTCCAATTTTATCTCTTCCTTTATCACGCAAAATTTACCCAACCATATGATTGTAAATAAGTAGAAGCGTATCTTGTAGTATCAAGATATATATAATCTGTGTTTAATTTGTACATTGACTTAAGAATATACTTTGTTTTATTTTTGTATCTAAAAATTGAGTTCGTTTATTTTTCTGATTTTACCGTAAAACTTCCTATCCTCTCAAGCTGATCTTGGCGTTTCCGTAATAGCTATCCCACTGATACGTAGGGAAACATTACATCTTTTTTGGCTTTGCACAAATTTAAATTATTGTTTTCTAAGTAATTTTTAATGAATTTCATTAATCGTTGTTCAAGAGTGGTATTAATTTTTTGTGACGCAATACAACTTTTTTGAAAAAAATTGTTAATTTGAATTGATAATTTTTGAGAAGTAGAATTACAAGGACTACTATTACTAAGTTTTTTAAATGAAAATAACAAGTTTATAACTTTAAGTAACAAATAATTTTCAAATAAATTTTAATAAACTTTTAAAAATTGTTCTTTTTTAAATGCAATAAAAAAATAGTTATGAATGTAATGAACGCTCATGTCCCTACATTATACTTGTTACAAATGGTACACAATAATGGTGTATTGTCTCTTATGTTAGCTCCAGCTTATCTTTAATGTAAAAAACCTGAACAGTATACTATTAAAAAAATAAATTATAGCTGAAACTTCGCCATACAAGTTTCGTTAGAATTAGTTAAGATTTCATTAGAATTAGAAATTAGAAACAAAATTCATCATTTACTCTCCAAATGGAAACTAATTTTATTCGATGTTACTATTTTATTTCTCTCGATTCTAATAGATTATATGATTAATATTATATTGCACATGCTACACGATAACGTTATTTTAGATTCATTAAGAATATGCTTAAAACAAAGCAACTTCGTATTTAATGATAAATTTTATGTATATCTCAATGGCTTACCAATGGGTACTCTTCTATCTCCATACTTAAGAAAACTATTCATATCAGATTTTGAAAATAAATTCCTTCAATTAAATAATTTGTTGTAAAAAATATTTTATTTTGCGCAAGATACATTGACGACATCTTATGTATCTCGATGGGTACTAATAGACAGTTCAATTCGTCCTAGCCTTCCTAAATTCATTTTACAATAATCTTAATTTTACTACAAAATTTGAAGAATGAAATCGTTTCGTGATTTACCAATAATTAATGAAAGCAAAAAATTATATTTTGACATTTACAGAAAGGGGACTTTCCAGATACTTTGATCCCTCCAATTTTAAGCAATCAAAAAGCATCAAATTAATCACATTCCATTTTTATGTTCATATATTACTAACAATTCTCTTAAATTTTTCACCTTTTACAAAAGGAGTCAACTTTTTGAAAACTTTGATAGATTAATTATTAGAAAACACGTTAAAATACTTTCAAAAAATTTTATGCACCTCGTCATACGTTCATTAACCACATCCAATTTATAAGTGAGAATTTTTTAATTATTGAAAGCAACTAATTAATATTATAGAAGTTAACAGGAATAATTTAAAGTCTATATAAGTCAATAATAAACAGAAAAGAGACATGTCACATAAAAGTGAAGTATACGAAATATTTTGTGTAAACTGTAATGTAATATGCTATATATTGGGCAAACTGGTCGCTTAAAGTAAACCTTTTAGAAGAATATTTAAAATCTATACGATTTAATAAAAAAGTCAACTGGAATTAGAAAAGACTTTATTCATAAAAACATAATTTTAACCCTGAAAATGACAAATTGCTATACAATATTAAAAAAGTAGAAGATTAGACATTTTTACAATCGCACAAATAATTAAAGAGAATAATAACGTTAAGAATATTATCGATGACACCATATATTTTACCACTTTCTCATTACTACAGATTTCAAAGAAATTTTAATGACTTGTGCCGCATATTAAATCTCCCGCCTCTATCCTGGCAGCCGGATAGTAGAATAATTGTTAAACTATCTAAGTGCATTTTTGCATTTTAACATCTTAAATATTTAAATGCAAATATATAAAAATTAGTAAATAATTTATATAATAAATAGCAAAAACTTGATAATCCCTTCAGATGAAATTCCTAAACTACTTAGAGAAGAAAATAGGAGAAATACGTATTTTGGTTTTATTTATAAATACTCATTGAAATATATAAAGTATGTCTATAATATAATAACTGATATTTATGAAATTTGATGGAATTGATCCATTTAAATACTATTCATATAAATATTATACTACAGTGATTACCTAAATAAAATAATATTGGATAATTAAAATAACTCTTATATCTTGCATCAAAAAATCCTAGTTTTTTTCGAATTTTCGAAACATATCCATTCTTGATTTACTATCACCATTTTTTTTGAGGCGTCTGTGAATGCAAAAATAATCCTGCAGAACGGCCACTGGAATATGTGCGACTCAACACACAACCCATGTCACTACGCACTAAACACATATCTCCATGTTGCACCGACACCAGCTCGAAACTGTTATGCACATAACTTTAGCCTGTGTGGCGGTTCTTGCGTGATAATTTCAATGTTATTCTTTTTATCTCAGAATCTCATGCATACTTGAAACTGCCATCACTCTTCACAGTCTTTCAGTCATCCAGACATCCATACTCTCTTTTTCTCCGAAGCACATTCGTAAAGTATTTTGCGATCAACCACCAGCTGTCCGAGTCTATCGTCATAAGTCTCGTCAAGTTTTCTGGCGAGATCGCGCCTATCCTCGTATGTAGCTCTTGCCGTAACTCTGGTCCAATGATTGCACGCGAAGTAGGTGTACTCCGCATCATTCCAAGCCTATCCACAGCACTTGCATTCCGGAGAGGTAATCTTCTTCATTCTACAGAGGTACTTATGAAAATACCCATATCCGGATAGAAACTGAGTAAGGTGGAAATTCACCTCCCCATGTTGCCTTTCCTTCGACGGACCGATTTTGGATATTAGTCTTTTCATCCATTGTCCTCGTTCATTCGTCGTCCACCATCTCCGCTACGTCTCGATCGTCTTTATCCATTCTTCAGTCGCAGCGTCTTCCTTTCGAACATTCGCGCTCCGCTCGTGAATGCATCTCCGTTCAACCGCGAGCAGATCGATGGGAATGACCCCAGAGATCATGAAAACTGCGCTCTCGGTCATGGTTCGATACGCGCACGCGATTCTTAATGCGTTCTCCATTTATACGCTTTTCATGGCGTTCACGTATTTTCTTATATTTATCGTGTCGACTCACACCTGCATCCCGTAAATCAGGATCGAATGAGTGACGCGCATTAGCAGTCTACGTACGTTCTGTCTAGGTGCCTTCGTTGTTGCCCATCAGCCTACTTAAAGCCTTGGTCTTTTCTGCTGCTTTATTCGTCACATTTCGTAGATGAGCCCAGAAGCTCAGCTTCGTATCCAAGGCAACCCCAAGATACTTGACTTCAGTTCTGGTTGCCAATTTTTCCGTCCTCAACGTCATCGGAAGCACCTTCTCTATACGTCTGCGAGCTAGTAGCAATAACTCGGTCTTTTGCACCGCAAGCTGCAGTCCGTGGTCTGTCATCCATTCAGTCACCCGTGTCTTATAACCTAATTCAGTTTTAACTGAATCAAGTGATAGTCACGCGCAACTATCACGGCTACCACATCATTAGCATAGGTAACAATGCGCATGTCCCATGCGGTCACGCATTTCGGTTTCTTTCCGTCCAATGTCTCGTACGTTAGTCCTGGATCCTGTAGATAGTCCCGTATGATACATGCAAGGTAGGAGTCAACCTTGAAAAAAGACTCCAACGCTCCCAGTATCTCTATCTATTTCAAGAAATTGAAGGAGTTTTAGACGTCCACGGTCACCAGTAGAACAAGTGGTCTGGTTGCATGATAGCCTCTCTTCGCCGAGTGAAAGATATTTGTCACGTCACCTATAGCCTCGATTTTCGACCGTCCTTTCTTAAATCCGTGTCGTTGTTCAGATAGGTCTCAGGCGTTTTTAATTGCTGCAGCAGTCTTAGTCTTAGCAAGAGCTCCAGTAGCTTCCCTACCGTATGAAGTAGGCAGAGATGCCTGTACGAAGAACGCAAATCAGGATTCTCTGTAGTCTTACTAATCAGAACAAATCGAGCCTCCTTCCATAGTCCGCTAAAATCTCCCTTCACCAGGCACCTATTGTACAAGTCTAAAAGGATATCCGGCCGACGTAAAGTGACCACCCAAAGTACCTCGCTAGGTATGCCATCCGCGCTCTGTTCCATTTCCTGATTTAACGCGATCACGACGTCCTCGTCGCTCGTGATACAGTCCAGGTCCAGGAATTCTAGTGTTAGCCTGGAGGTTAGTTCTTTCACGTATCTAGTCTGTCCAACGGCAACTTGAAGAACCAGTCGGAAGTCCGTCTCATTATTCCGTCTCGCCAGCTGTAACAGTACCACGCCGTCCTTAGTCTTTCTTATCGTCCTTACTTTTGTCCTATTCTGGCCAGGTTCCAACTTTTGACGTATTATCCGTACAACATCCACATCCATCTGCTCCTCAGCCAGCTTGATCATGATCACTACTCTTCTAGCTTTAAAGCTAGGGCGATCAAACCCGCGACCGTGGGGTCTCATGTGTATCCTTTCTGCCATTTGTTGTTTTATTATATTTTTATCCGTTTTCGGTCTGTTGTATTTAGAGACCACCGTCGCCCAAGTTTCAGTCTGAATCTTCCGTTGTTGTGCGGCCGCCTGCTCCGGAGTAGGGGTCTGACGGTCTATTTTCCGATATTGAAGAGTTGCCTCCTCACATTCACTCCGTCCCTTGTCTTTCTCGGTCTGTCGGAGAACTCTCATTCGCCTTAATTCATACTGTTCGCCTTCTACTGCTTCATTAATTTCACTGAGACCATTCTGTATCATTCGGCCAACATGTTTTTGTATACCAGTCCTTTCCAACATTTTTCTTAGCAGTCTACTTATTATGTAAAACTGCTCTTGCAATTTACTCTGAGCAGCATCCCAAGTTGCTGATGATCTATCCACATTTACTCCGACATTTCCATTCGAACATACGAGGATGGTCCCAGAAGTACCTGGTTTGACCTAGACGTGGCGGCAGTAGTTAAAAAATACCACTGTATTAGAATGTACACAATCTATAAAACATATGTCTCAAGTTTGACAACGCCATGTTGTTTAGTATTTGTTGGACAGCCATTATTAATAGTGAACGCTTTCAGTGAATTTGTAAACATGGAAAAAATTGGTGATCGTTATGTGATACAATACTTTTATTTGAAAGCCTCAGCCCAACAAATATAAAAGCTGAATTAGATTCTACTCTGGGCGAGACTGTTCCTTAGTTTGCAATAGTAAAATATTGCGTAGCAGAGTTTAAACGAAATCGTATGAGCTGCTAAAATGAGCATCGCAGTGGTCGACCAAACGAGGTGACGACTCCACAAATGTTGAAGAAAATCCACAAAGCGGTACTGAATGATCGTCGATTGCAAGTGCGCGAGATAGCAGACATGGTAGGCATTTCGAAAAGTACAGAACATCGCATATTAACAGAAAATTTGGTGATGACAAAGCTATGCGGAAGATGGATTCCGCATTTGCTCACAATGGAACAAAAACAGCGTCGTCAAGATGTTTCAGTTAAGTGTTTGGCAATGTTTCGCAAAAGAAACCGAATTTTCGTGCCGTTTTATAACCATATATGAAACATGGGTCGACCACTTTACACCCAAAAGAAAAGAACAATCAAAACAATGGACTCAAAAAGGAGAACCGGCTCCAAAGAAGGCAAAAACCGTTCCATCTGCAGGCAAGATTATGGCATTCGTCTTTTGGGATACGTGTGGAATAATTTTCATTGACTAATACACTAAAGTTTGAATTGGTACCTCATGCACCCTATTCGTCAGATTTAACTCCGTCGGATTATTTTCTGTTCCCAGACTTGAAAAAATGGTTCGCTGGTCAAAGATTTTCCAACAATGAAGAGGCGATCTCGGCAGTTCATGGCCATTATGAGGAGCTTGGACAATTCTTATTATGAAAAGGATATCAAACTTATTGAACATCGCTGGGAAAAGTATATAGAGCTGAAAAGAGATTATGTTGAAAAATAAATATTTTTTTTCTAAAATGTTTGAGTTTTATTTGTTGGGCCAGGTATTTCTGGGACCACCCTCGTATATTCACACTGCTACCTGTCACAGATTCTGGCACACCAACCAGATTGCGTACTAGCGTTCTAGGAGAGCCAGGAAGCTCGATTGTCTCTACTGAGGCGGTTACAAACGATACCCAGGAGCCTGCTATTTTTTTTTTTACTTTTCATTTTTTAATAAACCAATTTGTGTAAATGTGTTATATTTGTTATAGTCAGGAGGATCACTTGCTGGAGTTGACGGTTTATCGTCTTGATTCTCATCATTACTCAAGCTCTTCTACATTGCGGTGGCCTTGGTTGCTCCCCCACACGTCTCGCAGCAGGGTCCTATTCGTACACCATACGGCACTACTACAAGAAGCACCATTTGATGTCAGTAGAAAGAAAAAAAAATAAATAATGGAACCTGACGACGCTCTACCACTGTGTGAGACATCCTCCCATGTTGGCTAAACTGGTTTTCGGTCCCCGTCCTTGTAGCGACCCAGGAGTGACATCTGATTTTACAACTGTACCCTACAGAAGGGAGCGTACATAAGCATGGAATGATTTCTTCGCAGCTAATCCCACTAATCAACTAGTAATTACTGCATTCGCAAGATCCAACCGCCTCTGAAACTGGTCACAATCATATTTGCGAGATACTTGGTTAGAGGGCCTTTCATTCATTCATAACCTGCCTGGAAGTTATGCATTTATAGGGTCTCCATCTTTAGCATGCATGGAAAATGCCCATTTATATCCCCGATATATTCCCCAGTCAGATTACGGCAAACTTACAGATATGTGTATGTATGAATGATGAGTGGGTGTAAAGACAGGCAAATACCACTATTTACGCTTGTAATTCTTGTCCACGGTCGCTTATTCGTCACTCTCAGGAGTGCTTATTTTGTGACTCACCGCGAGCGGTCGTTTGCCTATCCACAACGCCGGGGACACATGTGGTTGCTGGACTCAACGCCTCACACACTATCGCCAATTATGGTGTAAATAGTTATTAAGATTGAACGAAAGGTAAATGTGAACATCTTTATAATTTATATAAAAATCTTATTGTGTGCAACCTAATATAAATTTTATTCTATTTATATTTATGTAGAATTTTATTTTGTATAATCTTATTCGATATGAGAATTGCGCTAAACACATGTAAATATCGTAGATTGAGCAATTCTATATATTTAATAAGTTCTGAGAAATAAATGACTATTGGCCACATCAGTTGAGCAAGTAAATAGAATGCAAAATTAAACGAATAGAAATTTATTTACAATAAAGATAGATTACTTAAACATTGCTTAAATTTTAAGTAAACAATTTGTCTCAAATGTGAGCAAGATAAACTTTGATATTCTAATTTAATTTGTCTCTGTTTGAAATTCAATCTTAAGTCTGTTATAAATTCATCAGCTTCAAACTAATTAATCAAAATTTCATTCACGATCCCCAATTGATCATATAGAAACGCACATTTTAACGCATGCTTTGATGCCATTCAAGTCTTTTAGAAAATATACATTTCGGTGAGGACTGCGGAAGATCGCCCACACTCCATCTTGCTGAAAATGTATGCACATATGTTTTTTGCGGTACTGATGGAAGACATGAAAAAACCAATGCAAAAAGCATCAAAACGATGATGTTTGTTATTAACTCGTATAATAAGAATATTTTAAAAATATTTCTTTAAAAGAGAGTTTTACATCATATAAAAGTGCACCTTCATTATTATGTTAATTTTTTTGGTACAACCGATATTTCTGATGAAAAGTTTCACAATTTCATCCAGGGTTACTTCATATACCTACGAATTCTGACTACACTTCTGAAACCATCCATATTTTATTTTATTAAATTTAATTTTAAGTAACTGAATAAAGTGAATTTTTCGAAAAATGAGAGCTAAAAATTGGTGGATGTACATTTCTAAAAAAATTTAAGTATGTAGTAAAATAGAAAATCGAAACATTAATATAAGCTTTTATAGTAATTGTACAGAACTGGGTACGTTACGACGGATGTTATTCCGAAGAAACTAAGTTTCGTAAATTAAAATGCCAAATTGTCGGTTAGTGTGAAATCTCTTTATTAATAATTCAAAAGGCGAAGTGAATGCTACGAGAGCAGTCAAAATAATGTCGAACCGATCTCAGCTTCCAGATCGGGTGGCTCTTTTTCTTATATTTTTTGTTCAGAATGTTTATTTTGAAGGGTTTCGACCAGCGGAAAAACCGCGTCGACTTAAGGACGGATCGACACGAGGATCGATTCATCTGCGCAGCAATTGTGTCTTTACATAGAATTGGCGTTCACAATTTTCGAGCGTCTTCTTAAACTTCGTTATCAACACACACTTTTTCTTTATGTTACTGGGAAATACAGTAATAAATATTGTTCTAGACATATTACGATGTGCCTGTACATACAAAAAGAAAAGGCAATTTCGATATATTCTCGTGAAAAACTATATACTTAAATTACATGAATGCGCGTTCTTATATTCTAACATCCTCCTACCCAAACATTCACACTAATTTTCGAATAAATAATATACGATAATATTAATATACGATATCGATAAACATTCGTATTGTTAAAAATAAACTTATAAAAATATATTCTTATAAATTCAAACGAATCTTAAAATAATAAACAATATAATTGTACGGAGATTTGTGTAGTAATAATAAATACTAGTATTAAAAAATATATGTATTTTATTGAAATTAAGATTTTAGAGACCAAAAAATAATATAAGCACAATACAAAAAACCGAAGAAATTGAATTAATAAAACTTGTGCTTTTATTCACAAATTATATGCAAAATAATCGAATAATTAAAAATGATAAAATCCTCAAAGTTAAACATTTTAATGTATTCAGAAAATAGAAAAAATTACACATATTTGTTACCTTATTCTGAATAGTTTATGCTACAACATTTTGCAAAAATGTGGATATTTTTTAGTAAAGAAATAGTGACTCTTTTAATTGGCATTTTAATTTTGAAGTGGCTAAAATTTTACTTATACACATATGACAATATTTTTATTTTTTATTTCGTTGTAGAGAATTAGTATGCCTTTATATATCTTAATGTAGACTTATTACTAAGCTTTCAGCCTTATTTCTGAATTCATGAATGGTTATGACTGTGGAACGAGGAAAATTTATAATCAAATCCAATGGACTGAATGCTAACAATCCGCTCAGACAATTCACTGCATTTATTATATTTTCGAGGCATTTGCATAAAATTTTGCAATCCTATACCTCTTGCTTCCATTTTTGAACTTACAAAAATATTTGAATTCTCAAAGAAGACAAAGAGAAAAATTCTCATTCTGTTGAACCTTAGAGGCATATTTACGCTATTCCTTCAAGCATCCAAATCAATTCCAGCATCGATTATAATTTTTTATTATATCTTTAAAAAATTTCAGAAGTCAGTTAGAACATAAAATATAAAACTCTGTAGAATTTTTTTTCTCTTTATATATATATATATATATATATATATATATATATATATCTTAAAGTTTATAAAAAATATAGATAAAAAATACGCTCCAAATTTATAATTTGTTCTTTACATTGAAAAGCAATATTTTTCTTTTTATAAATCTTGATATATTATTTATATTTTTAAAAGATGAAAGCCAAAGTTTCAAAAAGCGAAATTGGGTGTAAAAGTATTCAGACCATTTAAAATTCTCTACAATAATATTAGTATCATTAGTAAGCTAGATTTTTTTATATGTGTTTACATTCATCTTACAATTATTAAGTACTAAAGATTCGGTGTATACTTACTACAATCACAATCACTTGATGTTTCTTCATCTTGCTCATAGTATCCACTGTAAGAGTTATTATTCAGATCTTGGTAAGCTGCATACGATGATCCTTGATAGATGGGTCCTGGATATGATGCTTGTAGATAGGATGAATATGATGGTTGATAGTAAGATGAATAATTCGATTGATACCCTGAATATGCTGTTGGATAGTTTTCTTGTGTTGGAGTATGGTACGATGATTCATGATTTTCTTGATCCGACGTTCCGTCGTGGTCTTCTTGTAATTCATTATGAACTTCATCCGATTCATGATTTGATTGATAATTTGTCGATGGTTCTTCCTCCTCTTCACTATGTGTTACATAATGTATATTACTACTAGAATGTTTACTGCCGAAAATTTTTTTTAAAAATCCCTAAATAATATTTGTTAAATTAATTATTAGTTCACATAGATTCTAATCTTTTAAAAATAATATATAAGTTTACCAGTAATCCTTAATTCTATCAACTAATCAGGGTAATATAATGACTATGATTTGGATATCTATAGCAGAATTGTTTCCATAATTTAAAAATTTTCAGTATTAAAGAGAAAAAAATCTCAAAAAACCATTCACTTAACATATTATTTTATTTTCTTATGAAAAACACATAGGATATCTTTTCCACCTAGTTGGCTATAGGGTATATGAAAAAAAATTTCAATTTGTAAATTTAGTACAAATTTGTATTTAGATGACTTCGACAAATTTGTATTTAGAAATCGTCGAGAACGATAAATATTTAGGTGGAGAAATAATAAGGTGATAATAATGACAAAATAACTAAAACTTAGCAATCAAATTTCCATGCAATCAGTATTCTTGCCAGTTTGGAATGTGATTAATAAATATCTATTTTACAATCTTTGTAACATTTCGAAAATTCAGTTGCACTTTTCTTTTTATATAACACACATGTTCGCTCGCGGTCAGTTCGTCCGCGCCAACGACTATACCGATCTTCTGGCGGACCGAGTGCAAATAACCGCCTTTTCTTTATTATTTCGAATGCAGTGGAGTCGACTATTATGAAAAATGGTAGCTTGTCAAAAATATGGGAAGGGCCTTTGTAGACGAAGAAAGATAATCTTTCTTTACAGGACGAGTGAACGTCAATTCGTCAATACGTCCATATATCCAAACAGTTACACCAGCGCTGACAATGGACAGAAAAAATAAGTTCTGGTTTTTGCCATGTTCGCTGGACTTCAATTCGTTTCCCTTCGTTTGACTTCCTTTTTCATTGCTCACGGACAATGACCCACTTCTCTGAGCCCTGATTAGCTCACAGACATTGGCCCGTACGGCAAAAACTATTAACAACTTACCTAAATAAATGTTAATATTTACACATAACTTTTTCTTTTTGGTACTAGGCGGCTAATATGAGTAGATATCCCTGTGTATAATATCCCTTCCACATCAAACGGCTCTGTCTGTTAGCATTCAAAAACTGCTATTTTGTAGAGCATTCTTTTTTACTTCAGTTTCAGTTCGTACGAATAACTAAATATTCGTAGTATTTAATTTTAAGTATAAAAATAGACGAAAAATTCATATATATAACGTGTACAAATAAGTTTTCGCCGTTTTGAAAAGATGCCGCCATCGATAAGATAACATTGAAATTGTCAGCTATAAAAAGTCGTATAGTATATGTTGACATCAGGGAACAGTATAACCATTTAATACCTCTGACTTTTTGCTAGCATCATTTAGTTTTCATCGTATTAAGATGTCAAGTTTTAAATCAAGTAAACGTTATTTGCGGGAATTGTTAATTTACTTCTTTCATTTAGAGCAATCTGCATCTGAAGCACATCGACTACTCATAGCAGCATATGGTGATGTTAATTTGAGTGAAAGAAGTTGTCAGGAGTGGTTCCAAAAATTTAAAAGTGTTGATTTTAACGTGGAGAACAAACGAGCAATGGAAGGCCCAAAGTGTATGGTGACACAGAATTGGAAGATTTACTGGAGGAAGATCCTTACCAAAAGCAAGAAGAACTTGCACCAGAGTTAGGAGTGACTCAGCAAGCTATTTCACAATGTCTCAAAATCCTGGGTATGATCCAAAAGCAAGGAATTTAGGTTGCTTACGAACTGAAGCAAAGAGACGTCGAGCGTCGCTTATACAATTCCGAACAATCACTCAAAAGGCAAAATCACAAATGATTTCTGCATCGCATCGTGACGGGAGAAAAAATGGATTCATTACGACAACCCAAAGCTTAGGAAGTCATTCGGTAAGCCCGGGCATGCCTCTACTTCGGTTGCCAAGCCAAACATTCATGGCAAGAAGCTAATGCTGCACATTTGGTGGAATCACGTTGGAGTAATCTATTACGAACTACTCTAGCACAATCAAACCATCACCAAGTAACGTTATCAACAATAGCTGATGTAATTGGGACGGGAATTGAAGATTAAACGCCCACAATATGCCAAAAGGCACGATAAAGTCATTTTGCAGCATGACAGCGCTCGGCCACATGTTGCAAAAATCGTAAAGAAAACGTTAGAAGCACTGAATTGGGACATCCTACCCCACCCGCCGTATTCATCAGATATTGCTCCTTCAGTCTATCAGCTATTCCGATCGATTACTCATGGTCTGGCTTAGCAGCACTTCACTTCTTACGAGAAATTGAAGAAATGGATCCATTTGTGGATCGCCTCAAAAGACGAGAAAATTTTTTAGATGGTGTATCCACTTGCTGCCCGAAAGATGGTCGAAAGTAGCAGAAAGTGATGTGCAATATTTTGAATGACATTGTTTGTACCTTCTTTTTAGAATAAATTCATATTTCTTTATAAATAATGGTGGAAACTTCTTTGTACATCCAATATATACTAGAATTATCCCCTTTCAACTTCGCCCGAGATAATAATTTATCAAACAGTTCAATAATATATGATATTTGTAAAAACTTCTCTATATATAAATTTTATTTCTATAGATACAAAAATCTCCGAATGACTAACTTCACCAGATTTACCTGGACATAATATTTTACTCTGCGCACGAAAATTCCTGTTCTAGTCATCTAAAGATATCAAGCCAGCGTATTCTACAAAAAAAAATGGTTTGCGAAATGCACCCTTTTGAAACAAACGCTCAGATATTGCATTTTTAAAAAAGAAACGACATATGAACATAGTTTCGCAATTTTAGGTAAAGTAACACTTTCTATTTTTCCATCATGTTTTTTGTTCAGTTGGAAAAAGACATAGCTAATATTGAGTTTTTTGATTAACATATACAAACAAAAGCACAATTGGTCTGAATTATATAATTTAGAATATGACTACCTAATATCAAGCAGACATAGTGCGAGAGAGAGAGAAGGGGGGGGGGGTACAAACATATAGAAAAAGAAAGAAATTTTATAAATTACAGAAATTTTTTTAGAAATCTAATAAATTATATTAAAGGCAAGCAAGAAAATTAGTAAACAGTCAAAAAAGTTAACCCTAGCGAGTTACGGTATTTTAAATTTTTGCTTTATATCCTTGAATAGTTCATATGTGACCAAATGTTTCTCTGCTGGATCCGAAGTTTTACTGCGTGCTCCCAATTAAACTCTCGCGTTAACTTTATAATCTTGGATATTTTATAATTTGAAGCAGTTACTCAAGATCGTGAAGATACATCTAACACCATCATCCGTTCGGATCCTCAAAGCCCCCTACCATTCCAGACGTGATGCCTTCTCTTTGGACACTTCTGTGATGCATCCTCGAATCGCCACAGTAACACCTGCCAGTCTTCGAATAAATGAGTACATATTTCGGTTTAGAGAGAAAGGTCTGTCTTAGTTCTCTTTATAGCTATCTTCTGCAATCTAAAGTCTTAAAGATAAACAATAGATAAATCTTTAAAATTGCACGAGCTTTAAGAGTGAGAGCCGAAAAGAACCAATAGGAGCTCAAGCGAAAGCCCACTTAGCGCTAAAGAGAACCATTGAAAGACAAAGAGGAGCACTATAGCTATCTTTGGATCCCACCAAGCTCTCAACGGTTCTGTCCGACTCTCACTTGATCTCTTGCTGGTTCTTTTTGGTTCTCAATTGAGCCCTCATCGGCTCTCATCACTTCACTTTGATATTTACAACTGTTCTCTTGTTCTGTTTAGACGTGAGTATTCCCTCTCTTCTGAGCTTAAAAAAGACAACCGTCCTGATCATCCTTCACGTCACGATCTTTTTAATTAATGAAACTTGATCCGTGCTCAGTAAAGGCCTAACGAAAATAATACATACATTCATACAAATTCTTAAATCTGAAAATGTGTGTACCGCGTACCCGTGGTGAGTGTGCGCCGCGAGCCCGAGAGTGTGTGTGCGCGGATTCTAGAGAGAGTGCATCGGAAATTATTGTATATTCATCGTAAGAATAAAGGAAGCGATTACAGTGATCCAGGTGTTATTATTGAGTGCCACCCCCCTCTTTTTTAGCGTTGCCCCGCTTTCATCAGCGAACCCCCTTGTGGAGAGAGGACGGATCACCAGCAGCCGGAGAAGCAATGTGGTGTAGCGCTGAGCGGGGAGGACGGCAGTGCGCAAGTACTTTCTCGGCGTCGTGACGCGGGAAGTTCGCGATTGTTGCGCGCGTGTGCGCGGAAGTGCGTAACCGAGTAGACGCGACGTGAACTTTGCGAGCGCACCGGCAGAAGAGTGAGGTGCAACGCGAACGCCGCCATCGACGTTAGGGGACCGGTCGAGTTAGGCTCGCGGTAGAGAGAGCGTCAATAATAGTGACTAAGAGTCGGCCAGACAGCCCGCAGCTGGCCGCTCGAGAAGTAGGTCAGCGCAGTAGTCACGGCCGAGCGGGTCGGACGCGGACTTAGAACATTTTCGTCGATTCGCCCCGGAGACTAAGTGCCCGAGCCACGGGACTTTTTTTTATAATTAATGAATTGATGAGTGAGTGTACGAATAAAATATGGATGAATTCAAAATATAATATAGATCATATTAAAATATATGTATGTTATATATTATTTATATATTATTAATAGATATTATTGTTATTAAATTTTCTTACATTATAAGTATGATTAAATTTAATTGAATTTGAATATTGAGATTCAATATAATTTTATCACTATTAATTTAATATTTAATATTTATTACTTTTACAAAATTATTTCTTTTATTTGTTTGGGATGTTAGAAAATTTACATCACTAGATAGATGAGCCTCTAGATTATAAAATCAAAGAAGTGTTGATAAACGGGGTTTTCATTTATGTATGCTGACTGTCTTTGTTGTCTAAAAGTAAAATTGTATCGATAGCATAATTCAACTCTGAATAATATCTACTGCTCCACAAAATTAAATTACTTAAATTAAATTGCTTAAATCACTACCGAGTATACTTTGTCTGAATACTATTCCTTTTTGATTCACATAGAAAATATAACAGTATCACATATAAGATATATAGCGCTCGATGTTCATTGGAACGAGTATTCAGGTAAAATATTGGGTGGTGGAATAAATATATTTATATAATTATCGTTCATATTTATAATCATATATCATTCGCTAAATACGCTTCATTTGGTTGGCCCGAGAGCAAACAGAGGATATGCCCGATACATTTCCTGTTCGTGGGCGATATACTTTCCGGTTCTTTTTTTATTACTTTCGCAAGATTAATTATTCACGACACATTAATCAAGATTAGACGAGTGGGAAGAAAATTGTAAATTATTTCAATAGAAGAAACAAATCGATTAAACATTAAGCTATTAAATTGGACACGGATCAAGATGGAACGGTTAGGGGTAAAGTAACACTATCGGAGCAATATCAGAGATTGATGCGATAAATGCTCACAGGTGATAGGGATATGCGGCATAGGCTAAGGAACTTAAGAGCTGAGAGTCAGGAAAGCCTAGCGAATAGGCTACGAGAGCTACGCATTAGTCCGAGAGGAGATGTACCGGTCTTAGTGGAGCGAATGCTACGATACGCGTACAAAGCGTTTGGAACTTGAAAAGACGAATCGTGGTATCCAGAATAGGACGAGAACGCAGAAGAGGATATCACTGAGGAAATGCTCCCAGTCTTGAAGATGTCTGACATTGAGGAGGCAGAGGAGATGCAGCTATTGGCAGCAAGCTCGTCGACTCCATCGCCGAGGCCGTGGGCGCACCAGCAGCCATGTTTGGTCGGACGGAGGTAATCACAACGATTACCACGTCATCCTCGACAGTATTCAGCGAAATGCCCTTTACTACGATCACCCGGCCCATCATGTCAACAGTGGCAGGAGCAGCCTCTGGCATGACGCAGAGAGATGGACACAGAGGGTTACCACCATGGGCGCCATCTCGAAGCAATGATGCGTACTACCCATCCGGGTGGATCCCTACATACGGTCTAGACCTACGATTGATGGGATTGCAGACGAGCTTAGCCCGCGAGTTACAGCTGTCGCGGGTCCCCATCGAGATCCCGACGCCGGGAGTTACGGACCAGATGATACGTTTGGTGCATCCGTCAGCCTCATAATATAACATAATGGAGCGTAGCCTCAGCCTGACCGGAAGTGTATTAGGGGGACAACAAGCACCGATACCAGCGAGAAGTAAGGGAGGGCTTACCAAACCAATGCGGGCCACTGAAACGCCCGGTAACGACAACGAGACAAGAAAAAAATGGTAAAGGTAGTACGCCATCGAACGAACCCGCTAGAACTAATGGAGAAGATACCAACACGAAACGTAGACAAGAAACCAGAAAATCGAAAAGCAATGCGATATACTCACAAGGACGGACGCATCAACGGCAGTATTCCGAATCACCGTCTGGAAAACGATTCAGAGGCTATAGCTCGTCCTAGGAGTCATCTGACAGCCAGAGCGAGGCGTTTCGGCCTGCAGACAACAGTACTGAAGAAAGCCAGGCTGACAGAAGTCGCTGGAAATGTAAGTCCGACCGAAGCTCGATAAGAAAAAGGCCGCAAGAGAGAAAGTAGCGATCACCTCAAACGGTACATAGTGACATACGGACACTGCAAAGTTTGAGAATAAAATTTGCAGGTGAATACTATGATGACCCGAATGAATAATTAGAACAATTAATCGACTGCCAAAGAAGTTTCGAAATATTGGAAGAAGCTTGGCAACGGGAAGGAGTTTGGCAACAAAGTATTAAAACAGGTACTAGAAGAATACGGGGTAAAGCACGTGACCACGCCACCATATCATTCTCAGGCGAATCCGGTTGAAAGGAGTAACCGGACACTGAAGTCAATGATCGCCACGTTTGTCGAAAGCGATCATAAGAGGTGGGATCAGTACCTGTACGAACTGTGTCACGCCCTCAATACGGCGGTGCAGTCAAGCACGAAGGTAACGCCTGCATTCTTAAATTACGGAAGACATTCCAACCCGGTGAAGAGCCTACGACGAAAGGTAGAGACGGGAGGTCCGGTAGCGAAAGTTAACCCTTTGATATGGCAGGACCGCATGAAGTGTCTCAATACTCTGCGCGACCTCGTAGCACGTCATATTGACGAAACCAAGGAGAAACAAGCTCAACACTACAATAAAGGCCGACCGATATCAGATAAGCCGTAGGCGACCTCGTACTGCGCATTTATTATCGAACGCGGCACAAGGATTTTCGGCAAAGCTGGCGCCAAAGTACGAAGGGCCTTTCGAGATCAATAAGGTGAAATCGCCGACCTAATACGTACTAACTACGGGAGATGCGAGGAGGATACCAGTGGCTCATGTGAAAGAGTTGAAGAAGTACCGAGTGCAGCGTGGGTAGCAAAAAAACGTAGCTCAGGAGTGAAGAACAAAGAGAGAAGAAGACGAAATAAAGACAGAACAGAGGGAATAGATCGCCTTGCCCGAGAGAGAAAGCAGGTAAGGACCAAATGAAGTAGGGGTTGTATTTGGGACGCTCATGATTAGGTAAGAGATAGTGAATAGTAAATTGTTCACTTTAGGGTAGAAAAAAAATATATTAGGAGTGTGAATAAGTCTTTCCCGTTTTTTGTAAGAGATGGCGCCACCAATACTGTGCGAGTATTCAATGGTTACATATGTCATAATCAAAGCTTATTCATATGTCAACAATTCCATACTAACACATTAGTTAAAATTTTTTCGCATCATAAATTTTTGATATCGTGAAAATGTCGAAATTTGAGCCGAGTCGACGTCATTTGCGGGAAGTTTCACTTTATTGGTTCAATTTGAAGAAATCTGCTGCCGAAACGCATCGATTGCTTCAGGAGGCTTATGGAGAAAGTTGTGTCGATGATTCAAGTGTTCGCGGATGGTTTCGACGCTTCAAAAGCGGTGATTTCGACGTGGAAGACAAGGAGCGTTCCGGGCGGCCGCAAATCTTTGAAGATCGAGAATTGGCGACTTTGCTTGATGAAGATTCTTGTCAAACGCAAGAAGAACTTGCTGAAGCATTGGGAGTTGACCGAACAACCATTTCCAAGCGTTTGAAAGCCATGGGAATGATCCAAAAGCAAGGAAATTGGGTGCCGTACGAACTGAAGCTGAGAGACGTCGAACGGCGTTTTTTCACTTGCGAACAGCTGCTTCAGCGACATAAAAGAAAGGGTTTTCTGCATCGTATCGTGACTGGCGATGAAAAGTGGATACGTTACGATAATCCGAAGCGAAGAAAATCATGGGGACTACCCGGCCATGCATCATCATCGACGGCCAAGCCAAATATTCATGGTGCCAAGCTCATGCTCTGTATATGGTGGGACCAGCTAGGTGTGGTTTACTATGAGCTTCTGAAACCGAATGAAAGGATCACAGACGAGGTCTATCGACGACAATTGATGCGTTTGAGCCGCGCACTGCGAGAAAAACGGCCACAATACTCCGACAGGCACGACAAAGTTATTTTGCAACATGACAATGCTCGCCCACATGTTGCACCGCCGGTGAAAACATACTTAGAAACGCTCAAATGGGAAGTCCTACCCCACCCGCCGTATAGTCCAGACGTTGCTCCGTCTGATTACCATCTCTTCAGATCGATGACGCATGGCCTGGCTGACCAGCACTTCCATTCCTACGAAGAAGCCAAAAAATGGGTGGATGACTGGATAGAGGCCAAACCGGTCGAATTTTTTCGCAACAGGATTCGTATGTTGCCAGAAAGATGGGAAAAAGTTGTAGCTAGCGATGGCCAATACTAATATTTTTTCACAGTAAAGGCTCAAAATTTGAAAAAAAAACGGGAAAGACTTATTCACATACCTGATATATAACTACCATGTAATTAATAATACAAATAGTTCGCGAACGGCAGAGATCCTGACCGGGTGACTCGGGGCGGAACGACGAACGAATCGCGAGTATTAGCTTAAGTAGACAATAGTTTAAGTGTTGTGTTGTAATTTAGTGTTATTATTATTACTATTATTGAGATAACATTGTCCATTAGTTCCGTGAGACCCAGGAGGGGGGGTATTTGTGACGAATGTCACAATGAGCGATGGCCTCTGCCCCGGGTGCATCGGAAGAAGGTGTGCGTATTAGCGACTAATCGCTATTTTCTCCATCTTTCCAGGTACTACCGAAGGAAGTCACAGCAGGAAGATTGGAGCAAAAGTGACGAGCCCGAACCGATGCGCACGCGCCGTATAGGTAGCAGGAGCAAAATGCGTATGCCGCCTCCGTGCGAAAGAGCGAGAGAAATTAGCAGGGCTCGGCTAAGAAAAGGGGAATGGAGAAGACACGAACAGAACAGACGTTTATTGCGTGTTTAGTCGTCGAAATAGATAGAGTTTTCCTGGGTTATTCTGACTTTGTATCGAAGTATTGGAAGTTTTTTCGGAAGCCTAGAGACATTATTCGAGCCAACAAACGCGCGGGAAGTGCTCGTGTAGAAGCAAGTGCGAGACAACCTAGCTGATGGTCCGTACGTCCGACCTCGAGAGGTAGAGAGCGAGAGGGACGATAACGGCTCGCCTGAGCCGATCACCACCAGACCGAACGAGAGGAGGGATTCGGCGGTTCATCCGAGCCGAGTGCATTTAACTTGCAGGAGAAGAGGGAGACTGAGCACCCGCCTACACCTTACATTCACAGCGATGACAGCCTCATACGGTGAGTACGGACGGCGAACGACCGCAAAGTGTAAGCCCAGGCCTGGACCGCGGTGCGACGGCGGTGTGTACGCGAGCGAAAACCGTGTGCGCGCGGAACGGGCAACGAACACGAGGACGCGAGCACCGTCCGAGGAGATGAGACAATAGCTCGCTAGCGAAGGCCGCGAGCTGACGGGTGTGTGTGCGTGAGAGAGAGAGAGAGAGAGAGAGAGAGAGAGAGAGAGCCAGAGTGTATATGCCGCGAGACGGAGTGCGGGAGATAGAGAATCGAATAGCAAGAGCCGAGAGTGCGAGTGAGTGAGAGAGATAGACTGTGTGTGTACCGCGTACCCGTGGTGCGTATGCGCCGCGAGCCCGAGAGTGTGTGTGCGGATTCTATCGTATGTGAGAGTGAGAGAGAGGGTGCGTCGGAAAGTATTGTATATTCATCGGAAGAATAAAGGAAGCGATTACGGTGATCGAGGTGTTATTATTGAGTGCCGCCCCCCCCCCTTTTTAGCGTTGCCTCGCTTTCATCAGCGGACCCCCTCGTGAAGATAGGACGGGTTATCAGCAGCCGGAGAAGCCAGCAGGTAGGTGCTGTATGTGAGCAAAATATTCTGTGGCGGTGGCCAGGGTAAAAGCCACAATGTAACAATATATATTGCAACTACTCAAATTGGCGGTCGCGCATTTCACGCATATGTAAAACCGCGTGAGCGCCCCCGCCAACGACACCCTCTTCGAGTGCCAAAATAATATCAAGAAGCGAAAGAAGGACAATTGACGTCTGGCCGCCACATCCCTTCCAGTACAGTTGCACCGAAGGTCGTAGGCCAGGCGAAGCAATGGCCATCAACAGCGGTAGCTCTTTGAAAATGAGAGAAACAAAGAGTCAGCACGTGGTCCTCACAGCAGTAACTCACCTATACCAGCTCCGAACGACAAATGGTTCCGTATTACTTAAATTAGAGTGCCGGCCTCATCCCTGGCGTCGCTGGCACTGCACCCACGTACTAAGAAATCTTGCGCGTCACCACCGTAGGCTTATCTCGCCATCCTCGTTCCCTATCCCCCTTTTCGTGTAATATTTGTATTAGCGTACCGCGGAATCCGCTCTGAGCTAGTACATCTTATATGTACTGCTTGTTCAAATAAATTGTTACCGTGTTCTTCTCTAAACGCCATGTTGTTATTCATTCCTTCGGTGAATCTAGATCTCCGTTCTACTTATCTTCCCCTTCTATTGACTAGCTCCCCAGAACGACAACGCAGCAGCAAAGTACTTAATCAGTAATTCTATAAAAACACGCGAGCAAGTGTGCGGTTATAATTGGCACCCAAAAACATGAGACCCGCGATGTGCATACCTAATATGTAAAAATCGTCGAAAAGTAAATTCACGTGCGATTCCTAACAAAATTACGTTACTTTCCCGTTAAGTTGTGTAGTATATAAATAATGCCGTCATATATATAATAGTGACATAGAGAAAAAAATTTCTTTTTCTTTTACACATTTACCTCAAACAACCATTTTAGTTTTGTGCACAGACGTGCGCACGATACAGTAGCGTCGTTAAACTGTCCGAATAACAAAAACTCGACAACCCTATAGGTGCTATTAAAAAAGTCACTGCTTGCATAGAGATGATTTTCCCTTACCCCTTCGTGTATAACCCCATCGTATTATCGTTTATCTCTTTCCTGGCCCTTTTAAATAATATTAATGTTCCTTTTAGTGTTAGGCTATATACATATGATATTATATTCATAAGCATTGTGATTATTGGAATGTGCAAGTTAATTCATGACGTATACCAAAGAAATAGTATCGATGGCAGTAGAGACCTCTGAATGATTTTCTCGAGCAGAATGTAACATTTATTTACACTTCAATGAATGAATTTCAAGAAAAATTCACTAATTGATTAAAGTAATCAGCGGATAATAATCACAAATGTTATTAATCGGCAATCTTATTTACTATTATTAGCTAGAATTTCACCAAGAATCCTATATAATAATCATAAATTTTGATATAGACAACGTTTTACATAGATATTATTAACGTTGTAGTCCTGACGTATATGTAGATTTAATTTTAATGTCTATGTACGATACTCCCCGAAGAAATCATTCGGACACACATAAAGATCGTTTCCTATCGACCAAATATGAAAGCCCCAGTAGAAAACGTCCTATCTGGACATTGTATTTAACTATCCGAACACGAAAAAATATTTTCTGGTTGATGGCGAATCTAAGATATATATATATATATATATATATATATATATATATATATATATATATATATATCGTATATTTTTGCATTTTAAATGAAATATCACGAATGTCTAGTTAGTGGTTCCAACTGAGATGGAAACAAAAAATGGTTTGTGAAATGCACCTTTTTGAAACGGACACTCAGATATCGCTTTTTTATTTAAAACTGATGTCATATAAACATACTTTTGGATTTATTGGTAAAGTAATTCCTATTTTTTCATAATTTTATTTATTTAGTTTGAAGAAAAATTGAAATTTTGTCACAATTTGAATTCTATCTTTTAAATTCATTTTCCTCACATAATTTTTATAAAATAAAGTCTTGTTATTTTACTTGATCGTCTTGAAAATAGTCGTCAAGGTGAAAACATTAATTTTTGAAACTACTAAGTGGTTTCATAAAATTTAATTTATTATTACAACTTCTTTTTATAAACCATTAGAAAAAAATAAAAAAGAAACAACATACAAACTGGCGAAAATGCTATTGAAGAGAAAATAAAGATATGCTTGTATTATGCGAGCTTAAACAGCTTAAGTTTCAGATTGCCAAATATTAAATTAGTATGGATTAATATCAGTTCAGGGATAATATTAATAAGAAAATTGTCTTAAAATAATGTTGTTATTTGAAACAGAAATAAATAAAGAAAATGACGAATACCCTACATAATTACGTTAAAAATAAATACCAATAATCCAAAATTCGTGTTCCAATACATATAATCATATTTATACACCTAATCACTTTATTCAAATTATTACTAGTTTTCAATTCTTCTTAAATATCTTACCTATCAAAATTTTCTAAATACATAGATAAGTGCAATTAATTAGTTCAGTATTAATTATTGTGAAAATTACAATAAAATTACTAGTTCATTACCAATGTGGATACATTGATAAAACATTGTATATAGAATAGAATTCTATCAGTAACATTTACAGAGTATAATTTAATTAATATATACTTTCGACCATGCAGAATAATACATTGTGAACTAGGCTGTAGCATAAGCATTTTCCAACGAGAGCAAGTTTGCCCTGCTAGCGTAGCGCGATTCTCCATTTACCCGAGTCTCAAAAGGCCTTAGCTCTCATGTTTGAAACACTATTTTCTCATAAAAAGGGAGCTTCCTTGATTTTATGTATGAAGAGCGAAAAAATAATATTTACATAATATAATATAATTTTAAAGTTATATATTGAGTATAAAAGAGATCAGCATGTTTGAGTATTACAAGTATAGACCAGAACAATTTTAATTACGATATTTTCTATTAAAATCTCACTTTATCATAAAAAATATCTCTGTTCATGCACTAGCATAATTCTTCAGTGATACATTTATCTTATTTTCTTTATTATATTTTTAATTGTTAACATTATTATCATTCAAATATTATAAATGACTTATTATTTTATTATATTTAAAACTTACCTTGCCTGGACTCGCAGTACATAGATTATGAAAAGAAACTACAATAAAAAGTAAAACAATATACTGACTTTTTCTCATAATTGTAAGTACACCATTAGCAATATCAAAATGGCTTTAGTGATCTCCCAAATCAACAAGTATATAATATGCTTCATATAATAGATGCTAGCAATTTTTTTATTATTCGAAGGCAATATTCATAAGATAAGATAAACATGTCTATTTTAAATGTTTCATCATATCTAGAATGAAACTAACGATATATAATGTAAATTAATAAATATTTTTATCGGTCCTACAGTCTTTATACTATAATATATTATAATAAAATAATGACTGTCAGACTTCCTTGTTTATGACGTCCCCCGAAAAATCTGAAATAATAATTACTACTAAAAATCAAATTAAATTATGTTAAAATTTAAAAATAATAAAAATAATAAAAATAAATTAGTATTAAAAAGTATACTTATGTCGACTGTTCTGAATTAAATTAAGGTGATTCTAAATTTAAGGTGGTGGGAGCAGTTCGGTTGTCATTTACAAATGTAGAATATTGCGTTTATTATTTTATTTTTATTTTATTATTAATTTTATTTTATTTTAATTTTTAATATAATTTATTGTAGTAATAAGTTTCATTTCAGATTCTACGGAGGTGAATATAAACAAGGACAGTCTAATATATTATGTTATAAAGACTGTAAGACCGATAAAAATATTTATTAATTTCATTCAAAACAGTCGACATAAGTACAATGTTTCATTCTTATCGATTAAGCGGTCTATAAACGTATGATATATTTTAGAGAAATTTATTTTAAATATGGGTGGGCTGTTAAAGAGCATTGCTCAAAGAACACTTACTTTTTTACTTCGATGCAAAAAATCGAACATTTCTCTGTTATGTATAGATAAAAATTTCAAAATAAAAATTGTTGTCGAAATTATGATCAAAGAGTCTCTTATGATTTAGAAAGAAAGATTTTCTATTTTAAAAACAAATTGATATATTTAGAAATCAGATATAAAAATTATGAGATTTATCAATTATTAAAGTCTTTATTAAAAATAGAAAAATATTTATGTAGATACTTAAAAAGTGATTTCTTTCTAGTTCAAAACAGACACATTAAAAAAATAAAGTACGAAAAAAAAAAATAAACTGAAAAAAATAATTCTTATAATAATAATAAAAATTGGTCTAAAATTTGACAAATATTACCATTCCAAAAGAAGTTGTAAATATCCTTTCAAAAGGTGCAAAATTTGGAATATCTTTTTCAAATAACAAATTCCCTGTTAAAGAAATCATTGCTGACGTAGAAAATAGTATTACTAGTTACAAAAACAATATGAAAAAACAACAGAGTTAGAGGTTAAAACAAGTTACAAGAAAATTGAGAATCCTCATATTAATAGGCTACAAAATAAATTGAAAGAATAAAGTAAAAGAATGGAAAAATAAATCTTAAAACAATTTAATTGTACTTATGTCGACTGCCCATATACAAATTAATAAATTTTTTTTTATTGGTCTTACAGTCCAATCAATTCAATCTAAAAATAAAATAAAAATAAAAATAAAAATAAAAATAAATAAAAATCAAATAAAAATTAAAAATAAAAATTAAATTAAAAATAACATTAAAATTATAATGACAGTCAGACTGTCCTTGTTTACATTCACCCCCGTAGACTAATCTGAAAATAAAACATTAGCTGAAAAAATTCTTTGTTAGTAAAGTGCAGTCTGACTTTTCCCAACACCCTTACCTAATTGAAGACTTGTCCAACGATTCGAGCTCGCTACGGCTCCTCATCAGGGGAGATATTCATTAACAATGATTATCCAATAGACTTTATAGATAAAATGATTGCAGAGAGAGTGGATCAAATTTTCACCAGCACTAGAGAACGTAATATGGAAAAGAGGGATAATAATAATAAATTCGTGGTATTACCATATGCAAGAGAACTATTCGAAAAAATTAGAAGTGCATTTAAAAAACGTAATATTCAAGTTCACTTTAGTAACAATAATAATATTAAAAAGCTATTTAACAATTGTAAAAATAAGGATGAGAAATGTTTGAAAACAGGAGTGGTATACACAATAAATTGTAAAGATTATGAGAAATATTATATTGGAAAAACGGGAAGATACCTAAAACAAAGAATATATGAACATCAATATAGTTGACAAAACATGAGTGGTACATCCGGGCTAAACGAACATAGCTTAAACTTGTTACATTCTTTCGATTTTGAAAATGTAAATATTTTGGATCAAGGTATTAAAAATAAATATAAAAGATAAACTCTTGAAAATATTCATATTTTAAAGAATCCCAATAATGTAAATTTAATGTTAAAGTCAAATAACTTGCACAACACTTATCATTCCTTATTAATATAATATTTTAATAAAATATAATAATTTGTATTTCGCATTTAAGCTAAGAAAAAAGTGGGGTCCTATAAATATTATACTAATAAATTTAGAGTGGGGATGGGGTATATAAATTGCATGCTGGGTTTTTCAATTTAGTTTAGTTCCTGAGGAGGATAAACCTTAGCGGTTCGAAACGTCGGACACCAAGGTAATTCTAAATTTAAGGTGGTGGGGTCAGGTTGTCCTTTACTAACATAGAATATAACTTTTATTAGATGTATTTTATTTTATTTATTATTGTATTTGTATTTTTATTTTTAATTTTTAATATAATTTATTGTAGTAATGTTTTTTATTTTAAATTCTACCGGGATGAACATAAACAAGACAGTCTCACTATCATAATTTTAGCTAATATATTATATTATAAAGATTGTAAAACCGATAAAAATATTTATTAATTTAATAAAAATAAAAATAAATCTATATGCTATGTCAGCAAAGGATAACCTCTCTACCCCTACCACCTTAAATTTAAATTTTCCTTTTACACTCGACGTTTCGAATCGCTACGGTTCATCTTCAAAAACTAAACTCATATGAAAACCCAGCATGCTTATTATATATACCCTATCGCCAGTCGAAATTTATTTGTGTAAAATTTATAGAACCTTCGCGCTCCTGACTTAAATATAAAACATAATTTTTATATTAATAAAGAATGATAAGTTTTGTCCAATTTTGTTTTGAAAAATTGCAATAATATAAATTTAATGCTACAGTCAAGAGAAATTGGACAGTACTTATCATTCCTTATTAATATAAAAATTATTTTTTACACATAAGTCAGAAGAATAAGAGTTCTATAAACATATTATTTCTAAAAATTTTAATTTAATTTTAATTTTAGTAGTAATTTCTATTTCATATTCTTCGAAAGTGATCATAAAGAAGGGCAGCCTGACTGTCATTATTTTAGTATAATATATCATCATATCATATAATATTATATTATATCATATCATATCATACCATACTAATTTATAAAGACACAGCGTGTTTTCGTTTGTACGCGTCAAACAAAAAAAGAACTAAATCGATTCCTCTGAAATTCAAAATATATATTCTATATTATCTTCGTAAGAATAGAGGCTATGTTTTTTATTCAAAATCATTTCAATCTTCATCAATAAATTAAGTTAACGGTCTTAGAAATTAGTTTCACCAGAGACCGGTAGATGACGTCTTGAATCACGTTAAATATCAATACAAGTCAGCTTAAAATATTAATACCAGATCAGCTCATTTGAATGATCATATCCATCTTTGGAATTAATATCCTAAAGAAAGTGTCATTTTAGTCGATATTACTCTTTCTGTTTTCAGGTGAATCTGACACTATCCACATCTTGTGAATACCTTTTGATTTTTGTACATTTTATTTTTTCTTACGTGGGAAAATCTCTTTTTCTCTCTCTCTCCGTCTTTTTTTATAAAATGGTGGTATGCCAAATCATACTAAACATCATTCATGACGACAAATTTATAATTTGACATATTAAATATATATATATATATATATATATATATATATATATATATATATATATATATATATATATATATATACTAGCATCCCCCGTCTCGGCTTCGCCCGAGATAATAATTTAACTGATTTCATAAACAATTCAATAATATCTATGTAAAAAGTACTCATATATACAAATCTATATTTCTATAAATAATTGGCCGTAATTTACCTATCGTCGCTTCTGTATAAAAAGCTGCTTGAATGTAGCGTCTACTTCAAAAAGTTGAAATTTTTTATCGACCATTTTATACAATATATATATATGCATATTAAATATGGTTTCGATGGAGAAAATTGTACTTTTGAGTTCAAGCGGTAGAAGATGTCCAAGTGTCTCGAGACACCGTTTCCGGAGAAAATCATGTTCGGAATATAGGAAATGTCTCGAGACGATTACTATAGAGAGTTTTGTGTTGGGGTGGTAGATTACAATGTCTAGTTATCCCGGGTCGACTCTTACTGGGAGTGTGCGCGTTCGAATGATAGACTACGAGTCTCGTCATAGCAGTCGTACTAACATGCCTGGACATTGTTTCCCACCAACTATACACGACACTCCCCGTAGAAGTCGTTCCAAATCATCTGGAAATCACATTCTATCATTCGAACTCGAAATTCCCCGTAGAAGTTGACCCGATATACCTGAACTACGTTTCCTATCAACTAAACACGATACTCCCCGTAGAACTCATCCCGTCATACCTGGACATCATCTTCTACCGTCCAAACTCGAAATTCCCCGTAGAAGTCCTTCCAAAACACCTGGAAATCGCATTGTATCATCCGAACATGAAACTCCCCGTAGAAGTTGTCCCGGTATACCTAAACATCGTTTGCTACCAACTAAACTCGATAGACCCAGTAGAAGTCCTCCCGAGAAAGCTAGCATCGCTTCCTAACGACTAAACACGATACTCCCCGTAGAAGTCGTTCGGAAAGAGTACCGTCTCAACATGAATCTTCCCATAGAAGTTCATTTCCTCATATCTGGACGTCGTTTTCTATCAACTAAATATAATATTCCCCGTAGAAATCGCCCAGAGACACCTAGACATGGCATTATATCATCGGAACACACAACGGCCTTAAAAATCGTCTTGAGGCAACGGAATATCGTAATCAACCGCCCGTACATGCCAATACAATATTTTTCAGTAGAAATCGTATTTAAAAAAAAAATATATATATATATACATATATACATATATACATATATATATATATATATATATATATATATATATATATATAATATGCACAATATAATATACATACAATATATTTTACATATTTCGTATATTTTCGTTTTTTCAATTAAATACCGTGAATTTTTTTTCGTAGTGATGCCAACTGAAATTCAAGCAAAATGGTATGGCAAATAGCATATTTTTTAAGCAGATGATGGATATTTCCTTTTTATGTAGAAGTAACGATATATTATATATATAGTTTCGAGGTTGTTGGTAAAAGAACCCAATTTTGCAATCATTACTTTTGTTCAAACTAAAAAAAACAGTCTCTTGTCACAATTCTGAAGTTAATACAATGTATAAAAACAAAAATATAATTGTCGTAACAAATTATATTCATTATGATTTGACATACAGAATCATTTTATATGAGAAGGAGAAAAAAAGACAGAGAAAGAGAGAGAGAGATAAGACCACAACTCTACATATATACTGAAAACCTCTTATAATAATTTGATTTATGTTTAACAATTCAATAAGCAAGGGAAAAATCTGAAAATTGTACACTTTAAAACCTTTTAAAAAATTATTTGGTTATTTTGTGGTTTTTATTTGAACATTCTGTATAATTCATGTTTCAAAATAATTATACAATTTTCTTCTTGCATAGAAAAAAATAGAATATTCAAAAAAATATCAAATTATTCTTACAATTTGTTTTCACAAATTATTTTTAGTATGATTTGGCATACAACCATCTTATAAAAGAAGACAGAGAGAGAGAGAGAAAGAGAGAGAGAGAGAGAGAGAGAGAGAGAGAGAGAGAGAGAGCATTTTTCAAGTGAGAAAAATTAAAAAATGTACAAAAGTCAAAAGATGTCCATAAGGTGTGAGAGTAATGTTGAATAATTAATCAGAAGAACAAAAAAGGTAATACCGACTAACGTCACACCTTCTTTAGGATACGGATCCCAAAGTTGGATATGAACATTCGAATTGAGTACATTGAGTTGATGTTCGTGATTCAAGACGCCACCTAGTGGCCGTTGGTGAGAGTGATTGTTAAAACATATATCTTAATTTATTGATGAAAGTACAATCATTTTCAATAAAAAACATAGCCTATGTCTTTCCCAAGATAATATAGAATCTATATGTCAAATTTCAGAACAATCGGTTCAGTAGTTTTTTCGGTTATCACGTACAAACAAAAACACGCTTTGTCTTTAGAAATTAGTATGATATGATATGATATGATATTATATATATACATATATGTATATATGTATATATATATATATATATATATATATATATATATATTGTGATGTAGTGACCTTTGCCCTGGCCACTGACACAGAATATTTAACTCTTGCAGCACCTACCTGCTGACTTCTCCGGTTGCTGATGACTCGTCGTCTCTCCACGAGGGGACCCACTGATAAAAGCAGGGCAACGCTAAAGAAGCGGGGGGCGGCACTCAATAAATACACGTTGCGGTAATATTTAAATATTTGATTTATTATAGAAGATAACGTTATAATGTTTCGAATGTACTCTCTCGCTCTCACTCACACTCGTGTTCGTGCACGTACACTCCAGGACTTGAGGTGCACACGCACCACGGCTACGCGGTGCACCTACACTCTATCTCTCTCATTCGCTCGCACTCCGGGGCTAGCGGTATACACGCGCCACTGCTAACCTCTGCGCTTCTGTTTCTCTCTCTCTCTCTCTCTCTCATGCACACACAGGTGGACTCGTGGTGGAGCCTCTTCTCCTCATCGAGTGCTCCGTCGCTCTCGTACCCGATAGATCTTCCCCCGCGCGCACGTACTTCGCCCGCGTACTCGCCGCTTTCGCACCGCTGTCCGTGGCTCAAGCTTACAAGTATGCTTATCGCGTGCCGTCGGTACTCACCGCTTCTACGAGGGTGGATTGATGAGTTTCCGACCTGACCAAGAAAAACAACGTTTTTAAGAATTTTTTTTTATTTCTCAACATAATCTCCTCCAAGGTGATATATTTCTCATAGCAGTGTTCAAGTCTAGTAATGCTATCTCTATAGACTGATTCGTGACGCTCAAAATACCCATTTACAGCTTTGATTACTTCTTCATTGTCCGCAAATCTCTTACCGCCAAGCCAATTTTTGAGGTTAAGAAACAGATAATAGTGACTCAGGGCTAGGTCTGGAGAGTAGGGAGGGTGCGGCATCAATTCAAACTTCAGATCGTTGATTTTAGCCATCACAACAAAAAACAGTAGCCATAACCTTGTTGGCCGATAAAATTGTTTTTGCCTTCTTTGGAGTTGGTTCCCCTGGTCTAATCCACTGTTTAGACTGTTGTTTGGTTTCAGGAGTATAGTGGTGGACCCAAATTTCGTCAACGGTTATGAATCGACGCAAAAACTTGTTTGGATTACGCTTATACAACACTAAATTAACGGTAGAAATGTTCTTTCGAATCAGCTTTTGGTCGACTTTTAGCAAGCGCGGTACCCATCTTGCATAGAGCTTTTCCATATACAAATGTTGGTGCAGAATATTTTGTACACGTTGATATGACATCTTACGGGTCTCAGCTATCTCACGCACTTTTAATCTGCGGTCTTTCAGCACTATTTGATGGATTTTTTTGATCATATCTAGAGTTGTGACCTCAATGGGGCGTTCTGAGGGAGGCTCATCGGAGATGCTCACACAACCCTTTTTAAACTCGGAAACCCACTGCTTAATGTTGAATATGATAGGGAGGATGTCCCCATTGTTGAGTCTATCTGTTCTCTAATTTCCTTCGGCGTTAACCCTTTCAAATAAAAGTATTTGATGATAGCATGGCCAATTGACATTGCGTCTTGTCTTTTATTTTTTTGTATTCTAATACAGAATTTTTCTCGCGCGAAGCCGAAGGCAGGAATGATCCTTTGTTATCTGGTGTCGGCTATATTCATAGTATTGCCTACAACCTGATGGTCCCGAAGCTTTCCCTCTGCGAAAAACTCCGTGTACGTTGACTCTGTGCTCCATAAATGCTTTCCATGAGCTTATAAGTCTATGCTCTCGGTTGTCTAACATATATGGATCGTGCTCTAGCGTCCATACAGTATGTTTATAAAATCGAGGTTTTAACAATATACAATGGCTTTTTTACAATTAATTTTCACAGAATTAATACTTGTTAGCTTTACTAGTGCACTACAATTATTTTACTTAATTTTATTATAATGCATTTTTAAGACACGGATCGATTCGAAGTTGTGTTCTGCAACATAAGTAAATGGATAATTTTTTTTAAAAATCACAAATAACGTAAATTAAATTACAAGTTACAATTCTTGGCAATTCTCCTACAGCGTCTCTCTTTTATTAACAAATACCACGGCATTCCGATTATTTATGTAAATGGCACTACATTGACTCAATTTGGCATCGAAAATTAAACAGGTAATTTTATATTATTCTGGTGCATCTTTCCTGTTTTTCACATACCAATGAAATCGTTACGCTCTGTCTTCTTCCTCATGTCTTCTTCCCTCATGGGAACTCTCAGAAATATATCAGTTATATCAGATTTAATCGCTATTTCGTACTGCCTAAAACGCAATAATACTCCATGTGACGTTAAGTTTGAGAAAATACTCATCGAGCGAGCCACATATAATGACCGTAAATTTCTCGCTATCGCTAAATAAGGCGTTGCGATCATTTATTGCCTTTATTCCTATACTAATACACTTGCATTTTCCAGAAATCCTTTTAGCTAGTCGAAAATCGATTAGAGAAATTTTAGATCCTTCGTCTATAAAACCATACCATTCTTCCGCACCATTTGAACCGCTTACTAAAATAGGCAAAATTTTTGACAAAACGGCCAAGCTATTTATTCAAATATCAATATTTAATGTATGCGAAACGCTTTTGTTAATTTTCTATGATTCGTCGCGATTTTAAATTATGTTTCCGCCTAAATTCCTATAATTTTTATTAATATCATGCAATGAAACGTGATTTTAATTAACTTTTGTTAAATGATTGATTTTATTGAAATTTTATTAACATCATGCAATGAAACACATAGACGACATTTTGTAGCTCTACATTTGTCGCACCTACACCCTTATTGTAAGGAGTTACGTACAAGATTCAATCGAATGCCAATCGACCTTTTTATAAATTTTTCATCATGTAGAGATTTGCAATTAAGGGTGTTACAAAATAAATATTTTATTTTCAATGGTGTGTTAGTATTCTGAGATACTGCCCTGCCTGTGCACAAACGTAATTTATTCAACATCGCATTTACCGCGGCTATTGAGCTTTTTAGCTTAATCGTTAGATTTATTCACACCTGTTACTGTCGCAGGATTCGTATCGAACAGTTCGATCGTTGCGGTCATCTTGGCTTCTTTATAAATAAAGTTACAAACATTTTCCAAAGTATACGTATTTATTAAAATTTGATTGTTACTCGTAGCTTATTTATGAAGCCTTTAGCCATGTCTACGCTATACAGATAGCGCTGAAGTTTTAAATTTTTTAAAAACTGACACTATCTTTTTTATATTGCCGTGAACTGCATTAAATTCATTTTTCCGTTTTCGATTGCAGGCAAATCATTTATTTCTGCAGCCAAATGCTCTCCTATCAC
Source organism: Sycobia sp. Sy_11 (assembly GCA_018907035.1). Classification (NCBI taxonomy): domain Eukaryota; kingdom Metazoa; phylum Arthropoda; class Insecta; order Hymenoptera; family Epichrysomallidae; genus Sycobia; species Sycobia sp. Sy_11. The sequence continues at coordinate 2,319,329 of JACCIC010000052.1, read as the reverse complement.
ATCTTTGCAACACCGCGGTGCTGCTGATCCAATTATATAAGCGTATATTTTCTTGAAGTTCGGCGTCTGGGTCATCTTCGAGTGACGACACACTAGTTCGAAAACTGGTGCGCTACTCTGTACAGTTGAATAGTTTATTGCCTTGGCATGTATGTGCGAAGGCGGCGATCCGTTTACGGTAGCAATGATTTCAAGATTCTAACAATCCCAGATAACGCAAATTAAATTAGGAGCTTAACAATAATATAATGTTATATACAGTAAACTTTCATTTCATTTGAATTTTTTTAATATTATTTATATGCTTTCACTACCATGCTGATACCAGGTTTGTCTACGATGCGTTCATCAAGGATATATGTACATTGTAAGAGAATTGCTTGCATCAATTACTGGCAGTGAATTATAAATCATTCTCTCTATTCATCGGAATATAATATAAGAGTTTATTAAAAAATCAATACAAAATATAAAAGAAAATATATATTAAAATTGCAAAGTCTTCCTTTAAAAACTAACTTTTTAATCAAAATCTTCTTTATCATTCGAAAAGAATAATTTATGATTTAATTATGGCCGGCTGCATAAACATTCATTGCCGATCTTTTCCATTATCCATGTAATGTAGCTACTAATTTTTGTTTTTACACCTGGATATCCAGGTCGTCCACATCCTTGTGTGTATGCATTCACTCCTAAAAAGAACAATGTTATTAGTCCAACAAAGAAAAAATTATGAATAATAATAATGAACTATTGCATTGTTAAATGACAAACAAACGTATTATTATGTACAAGTTATATATACAAGTAATTAATTCAAAATTCGCGAACAAATGTTTTAATTCAATAGTGAATAATATTCGATAATATTTATGAACGTTTACTTTTATACATTTAAAAAATTATTATATCATAATTAAGAATGCTAAATTAAAAACATAAAAGTACTTATTAAAATAATCTAATGAATTTATATTTTATCTATTCTAAATTATTTTATATACAACAGCAATTACTAATTATATCATATACTAAATAATCTACATTGATTTCGATAGTTATTTTTATCAAATTTAAATAATACATCATATTTTTTATCATAACATAGGTCAATGTTATTTATTATGTAAAACTTTTAGTAATGCAATATTTTGTAATAGAGTATTATGTGTCTAAGTATAAAATCTAATAAAATAAAGATATTTTTGCATTATTGGCTTCAAATTCGTTTTTATAAACATTTTTCTACATGTAAAAGTGAATTTAATACAACCAAAAAATCATGTTCCATAGGGCCGTATGAGTTTGTGGTTTTTGTGTGAATCCAGTAACGTTACGCAGATCGGTAGTGCTATACACGATGCGTGAAATTCACATTTACACCTTGTGATAAAAACAATTATTACCAACCTGCCACTATCACTTCTTCGGTGGGGCCTTTCACCATTATTGGACCCCCACTATCACCCTAAAAATATGATAAATAAAGTATGTACGATATATTGTGTAATCATAATAAAATCTAATTTCCAAATGTACCTGTTCTGATGTGAACTTACCTTGCATGTGGCAGGTCCGCCATCCAGGTATCCTGCACAAAACCTATCCTCAGGTATTTGATGGTCATAATAAGATCTATGACATTCCTCTCTAGATAATATTGGTAGATCAACTTTATGCAAATCATTACTTTCAGTTCCCCTTTCATCCAATAATCCCCAACCAGCACCAGTTGATATCTTTCCTGTAAAATCTTCATGCGCTAAAAAATATAGTTTTATTATAAACAAAAAAATTGTAATAAGGCGTAACAAATTATTTTTACATACCTAAATATTATTATTCCTAAAGTATAGAAATTTCAAAAAATTAACTCTATTTAAAGCTTACGTTTTTTTAAAGGTAATCCCACTTTACGTTTTTTAAAAAATCAATTTTCTTTCTTTTTGTTTCAAAAAAGTTTTAATTTCTAAAAATTCTAATAAATAAGATTGGATTGGTATTTTACGTTATTTCATATATTATAAACCTTATAAGACTTATATAAATATAACGACGTCAGAAAGTAAGCTTCCTCCACTCATCTGAATGTAATGAATAAATGAATTGTTGAAGCTGAATATATAAATAAAAGTTTAAATAACAATTATATATATATATATCTTTTTTAAATATTAATACTGAAAGATTTATATTGTATGAAAATTTGAATTATTTTTATTATTCTATATAAAAACAGTTTTACGTTAATAGTTATCAAACCTACCCATAGGTAAACAGATTGTTACAATTGGATATCCTAATTCAACTCGTCTTGTAAGTAAACCAACAGAAATATCTTGAGTTGTAAAAGAAATATGTATTGAATGACTGGGATATATGTCAACATTTCCAATCGTATAGGTTTCTCCATCGCTAAGAAGGGCCATAGCAACATAATATTTGTTCCTAACATAAGTATTTAGTCTATATATATTAATCATGTTTTATTTATATTATCATTTTATAAAATTAAATTCATAAATTTATTTTAATGTGTCTATTCTAATAAGGTATTTACATTAACTAATGGTATATACATACACAAAACAATGACCTGCGGATAAAAAGTGTAACTTAGTAATCATTGCACCGGCGCATTTCCCAAATTGAGAATAGTGCTGATATGGACTGTACTTTATTGAAATCTTGAGCAACCATGGGAATTCAAGATGCGATGCATAATTACCCCGATATACTCTAGATATTCTCTGTTCTAGAACTCCACATGCTATTAAAAAAATTATTAAATTCATTCAGAAATCTTATTTATATAATATAAAATATTATATATGTTAATATTAATAACTTTGAATTGTATATGGTGTAACATGTTATAATATGGAACATATTCAATTTTCAATAAATTCTTGGAACTTTTCGAATAAAATAGTAAATTTCAATACGTGTGTACAACTAGAGTTTTTAGCTTAAAAAACCTATTTTACTTATCGATAACAATCATGATATTGAAATTAGAATGGTTTAAAAGAATTTTTCGCATTTAAAAAGTAAATTACAATTTTAAAGAACTTCATCCTTAAAATCACGATTTTGACACATTTTCTTTACTCTCTGTGGTATAAAATAAAGTTCAAAACTAATACGAAAATTAGCTTTTACCATGTGAAAGTTTTCTTCCCAACTTTACTCGATAGTAAAGTTTTTTTGAGCTACAAAATCAACTGACAAATATGTGTCAAAAAATACTCTTGTTCGACTATACTACTTAAATGAAAACATTTTTTAATTCCAAAAAAGAAAATTGATATAAATAATAAAATGAAATGTAAAATTTTTATATATTATATGCAACTGATAATTTTATATAATGTTTTGTTTACATCAACATTATCTCTAAATTATAATTTTACCAAGATTTTGTGTATTTCCTAGTGGAAAATAAAGTTTTAAACTTATACAAAAGGTATTTTTTATCTCGCGAGACTTTCTTCCCTGAGCTTATCTGAAAGTAAAGTAATCAATGAGTTAATATTCGAAACTCACATGTTTATTTTTACTCACATGGACTTTTTTATGATAATAAATTTAAAATAGTTAATCGTCTTATGTCTCAAGACGCGAGCCTCGACTATCAATTGAAATCTTTAGACTTTCAGCAATATAATTTAATATCTAAGTAATAATAATGTAATAACTACAACAATAAGTAAATTTACATAAGCTATACAATTAACGTGAGTTGAGATAATGAGAATTTTATGGGCTATATTTTTCACATGTAAATATAAATTTTTCAATCATATTTTGACAAGTCACTCCATATTATCCAAATTCAAATATCTATCTTTAAAACATGTAAATCGCTTTCTAAAAGTTTGTTTAGTCACATCATATTTACTTATGTACTTCCATTCAAAGAAAATTAGTTTCAGCATCAATATTTTTTATATTACTGTAAAAATTTCAATATTCCATGATAAGTCTGTTGGACAATGATAGCTGTTACAATCAATACGACTGTGTACAAATATGAGTAAGAATTTTCAATTCAAACTTCCCGGGTTTATCGATTTGGACAAATGTTTTTATTTTTAAGTTGGCAGTATTATTAGAGATATCTGTGATAAATTTCACGCAATTATCTTCATTTGTCATATAGTTATGCTTGTGTTTTGTCAAAAGAAAAGTTGTCTCTTCGATTTTTATAATGTCTGAAATTATTCAACAAAGAAGTAGCATTCAATTTTAAGCGTGAAATGAAATATCGGTTGCGTTCAGAATGTTACAGAAGGCCTTTGGTGAGAAGTCAATGTCAAGAGCAAGTATTTTTGATTGGCATAAATTATTCAAAGAAGGTCGAGAACGCGTTGAAGACGAACCACATCAAAGACGACTAAAAACATCTACTGATGGGCTACGCATCGACAAAATCAAAGAATTAGTACTAAAAAATCGTCGATTGACTACAAGACCGCTTGCTCATATTGTTCGAATTTCAAATGGATCACTCAACGCCATTCTGAAAGACATGTGCCTGAAAAGAGTGAAATGTCAATTGATGCCACAAACACTCAATTTTTTGGAAAAACAGCATTGCATGGAGGTCTATGAAACCACGTTTTCGAACTATCAAGACAAGATGGAACGCATCATAACTGAAGATGAGACTTGAGGTCTATTCTTACGACACAGAAACAACCGATCGATCGAGCGAATATCATGCTAAAGGAGAACGGACATCGAAAACATACAAATTCGATCAATAATCAAGGTTATATTCACTGATTGAATTCCTTCCAACCGGTCAAACGGTTAATAAAGAATATTATTTGAGTGTTACGCGTCAGTTGCGTGAATCTATTCGCTGAAAAGGCCAGATATATGCAAAGACAGCTCTTGATTTTTGCATCACGATAATGTACCAGCTCATGCTGCATTAATTTTACGTGAATATTTTGAAAAATTCCACCAATATTGTTCCGCAACCACCATACTCGCCTGATTTAACACCGTGTGACTTCTTGGTGATCAGCAAACTCAATGGACCACTTAGGGAACACGGTTTTGATTCGATTGAATAAATAAAAGCTGAATTGAACAAGAAACTATGGCCATTCTGGAATACGAGTATAAAAAATGTTTTGAAAATTAGAAAAAATGGGAAACGATAATTTTTATAAGAATAAATTTATTATTATGAAAATTTCAATCTTTTTATATCACTAAATTAGGAGCACCTTATGAATGATATAAAAACGAACAACCATCACTCAGAAATAAGATTGTAAAATCACTTAGTTGCATGTAAATACACGAACAGGGTCGTGCGAATAATAAAGTAATAGAAGCAAATATAGGCATAATAGAAAAAAAAGAATAACAGAAATCTTGGAAATACTAATAATCTAATGAACTTGTGAAACTTTATAAATATAATATGTTATATATACGAGGATGGTCCCGGAAGTACCTGGTTTGACTTAGAGGTGGCGGTAGTTATTTAAAAAATACCATTGTATTAGAAAGTACAAAATCTATAAAACATGTCTCAAGTTTGAAAACGCCATGATGTTTAGTATTTGTTTGACAGCTATCAATAGTGAACGTTTTCAGTGAATGTGTAAAAATGGGAAAAATTGGTTATCGTTCTGTGATACAATACTTTTATTTGAAAGGCCTCAGTCCAATCAATATAAAAGCTAAACTAGACTCTACTCTGGGTGAGACTACTCCTACGTTTGCAACAGTAAAATATTGGATAGCATCGCAGTGGTCGACCAAACGAGGTGACGACTCCAGAAATATTGAAGAAAAACCAAAAAAGGATACTCTATGATCGTCGACTGAAAGTGGGCGAGGTAGCATTTCACAAAATGCGGTACATCGCATATTACCTGAAAATTTGGAGATGACAAAGATGTGCGCAAGGTGGGTGCAGCGTTCTCCATTCTCACAATGGAAAAAAACAGCGTCGTGAAGTTGTTTCAGTTAAGTGTTTGGCAATGTTTCGCATACAAAGAATATATTCGTTATTAATAGATTACGTAGAACAAACCGAGTTACGAGTTATTCACCTTAAGTTCCAACTACCAGTCCCGAAACGTTCTTCTCTTTTAAAACGAATCCTAATAAACAAAAAATTAACATAAAAGTTATTCTGATCAACCGAAAGCAGAGTGGAGACTGAACGTTATTTGGTGCCCGAACAGGGACCTATGAAATAAATAGAATAACTGAAATGAACATTGAATAACTCAAACTCAATCCTTAAAACCAAAACTATAAGGCCGAAAATTATTTTTGTAATTGATATTAAAAAATATGTCTACTCCGAGAGTATCTTGGATTTACCGGTTAATAAAAGAGGAATTGATTCAAGAATTGCAGAAAGTAAATTTAGATAGTGAAGGAAATGTATTAGTCTCGTTTGGTGTCATGTGTTCGAACAAATCCTGAAGAATATACCGATAATTCAATGGATGTACCAGAATCTAAAGAAGATCTTCATAGAACTTAAGAACTAGAAAAACTAGAAGCAGAATTACAACGTTTACGAAATCCACAAAATAATCCGTATACTTCGTCACCTAAAAACGTTGCATTATCGCCTATAAATACAATGGCAAGTGATAACAGTCAACTTTTTAATACGGCGATTCATACAGCAAAAACAACGAATTCTTCGAAAAAAATCTTTATGCATTTATAGATTGAGTAAGAGAACTCTAAAAAGCTTATAGATATACCTGTGAAGAAATTTTACGAGGATATCCCGAACTGCTGCGTGGAGATGCACAACTATGGCCTGATAATTATGTATCAAATATAAATAATTTGGAGCAACTTGAAACTCAATTAAGAAATTTTTATTTATTACCTGGAGAGTTAAGAAATCTTGATCTGCAAAATAGTAATTGTAAACAAGAAATTAACGAAACTATACGATTATTCGTCAACACCATTATGACACTAATGCGTTGCAGAGGAGGTATCGATGAACTATTTATTATAATATGAGAGTCGAATATCAACTACACATCCTGACAAAATGCAATCACAAGAATAGTAGATATAATTCAGAAAGTAGAAGAGTATTTGAAAACTAAACACATCTTACGAAATGTATATATATCATGTATTGGATGTAAAACTAAGTTTCTAAAAAATTTGTCAAAAGATGGCGTCACCAGTGGAGCCCGGACAGAGATATCAGACCTCATAAGTCATATTTGCAGTTGCGTATCTATCAACAACCTTGCAGCATTATATTTGAGCTTTCATTCGATGTTGTTTATTTTATCGAGCAAAATTATTGGCACCGGTATAAAAATAAATCATTTTTGCATCGTGTTATCACTCGTGTTGAAACATAATATTTATTAATTTAATTTATTATGATAACCCCAAATGCAGAAAATCGTTAAAATGCCTGCCCAATCCGCCCAATCGATGCCGAAACGAAATATTCAGTTAAAGGAGGTCCTGTTCTGCATATGGTGAGATCAAAAGGGTGTCATATACTACGAACTACTTCCGAGTAGTCATACCATCAAAAGACCACTGTATTAAACCCATATTATTCGTTTGAAGCGAATTTTATAGGAAAAGCAGCCAGAATATGAGACCAGGCATTAGTTCGTCATTTTTCAGCATGATAACGCTCGGTCACATGTTGCGGTTTCGTTCAAAAACTATTTGGAGAATAGTGAACGGTAAATTCTGCCTCATCTACCTTACAGTCCATAACACTTGGCACCATCTATGGTGATAGCACTTTTTTGAAGCGGACACTAAAATAGCTTCTTTTATTGCAGAAGTGACGATAGGTAAAATTATTTATAGGATTATAGATTTATAAAAAATGATTTTTTACATATATATTGTTGACTTGTGTAATGAATTTGTTATTATTATCTCCGACGAAATCGAGATGAAAATGTTATTGTATTTATATATTCAATTATTTATAATACTCATAAAGATAAGAAGATTTTATGCAGCGCCATTTCATATACTGCTTGCCATTCAACTATTTATTTAAAATAGAAAACTATTATTTATTTTAAATAAGCTTTTAATTAAACGAAAGTATATTCAAATTAAATAATATTCATTATTCCGACCGAATAATTTGATATATATATAAATCAAAGGTCTTGCAGTTAGCACGTAAGCTCGCGCAAAATCCTACACGAATAAAACAGAACCACTAAATAATGCGACGAAAATTTTATAATTTGCATCTCGTAGATTCAGTTACAGTTAACAAGCTCAAAATTTTGTGATTTAATCGGCCCGCACAAGAAAGCGTGTGCAGTATAAAAATTTCACGTTTTCGTCGTGAACGATGGAGAACGACTACCAATGATAATACCGACACTCTCTCCTTCTCTCTCTTTATCTCTCTCCTCTTTCTCTCTCTCTTTCTCTCTTTATCTCTCTTCTCTTTTTCTCTCTCTTTTTCTCTTTTTTTCTAATTTAAGAGGAGTACTATGCAAGAGATTCAACTATTTTAATCGGTGTTCGATGGAACTCCACATCTGGAATTAAGTAGGTCAAATCGTTAAGACCAAACCACGATCGTCAATCTCCAAAACAGTGAGATACTCATCAATGGCAATAAGTCTCACATCCTCTATCTCATCGAAAAACAAACGTATGGTTGAAAAATTTAATAAATTTAACATTACTTTTTTACCTTGAAATTTAAGTTTTTTCAATAATTATACCTTTAAATAATTAAAACTGGAACCATTTTTATTTCAATTCACACGATAAATTTTTGTTAAAATTAGGCCACCCATCATCTTACTAACGAGCCCCTCGTGTAGTCTACAACAAATTATAAACAAACTTTATTTTTATTTAAAACAAATTTCTAAGATGCAATTATTCTCTTTCAAATATTAGGTTGTCAAATATCTCCCTTCCACCTTTTTGTCTTATGAATTTCGCGGTTATGAACAAAGTGCTACAGAGCTCGTGGATACAAAGATTAAAACAGATTATCGAATAAAACGGCGCATATTTGAAGTAAATCCGACCACTGTAACACTTTTTATAAAGCATTAAATGAAGAGAAAAAAAGCGGAAGGGAGATATTTGACAACCTAATATTTGATTCATCATATCGATTAAGTTAAATGTATTTTAAGGAGGAAATTATTTTAATTTTAGAAAAGAAAATTATATTTTAAAAATTAAACATTAAATTAATAAATATTTTTATCGGTCTTCCAGTATTGATACTCTAATACATTAGACTAAAATAATGACAGACAGACAGTCCTTGTTTATAATCACCTTCGATGAATCTGAAATAGAAATTACTACTAAAAATAAAATTAAATTAAAAATAATAAAAATAATAAAAATAAGTTATATTCTATGTTAGCAAACAAAATTATATTTTCAAACTTTTTTTTCTGGGGTCAAATTGCGGAAGACTATCGATAATACATTCGAATTATATTAATACTCAAACACAGCATTCAAAAATTTGTGAAAGAATTAAAAACATAAAAAGTTCTATATATTAATATGGGTAGCATTAGAAAGGTAGGTCTTCAAATCCACATTTATATTTATAGTTAGATCAAATTTTAAGGGGAGGGGCTAAGGTATTTAACTTTTTTTTGGCCATTTTTTTTATTTTTTTAATTGAATGCGTTATATCTCAAGAAGGTTGTATCGAAATTTCAAGTTAATCGGAGCAAAATTGACAAAGTTGTGAGTATCTGAACATTCATTGCTTCATGTAGGATTTTTAAGTGGCGTAGACTCTTGGTACGAATGGCAGAAAGCTGCAGCTCCAGATACTCTTTTAAACATAGCTATGTAACACTTCCTACTGAAGTTTTTAGTGCTATTAGACCCATTTATGAGGACTTGAGTAAGACGAACTCTTGCAGCGATGTCTTGGAGGTTTCACGCAAAATAATAATGAGAGTCTCAATCAGCTAATCTGGAAAATCATTCCAAAGTCATTGAGCGGCAACTCTACAATTGATGAAATTGCAGTTAATGTAGCTGCATGTACTTTGAATTCAGGTTTCCTTGCTCTATTAGCCATTATGAAAAAGATGCAAATCAGCACAGGGTCAAGTTCCCACGAATGGATGCGACATGTTGACGAGTTGCGAATAAATAGAGCAGAGGAACAAGCGTCACACGACAGTAAAGAAGGAAGAGTTTTACGTCGATAAATACAAAAAAACTCTTTAGACCATGTAATCAATTTTTTAGTTTACAAAACTTTTAAGCCGTTTCCTGAAAACTGCCATTTTTGAAGTCGGTTTACATCCTCACACAAAATCTACTGAACCGATCGGTTCGAAATTTTGCACAGTACATTTTTACATAATTCATCAGGTAACGCTGTCGAGTTTTTTGGTTATGTTTATTAATTCTTAATTTTGCAGTAATAAATAACCCCATTTTTTATAGAAAAAATCGGATTTTGGCTTCTTAGGGCTACCAAAAAATCTAGAATTAAAAAAAAAACTGGACAGCGTTACCTGAGGAAACATCTCTTTTGAAAAATGCACTTTGGTTTTCGCGATTCTGATGATTCTGTGGTGCATAATCGTGTACACCGCAAAACAACTTTTTCTCGAGGAGCCTCCGAAGATTCTCTGTCATTCGCTTAATTTTCAATATTTTTCAATGAAAATTTAGGAAAATACTGTTCAAATGTTTTATTATTATATGTAAATTGACTGAGTAATCCGGCTGTATTTGTGTCGCGAGAAAAATTCTTAAAAACATGCCTGTTTTATACCAAATTAACCATATCCCGCCTCCTTAAGATATTGAGCATTGTATATTTAGTTTATACTTACTACAGTCACAATCGCTCGATGCTTTTTCTTCTTCTTGATGATAGAATTCATTGTAAGAATAATTATAGGGCTGATAGTTCGACGAATACGACTGTTCTTCATAAGATGCATGTGATGGTTCCTGGTATGTTGAATATGTTGGTTCTTGGTACTCTGAATAAGAGAGTTCTTGGTATGATGAATGCCATGGATCATAATAGGATGAATATGATGGTTCTTGGTTGGACGGGTAATGTGATTCATATTCTGATGGATAATTTGTCTCATTCTCTGTTGAGTACTGTTCTTGATATGGTTTTTGGTAGTGTATATAATGTGACGACTCATCATCTTCTTGTTCTGGCACTTCCTTAGGTTCTTGATACAACGATTCATCGGGTTCTTGATATGGCAATTCATCGCTTTCCGGACTTAGTTGATTAATTGTCGATGGTTCCTCTTCTTCTTCGCTATGGGTTATATAGTGTATAGAGCTACTTGAATGTTTTTTGCCAAAAAACTTTTTCAAAAAACCCTAAATAAATTTTATTACGTTAATTAATAACTCGCTTATCTTAAAAAATAAAATAAGTAATTATTAATATTATGTAAAGTAAGTTACTCGAGTATAACTAATTTATTCAGACCGATAAAAATTAATTATATTTTATAAATTATATATTATAAAGGATAAAATCTTTTTAATAAATATATATGTACACTTGAATTTATTAAGAGAAGTAAATTTTATAACATAAAATGCCGCTCCATAAAATCACTTATAGCGACATGTAGAACAAGCTAACAAAAATACATACGTATTCAAAAACTATAGAATATGGAATAAATTTTTAAATAAAATTAAACCAAATGAAAATTGCAGAACATAATTTTAAAATAACCTAATAAGTAATTTATTAATGTACTGCTTCTATACATAAGAAGTCGTTAATTTTCGACAGGAAAGGCGTTGTTTGATGACATTCGTGGAAAGAAGATACCTTCCCAGTTAACTAAACGTTAAATAGCCATCAATCGGCCGATCATTCGTCTGTAGATGGAAACTTCCACAAGGCAAGAGTGAGGTTTCTTTACTTGTTGTTTTCCAGGACAGACATAAGAGAAAAAGCTGTCGACTGAATTATAAGAAAAAGATAGTTGATTTCGGGGAAAAAGCACGCCATTTATTATTAATCGGTTATTATTAATCATTAATTAGTATATCAATCAAAGACGAGGGACACCGATAAACCGATTAGCTTTTGTACAAATGATATACCGTTTATTTAATTATTTATTAAATTCATGTAACAATTAAATTGTTCATTTCTTCTCAATCAAATTTCGGATAGAGGTAGACGCACTTACTCCTGTCATACCTTTCGTTAAAGAGCACTTCAGCTTTGTATAAAATTTACTGCGCGAGTCATTTCATTTGAAAAAAAAAGTATTTTGAAGGCGAGTAATGTATAATAATATTGAAATTCGTATAAACAGGTAGATCTAGGCCACTATGAAAGATAAACGGCTTACAATTGCCTTCATAGGATTCATGGATTAACTCATGTCCCGAATACGAAAAATAGAAATATATTAAAATAAGAAATTATAATGTATTTTTTCTTAATTTTTTTTGCCAGAAATAATCTACATCGAGATACCATTAATAAATTAAATACAGGAGACCTACAATGGCTCGATCGCTATAGCGAAGGACTAGTAATTTGGTGATCCGAGTTCAAATCCCGGTCTTGGCCGATTGACACAAGTACCGCTGTAATAATTTATATGTGCTTTGTTTACAAACACATCATAGACCTCTGTCGCTAATTAGTACCGGTATTTAGAAACATATAATTACAATTAAAATGAAAAAAATATAAACAACTAGGAAGAGAGGGCGCAGAACATTGAATTATATTTATTACTTAGTAATAAATTTATTAATAACCGTAATTATGTAAACTTATCATAGCGTTCTTCTATATATATTTCTAAATTTAGATCAAGATCAAAGTCAATGTTCAGTCCCCTACGTTTTTATTCAGAATGGAATTGAAATTTTTTGAACCAGTTCCTTAATAGAAACATATTCTAAATTGAACTTGAAAATCTTATAAATATTAAGATTCAGCTAACGTTGCACTTAGAAATTCTCAAACATATTTTTTTTAAACAGATCGATAAGAAATTTTCCTTCTTGATAATACTTTAACCGCATCAAAGCTTCACTGTTTTTTAAATATTCATGAAAGCATAAAAATAAAAATATCATGAAAGTTACTTAATGAAAATAAATCTATAAATAAATAATGAGCTATGGGTCACATGTTTATAGTATTCAAGTTTTACATAGTCGAAATTTTGGAAACGGAATATATTAAGAGTGATTATATATCTTAAATAATTATATTAATAAAAATATTACCTAAAAATTCAATATGTTATTTAAAACATAAATTTATAAAACGTAAATATTTAAAACGTAAATTCTCTCATAGTCACGCTTAAAAACTGAATGTAAATGAAAATAATAATTTTGGATGATAATCTTATTGACAATTAGTACAAAATCTGTAATCTAATGACATAGGAATAATAGTTACAATCTTAATTTTGTTTATTTCTTGAAAGTTTTTAATGCATACGCCCGCAACTCTCTCAGTAGCTAAATTAACTGTAATTTCATATAATATTAGCCTAACTGTTTACTTTCAAAGTATACAATAATAATAATATTATAGTAATAATAAAATGAACTTATTAGGTGTATAATAGTTTTCATTATAATACTTCAAATATCTCATTCTATTTCGAATTCTGTGCGCGTGGAACTGTCGAACGTCATCTGAAAGATCCCCTGTACGGCAGATATTTCATTCCCGACAATACACGACATCGTTTTTATCGCGAAATATCTCCTCAAAATTTCCATTTGCACTTGACTTTTATGATATCATGATAATCCTTAAAAAATAAATAATATACGATAGTTATATGAATATTATCTACCATTAAGAGTTAATACTACACCAGGATAAATTTCTAATATTCAAAAGGATTATTTGCAAAATTTTTATCGTTAACAAAGGTTAAAAATTTGAAAGTTCTTACACATTCAATAACGGCCTCCAAAAAGTTTCATGATAATCTACCATTCGCGCTCGCTGATGAGACACATTAAATAAAAACATGTATGATCTTGTACTAATATAATTAAATTATTGTTACAATTATCGTATTTAATTTATTATATTTTGAGTTGTTTGTATTACTGTTTAATCCGTGAATAGTGTAAATTACTTAAAATTTTGTTTTATTTGCATCTTACCTTACCTGGAGTAGCAGTAATTAAATTATTAAGGCAAATTATGATGCAAAGTAAGAAAATACAATGTTTTCTTTTCATAACTGTAATTTAACTCTTGGCAATGTTAAAATATTTCTAATAACAACTACTTTATGTATACTTAGAAATATACAGTATGACCCAAATAATATATGATAACTATGTACATGAAGGCCATGTACATAAGATAAGATAAATATATAATATGTTTTTATTGTTTCACCATGTTGTAAAATGCAGATCAATATAAAACATAATCTTTAACAAAAAGTCGATTTAAAAAATGAACACACGATGTTTAAAAAACAGATTTGAAAAAGTTGAACTAAAAATTATACTGAAAATCCAATTTCACTAAAAAATATAGAATAAGTAATAAATTAAATATAAATTTAAATAAAATGTGTAAAAGAAGTCATACCATTTTTTTTTCAGTACTTCGAAATCCATATAATATAAATGCTTTCAAACTTTTTACTTCTCACGTCATTATGCTCACATTGACATTAACATAATATACATCTTAATTGATAAATATATTAAACTTTCTCGTAGGAGTTTCCAACAAAATACTCGTTTATTCCAAAAAAGTTACTAATTTATAACAATAATCCAATGTCATTTGTAGAAAAATATATTACAAAAATAATAGATTATCACAACCATAATAATAAAAACAACAATAACAATATCCTGGTAAAAATGCATTCTATTTTTAAGGCATAAACAAGAAATTTTCAAATGAAGGTACCTAGTAACAGGGTATCTTTGTTCGGTAGTAAATAGGAAAATATGTAACGTTTTTTACGGTCATTCCGGCCGATTTATAGTTACATTTTTAAAGTTATTTTTTCGATATTTAAGGCCTATAATAGTTAGTTTCATATCAATGTATTTTTGGTTATGACTAAAATTTATCTTAAAACAAGGTTAAGCGAGGTATAACATATAACATATAACCTAGCTAAAAAATTGAGATCGTTATTATGCTTTCTTATATAAATTCATTGTCTTTAATCATTATTTTAATTAATTATCAATGTTTATCAAGTTCATTTCGAAAATTTTGAAGTAACTTATAAGTTCGCTGGTTCTATATACCTTATACATTTAAATACATATACAACGCATTGACAATAGCTTACACATTCGTATAGAATATATGTTATACTTGTGTGAAGTCATCATCAGGCTTATATACTAACCAAGATAATGTTTTACCACTTGTGGGAATGGAAATCATCAGACATGCTATATGAACACTCTCCATAAATCCAAGTGACGAATTATAGTTATGAACTCAGCATGATGTTTAATTTAAACAATTAATTTTCTTTTATAAAATTTCAAATGATATTATTTATTTTATAAATAAATAGGATAGAATTACTAATTAACAACCAATAATTGAAACGGGTATAAGACATCAAAGAATATAATTTTTTAACTAATTGCTTCATGCGAAATTTTAGATATTTAATAATAAAAGGAAAATATTTTCAAAATTAATTAAGATGACAAAATCGAACGAAAGGCAGACTTTATTATTACTTTGTAATTTTTTAAAATTATTAGTTCCCATATCTTATGATTTTTCTTTTATTCAATCAACAATATAATGTTATAATATTATATAAATATTAATTGTTAAATAAATTGCTCATTTACTAAACAGAAACAAGGTTCAAAACAACCTAGTTTCTACCTAGTTTTTAACTAGTTTTTAAACATAGTTTCTAAGTTCCTAAATTCTAAGATTTACCTTGTTTCTAGCCACAATGATTGATTCTATTTTTACTACCTAGTAACTACTTTCCAGCCTATTAAAAATTGTTAGATTTCTACCGGGGTAGCAATAACGGTTTAAATTTAATGTTTAAAAATGAAAATATTAGTTATCACCTTTCATGAAAGATTTCAAACTTCATTTAACAAACGTTTTAAAAAAATACAAAATTTCTTTAATTAATAAATGAATGATATTATCCAACAAGGAAAAGACAAATTTTGCATTCATGAAAATAATAGTGTACTTTATAAAATTAATTGCCGCGATTGTGTAATACTTATATGTGAAACAAACCTCAAGACTTGAGACTAGAATTAAAGAATATTTACATGATGCTAAATGCGAAAAAGACTTTTGAAAATATAAAACTACTTGAGCATGAACTTTCATTTAATGAGACTTTTTTCTGGAATCTTACGTATAAACTGTTACAGACCCTTATAAGTATTTCATATTTATAATTCTTCGGTTAAGTTTATATGTTATAATTTTGTTTAATGTACGTTTGATAATTACTAGTATGTACTTCAAATAAATGAATAATATCTATTACATAGTATAGTTACAAGTTCTATAAAATTTTCTTTTATTTATATCGCATTTATATTTAATTTTATAATTCCTCTTATTTATCTGTACATCAGTTTAAGAAGCTAAACAAATTTTTGTCTCACGTTCGACAAAATCAACTGTTCTACAATCGTTCATTGTTTAATATAATGTAAAACTCTGTGCCATAATACAATCGATTAAGAATTTCAACATCTTTATATTTATATCGTTATTTATAATGTGCAAGTAAATATATATCAAAGAATCAATCATACTAATTTATAAAGACAAAGTGTGTTTTTGTTTATACACAATAACCAAAAAAACTACTGAACCGATTGTTCTGAAATTTGACATATAGATTCTATATTATCTTCGGAAGGATATAAGCTATGTTTTTTATTGAAAATCATTTTATTTTGATCAATACATTAAGTTAACGGTCTTAGCAGTCAGTTTCATCAGCGACCGCTAGGTGGCGTTTTGAATCAGGAACCTCAACTCAAAGTAGTCCGTTTAAAGTAACTCTCACATTTTATGGATATCTTTTAATTTTTGTATCTCTTTGTTTTTGTATTTTCTCAGTAGAAACCGTATTTAAAATATATATATATATATATATATATATATATATATATATATATATATAACAGGCCAGTTGCGTTGAATGGTCATATTGAACTTTGGGATTTGTATCCTAAAGAAGGTGTGACGTTAGTCGGTATTACCTTTTCTGTTCTTCAGATTTATCTGACACTACTCTCATACTTTATGGATATCTTTTGATTTTTGTAAATTTTTTATTTTCTGTTATGTGCGAAAATCTCTCTATCTCTCTCTCTCTCTCTCTCTCTCTCTCTCTCTCTCTCTCTCTCTCTCTCTCTCTCTCTCTCTCTCTCCCGCTCTCGATCTCTCTTTCCCTATCTTCATTTATAAAATGGTTTTGTATGCCAAAACATACCGAACAGAATTTCTGATGACAAATTATACTTTTGTTTTAATACGTTATATTAACATCAGAAGTAACATAGCCTGTTTTTTTTTGTTTGGATAAAAGAAATGATGGTAAAATAGGGTTATATTCAGTATATCTTATTAGGTAATAATTTTTTACCAAGAACCTGAAACTGTGTAATATATTTACATACCTTTTAAATACGATTTCTATGGAAAAATATTGTATTAGCGAGTATGGGCTGTTAAATACGATATCTCCGTGCCTCAAGACGATTTCTACAGACAGTTTCGTGTTCGGATGGTAGAAGACAATATCCATGTACGACGGGACGACTTCTGTGGGAGATTCGTGTTTGGGCTGTAGAATACGTGTTGCAGGTGTTTTAGAACGACTTCTACAGGGAGTATTGTGCTTGGGCGTTAGGAAACGATGTCTATCATTCAAGGGACGATTTATACGGGAAGTATCGTGTTTGGTTAAAAGGAAACGATGTCTAGGTATGTCGGGACGACTTCTATGGGAAGATTTGTATTGGTCGATAGAATATGACGTCCAGGTATGCCGGAACAACTTCTATGGAGAGTATCATGTTTATTTGGTGAGAAATCATGTTCAGGTGTCTCGGGATAATTTCTACGAGGTGTAGCGAGTTCGGACGGAAGAAGACGATGTCCAGGTATGTCGAGATGACTTCTGCGGGCAGTATCATATTTAGTTAATGGGAAACAATGTCCACGTATCTCGGGATAATTTCTACGGGAAGTAGCGAGCTTGGACGGTAGAAGATGATGTCGACGTATGACGGGACGACTTCTATGAAGAGATTCGTATTCTATCATCCAAACACCCAAACTCCTAGTAGAAGTCGTTCCGGAATACCTGGACATCATATTCTACCTTCCCAATACAAGACTATCTATAGCAGTTGTCCTGAAACGTATCCTATCGCCCAAAGATGATACTTTCCGTATTCTCGACACACCTGGACATCTTTTTCTGCCGCTTGAACTCGAAAGTACGATTTTTTCCCATAGAAGTTGTATGTAATATTTATATATATATATATATATATATATATATATATATAGATATTGTATAAAATGGTAAACGAGAGATCACGTTTTTGGAGCGGACGTTGCTTTGAAACATCTTTTAATATGGAAGCGATGATAGGAAAATTACGGTAAACTACGAGGGTGGATTGAAAAGTTTCCGGCCTGACCAGAAGATGGCGCCACTAGGCTTAACTTGAGCTGGAATTCTATACCATCCTTAAATGGCTTGTAGCTATAGTTTCAGTGCGATTGCCATGTTAGTTTAGGTTTGAGAGCACACTGAACAAGACACCTCTGTGTTTTTCGTAAAAATGGAAAAGCTGGAAAATAGTGCTGTCATCAAATACTTTTATTTCCCCCCCCCCATGACATTCAACCGTTAAGCAGTGGGTTTTCGAGTTTAAAAAGGGTCGTGTGAGCGCCTTTGATGAGCCTCGCTCAGGACGCCCCATTGAGGTCACAACTCCAGATATGATCGAAAAAATCCATCAAATAGTGCTGAAAGACCGCAGATTAAAAGTGCGTGAGATAGCTGAGACCTGTAAGATGTCATATGAACGTGTACAAAATATTTTGCATCAACATTTGTATATGGAAAAGCTCTGTGCAAGATGGTTGCCGCGCTTGCTAAAAGTCGACCAAAAGCTGATTCGAAAGAACATTTCTACCGTTAATTGAGTGTTGTATAAGCGTAATCCAAACAAGTTTTTGCGTCGATTCATAACCGTTGACGAAACTTGGGTCCACCACTATACTCCTGAAACCAAACAACAATCTAAACAGTGGATTGGACCAGGGGAACCAACTCCAAAGAAGGCAAAAACAATTTTTTCGGCGAACAAGGTTATGGCTACTGTTTTTTGGGATGCAAAAGGTATTGTATACATTGATTACCTTGAAAAGGCTAAAACTATCACTGGTCAATACTACGCAACCTTATTGCAACGTTTGAGCCACGAAGTGAAAATTAAACGACCTCATCTGGCAAAGAAAAAAATCTTGTTTCATTACGATAACGCACCAACGCACACATCAATCGTCGCGATAGCTAAAATCAATGATCTGAAGTTTGAATTGATGCCGCACCCTCCCTACTCTCCAGACCTAGCCCCAAGTGACTATTATCTGTTTCCTAACCTCAAAAAATGGCTTTGCGATAAGAGATTTGCGGACAATGAAGATGTAATCGAACTTGTAAATGGGTATTTTAAGGAGCTTGACGAATTAGTCTATATAGATGGCATTACTAGACTTGAACACCGCTATGAGAAATATATCAGCCTTGAAGGAGATTATGTTGTGAAATAAAAAAAAATTCTTGAAAACGTTATTTTTCTTGGTCAGTTCGGAAACTTATCATTCCACCCTCGTATTTATAGTAATATAGATTTATACATATAAAATATATTTTACTTAGTTATGATTGAACTATTTATGAAAAAAAATAAAAACTTCTCACGCTTTACATGGAAAAAGCTTATCAAAAATTAGTTGGAGATGATAGTTCAGGTTTGTCCCGTACATGTCACTGTCTTGGAAATCCCTCGATGGTCCTATGTGCAAAGAAAGAGAAAGCAAAAGTGAAAGCGAGTAAGGGGAAGAAAAGAAGCAAAAGTAGTGAAGTAGAGATTTAACTTTCCCCTCGTACGCTCACCGTATACCTCCACTCTCATTTCTTTAAAAACGTGCATTTGAACGAGCAACCACACAGGGTGTCGGGGTGTGGCCACTGCTGCCCGAAGTCGTGCCGTATAATTTGATACGATTTTAGCGGAGTTTCCACTCATTTTCTCTACCCTTCATAGTTCATACGTCGTTCTATGTCTGGTATAGTCTATTACCCTAATCAACGACAGAAATCTATAATACGTTAAAAAAAACTCATATATATTTTGATAAAGACGGTTATGGATCCATTCAGTAATATCATAAATGGTTATGAAACAGCAAGTTTTCCGCCGATGACATAATCAGAGGGAATAAACCGTCAGATACGTCATTTTGACTTAATGGTGACTTACGGTTTAAATTAAAAATATTTAATTAATTAGTTAACAAAATTAATAATTATTAAGACTTTGTGGTTTCTAGAATTTTGAGTAGTCCTGAACACGAGTTTCGGATCTACGTATAATTAAGACAAAATTTAAACTGTTAAATATAACAGGCAAATCAATCGTCGCGGCCGGATTCCTGGCCTTTTCAGCCAATTAAATCTCCCGAGAGCAACAGATTGAGGCGCTAAGAGGTTTTAACAGTTTCGCGCTAACTTTTTTTCTGATGACAAATGATTCTCAGAATTTCGCGCCTATTACTGTACTTCTTACAGAATAAATTAAGCCTGGAAAGGAACCCCGAATAATTAATATTTAATTCTTCGTCAAAAATAATAACGACTAAGCATTTATATGCAGAAAAATACTTTCATTAAGGCAGTAGATCCTCGAAAAAAACGCTATTTTTGTGAAATTTTTCTGAGATTGCTATTGAAGATATAGATGTAGGATTTGAAATGCTTAATAAATACATTCTTGAAGTACATAAAAAAATTTTTTTTATTTAATTTATACATTTTTATACATGTAAAATATGGTCAAAGCCAGCACCTCAAAAAGTAAGTAACGTTGTTGTGGTCGTAAAATTTTACCGACTGATGGTCTGAAACAAAGAATCAAATAGTTGTATGTTCAGGTTGACTCCAGAAACCAATATAACTAAAATATTTTATGTACGTGCAAAATCAACAAAATGGCGGCTCAAATACGAAAGAAAAAAATTGCTTTTTTTCTGTCTTTTTCGCAATAAAAATATAGTTAGAATTACAATTTTAAGTTGATTGTATTTAGGACGGTTTTTACAAAGACATTGAATATGTGTTCAAAATTTCAGAAGGATCGGTTGAATAGTTTTTTAGTTTTCACGACCACGGTACTTGAAAACGCTGTTTTGAGAACAACGCGTTTAAAATTTTTATAAGTGAAAAATCGTAGAAAAAATTATCTTACGCTCAATCAGCGATGCCTGGGCCATACAATATGCCTTCAACATATTTCAGGCAAGTATTTTCATCTAATTTAGCCTGCTTTTTTTGAGTTCTGCTCTCCTTAGAAGCTTCAGTCAAGCGGCGGTTCTCTCGAACGATGCGCTGTTAGTCGCGCACATTGACGAACTGCATGGCGGTTTGGCCGATTTTCAGGCCCATAATTTCCATTATTTGCAAAAGTGGGCTGAATCCTTCATTAAAAATGCACGCAGCAGTGAGCATGCAATTTTAATGATTTTTTTCCATTATAGATATGCTTCAGTGCCATAGCCCAAACTGTTGAAACACTCATTGTTATTTTGAGAGTTTCTGCCTAAATACCTCTCCAGCAATTCCTTTTTTATTAGATCTTCGTAGATCGGTTTCAGCACCTCTTGTACGTCACTAGCAAGAACAGCACGATGTTTATAATTTTTTAAAGCGTTGTTTGCTTGGGCCTTCTTATACTTGTACCAGCTGTCTGAACAGTACGTCTGCTGTGGTTTGGAATCTGTTGAGATTTTGTGGTAATAGCCGGCCCAGATCTCGTTTCGCATGCCTTCTACTGAATTTGAATTCAGTTTGGAATTTAGATGGACGACTAGAAGTTTTCTGTGCACGATACACTTTCTTCGTATCCATTGCGAATAGATAGATTTTTCACTTTTGAACTTCGCATAGTTAGACTACCTGAATCTTTCTAAAATTTTAAGCTAACATTCTTGAATATATTTACTTTGCGAAAAATGTAAAAAACGAAAAATATTTTTTTTCAAAGTTGTAAAATAGAATACTGCCTTAACGGCGTATAAGTTAGTCGATGATCGGTCAAGGTAGAAAATCGAAAATCGACTAGTGTACAGGTTATCTGATGTGTACCTTCTGGAGGGTATAAGCCTCCCATACCGACAGTAGAGTAGGACACGTAGCGCACTTAGCAGTGATTCAGAAGAATGTGAGCCTTCCTTATCGACACAACGCCGTATAGTTTAGAAGTAAAAATATTCTTGGCGCTCGGTAAAATAGAGAACCGGTTGGAGTTATCAACTGTCTCGCGAAGATTACATAACCTTGAATTAAGCACACACGTAGGAAAGTAGTGTAGTTTAAGCTTTAGGGAAGTTGCGTATATATCCTTTGCGTATATGCATGCGTGCATGTATTAGGGTCTCTGTAGCGACTATCGAGAATTGAGAGGTTAGGAACTGTTTCCCCACGTGGGTTCCTCCGCCGTGGTAAGGCTTTTAGGTCGGTGAAAAAATCATTTAAAACAAAAATGAGCTTGTTCTCCACACCTTCGTTTTCAAACACCATAATGGTCCTAGTAATAATAAATAATCCTGCTATTTTCCACTCGTTATCGCAAGACGATATGTATAACAGGTTAAAAAGCATACAACGATATGTACAAAGAGTTTTCTCAGCATACAACAACATTGAAACAGAAATTATATAAGATCTTCCGAGAAACGGAATTAGGCAACAGTAAGTCTTTCGCTTACCTGCAGAAGATGCTGCAGGAAGCACACACCCACATTCTCCGCGAAACAATATTATCGTTTTGGCGAACCGGGTTGCCAAAATACATTCAGTGTGTAATGTTGCCAAATACATTCATGCTCAACGACAACGATGAGCAAATGCGACCGTACACGGACAAGGTATTGGATGTGTACACCGAGGACAGTCACTCTCGCGAAGAGAAAATGCTTTGGAGAGACTCCGACACGACGTGATTGAACTTAAACGCGCAGATGCGAATAAATTCACCCCGTCGAAATGTCACACAGATTGCAAATGCGACTCAGGTAGATTGTACTACACTCCGTGTAATGTGCCCCCAAGCAAAAAGGAGTCGCTGTCAAAACTGGGTAACACGCGCAAAAAACTACCCCCGAAGTCACGGGACAACAAAAAAGTGAGGACAACAAAATCCGAAGCTGACGCACGGCTTTTACAGAGTGCATTATGAATACGGTAACTTCGCGAGATACTGCCACCTACAGTGCGTTAGATCCGCGGATTTCACCCCCAATAAAAGGAAACCGTCGGAAAACTAGGACGCTGAGACGTCACTGAGGCGACGTCGCGCTAGTTTTGTCGAAGCGTCTCTTAGTTAAACATAATACGGCTGGGTTTACTTTCATCATAGATACAAGAGTCAATATATCGGTCGTTCCCGCAAAGCTTACAGTACCTGAACCTGGCTCGGAATCGCTGTAACTTTTCGTAGCCAATGGCTCGCAGCCAATCATAAATACCTTCGGGAGGAGACAGATTCCAATCGACCATGGTTTCCAAGAAAAATTACCATGGAACTTTATCGTCGCGGAAGTCTCCTACCCTATTATCGGCAGTTAATTTTTAGAAAATTTTAATTTAGTCCTCGATCTTAATACTAATTTCTCCTACCCTAATACTAATTTCTCCTACCCTAATACTAATTTCTCCTACCCTATTATCGGCAGTTAATTTTAATAATAATTTGATTTAGTCCTCGATATAGATGAAATGGTCAAATGCAACACACGAGTAATGCATAATCATGCCGTATACGCAATCGACCCTAGCAATCCGTTCGCGCCGATTATACAGAAATTTCCACGCGTTCTTGGTATTGAACAAGAGGGAGAGTGAATCGATTGAGATGTTTATCACCATATTAAAACCACGTGCTCTCCCCTTATCCAGCACGTGCGGTGACTGAGCCCGGAGAAATTACAGATTGCTAAGGTACAGTTCGAAGAAATTCATTCAAATTCGTAAGAAATTCAATCCCGTGCAACAGAAGTTCACCACGATATATTATACGCTAAAAACATTCTTTTACTACCTCAAGCGAAGGACATGCGACGTAGTAACTGATCACAAGCCCTTTGTTTACGCGCTCGCGCAATCGCAGGATAAGGCCCTGCGATCTGATACCGGCAAATTAACTATTTAGGACAATTGAATTTAAAGAATTCTCCTGTATAGAAAATTTCTGCATTCCACCCATGTTACATTGGGCGGACAAGTGGAATGAATCGGATCCGAAGTTCGAGCTCATAAATCCGCATGTTAACGCATTCGATTTGCCGACCTTATTCGACGCGAAATCGTTAATCGAAAAATACCGCATAAAAAATAAAAATATCGCATGTTTGGGAATGAGAAAAAAAACGAGATGTCTTCCATGTCTCTGGTATATACCAAGTTGCGATACTGCCTCTAAAAATTCCCGTAATGAGTTTTAAAATACTCTCAGACCCGATTTGTAACATCTTAGGGAAAATGCCATCAGGTCTTGGTGTCTTATACGGTTCAAAGGAGTGAATCGCCCATTTTATCTTCTCTGGAGTCACAATTTGAACAGCCGTTTTCCAATCCGCACCCACCAACCGTTCCGTCCTGGTGTGGTGTGTTTCATTTTTGCAGTTCCTGATGAAGTCAGGAAAATTAGCCCTCAGAAGAAGTTCAAGCGTGCCCTCTTCTGTATTTAATACTATTTAATACTTAACCTAACAACGCACCAGTATGCGTTGTTAGGTTTTCTAGCAGGCTTTAATGGACAGTTGACATAATGAACTTGAAATAATGTCCGGTCTAGCTGAAACTCAGTGCCATATTCTCCTTTAAGATGAGCAATGTTTTCACGAAGTTCATCCTTAAATAGTTCCCAATCTGTATCTGTTGGTTTTCTCCTCGATTGCATTCTTGTGTTAAGACATTCTAAGTGGAATGTTATGATACTATGGTCCGACATGGATGGTTTTTTTTCCACCTTCCATCCATGTATAATACTCCTCGTTTTAACAGATGCTACAGTGAGGTTAAGTTAGTTACTTCACTACAGTGAAGTTAAGTAAATTAAATCGTCATCGTCGATTTCGCAAATCTTTCTAATAACCGCTTTTTTCAATAAGAAGCAGGTTTCTGCAGGCATTTTCCCACCGAGGTATTCACCACACGTAAGTGTCACCCTAGGTAGATGAAATGCTGCCCTTGTGTACGTACCCTTCTTGCGTCTTTTGCGCAGTTTCTTAAGCCCCTGCTTCGTAGAACCAAGGCTGGTTGAGGGTCCCCTTTTTCCCGAATCAGTGGCTGGAGTAGCCGAGGCCGACGCAGTCAGTTCGGTTAGTACCCTTCTCTTCTCCGTCTGCCGATCGAGGAACAGATAGACCCTCCACCATGGCTTTTTGTTTTAGAAGTTTCCTTCTCTGTGCTCCACTCAGGTTCCGGTTCATGCCCACGCCTTTATGTGCACTTGTCTCCCCCTGTTAAATGGCCTGAACAGGTCTCGGTGCTTCCAAGATGGTGTCTGTCGGTAGAAAAGCCCGACTTTCTTTCATCTCGTACTCCCCCTCTACTTCCATCTCAGTGTTTCCAGATTTGTTCATTCTGTTCTCACGAGTATTGCGAATATATATAGTCCACCCGGCATGGGCCGCAACTACCGGATAAGCCCTGCAATACGACGGGATTCGGCCTGGTTTCCCGAAGGAACCGTTTGCGATACAATCGCCTTTGTGCCATTCATCCTTCGGCACAGTATCTAACACTTTGGATTAGGGGCGAATAAGCAGACCAAAAGTCGCCATTTTTTCAACCGCAGACTGCTTCTTGATTACCCACGGAGCCTTACCCTCTTCTCTGACTCATGACTCTCACATCCATACACTCTCAGTATCATCTAACCATTCTCAAAATAGCCCATTTATAGGGATCCTATCATCGGGTAGTTTGAAGAGCCCGTTTATACGGATCCGAATTCCCGATCCAAGTACAGATACCAAAAGGGATCTAGTACATCCACCAAGCGCTTCTTGTTGCTCCCCCGGCTTAAGCCTTTTCACCCAGTCACGGTCATGCAGGCCCTAGAGAAGGAAGTCTGAGGAATACTTGGTAAATGATTTATCTACTAATGGATTTAAATAGAATATTTTTAGTATTAAAATATTTCGGATTTGGAAAGTATTTGATACAATTTTTTTTTCTAAAATACATGAGAAGATGTATTTAATATTCTTTATATGCTAAAAAACACGTCAAAATCAACTAAATATTTTATTTGTGGTAAAATTATATTTTTGGAGATTTTATTTCTTTTTCAAATAATTATTATTTAATGAATTCAATGAAAAAAATCTACAATACTATGCAATATAATTATTCAATAAAAAACATAATATTGTAATATTTCATAAATATTTACAATATTATTTTATTTATTGAATAAAAGAAATATCATAAGATACGTAAATAGTTTGAAAGAATTACGAAATATTAAACTTTGTTTTGCGAGCGAATATCAGAAAATAAGATATATTTATAGAACCCCCACCCCCCTTGATTTCGAATATAAAACAAAATGTTATTTTTATATAAAATTTTATATAAATAAAGAATGATAAGTGTTGTCTAAATTACTTGTCTCCCAAATTAAATTTATATTATTGAAATTTTTAAAACATCAATACCTTTGAAAGTTTTTCTTTTATATCTATGATTAAAATCTTGTTCTAAAATATTTATATTTTCACAATGAAAAGATTGTAACAAGTCTAAGAGCGTGGTCATGTTAATTTATAAAAAAATCTATTTGATGAAACTTTATAAACTATATTTATATATACATTGTACATATACAAACGATGATGCAATTCGGTCAATAATTTGTCCAGTTACCACCGGCGACGATAATTGCCTGGTATCTTCGAAGCATGCTTTTTACTAATTTGACGACGTATTCTAGTGGCGACGATCTCTAGAACCGATGAATTTGGTAAAACAACTGCTTCAAAGAGTTTGTTCATCTTCCACGAAGCTTCTGTTTAAAATACGCCGATACATTTTCAATAGGATTTGCATCGGGCGCCTGCGACATCTAACCAAATGTAACGATGCCAGATTACGTCTTCCACTTAATACAGAGCTTGCTACGGTTTTTAGGATCGTTCTCTTCCTGCAGAATCTGATCTTCATTTTTTCTGATGAACCATCGTTTGGCAGATGGCAGTAAAGCCTTTTTATAGATTTTTATCATTTTCTGGGTGTTTAAGTTATTATATAAGTTGTCAATAAACTGGTGCAAAGTGCCAAATCTCTGTTTTGAGGAGCAGCCCCAAAGATGCACCTTTATTCCGTGATTTACGGTCCGCTAAACAAGCCCTTTGGTAGAAGTTGACCAGGCTCGTCTGAGGACACAACGTGTCCATATAGAACATTCATCAGTAAAAATGACATTTTCAAAATCTCTAGCAACATTCTCATGCGCTCAAGCAAATCGCTTTGTCACATGTTTTGAAGTCAATAGAGGCTTCTTCATTGTATTGCGCCATTTCAGGCCGTGAGTACGAAGATCGGTTCGGATAGTTTCGTAGGAGATATCTAAACCTTTTGCCATTAATTTTGCTTGTCCTTGCAAAATTTTAAAGCAAAATTCCGCAAAAACAGTTTCACTATTCTTTCTTCATATTTTTTGTCCACTTTTCCTATCGAGCAACGATCTGCTAAATCGTCTACACTTCTAGTCACTTTATATTATTGTTCCCACTTCTGTACAAATGTCTTCGACTTTCTCATATATTTAGCAGCCACTGATTACGACATTTTGGGACCTTTCGGGTAGATGCAAAGGAACACAGCCTCGTAGCGTGACTCGTACTTAGCGCTCATGTCGATTAACGTAAGTCTCTTTCAAAAGATCAATGACAACTGAATCTTGGTCCAAAATGCATCAAGGACAAAACTTCTTTCTATCGGCTCGCGAAGGAATTAGAGCGAAATCATTACCTGTCAGTAAAGTCAATCACGCTCTTACTTGACTGACTATATATTTCTTTAGCCCAGATGTACCATGCACACTTTGTAAATTATACTGAGTTTCATATATTCTTTATTTTAAGTATCTGCCCATTTATCCAATATAATATTTGTCACAATCTTTACAATTTAATTTATATACTACTCCTGATTTTAAACATTTACGATTATTATCATTATTAATGTTAAATAAACTACATATATTATTATTATTTTTTAAGTAAACTTGAATTTTATGTTTTTTGCAAAAACTTCTAATACTTTCTGATGACCTTTTGCATATCAAAACACCACAATATTAATATTATTTTTATTTTTCATATTATATTCTTGACTATTAAAAAAAATCTAATTCACTTTCTCCGCAATAATTTTTACCATAAAGTCTAATGGATAATAATTATGAATGAATAT
This sequence comes from Sycobia sp. Sy_11, assembly GCA_018907035.1. Lineage (NCBI taxonomy): Eukaryota > Metazoa > Arthropoda > Insecta > Hymenoptera > Epichrysomallidae > Sycobia > Sycobia sp. Sy_11. Next base: position 2,290,560 of record JACCIC010000052.1, on the reverse strand, counting down.
CTCTTTAACTAATTTTAAACTATATTTTCTAAAATCGTTGTGTAATAATTTGATTCCTCTGACAATGATACCCTTTCTAGTGTATATCTTATTTTCGAATTGGTAGTGTGAGTTAAAGTTTAACCTACCTGACGATGTAGCTTTTCTATACCAATTTAATGTTACTCTTTTGTTATCAACTTTAATAGCATTGACATTCAAAACACTTAATTTAATTTTTAACTCTATATTTCTTTTGTAAATTGAATTCTATCATATATAAAATTAAAAAGATGCACCATTTCTCTGGTAAAAATCTAACACTTTTCAATAGATTGGAAAGTAATTATTAGGTATTATAAATAGAATCAACTATCATGGCTTCAAACTTCGCAAAACTTGAAATGAAGAATGTGAACATTGTCAATAAAATTATGAAAGAGATAGAAATTAGGTTTAAAGCTGGAACCATTTTCTGGCTAGTAAATTAATATTTTAATTCGTATATAAGATTCAATTACTACAATCGAAAAAAATTAATATTTACAAAATATTATGACATTATGCTGTTTATAAAATAAAAGAAACATTAAAAAAAGTAATTAAAAAAAAGTTTGAAAAAATTACAAAAGTATATTAAAGCCTGTTGTGAAAATGAGCCTTTTCAATATCAGAACTTTTATGTATTTTAGCATTAACTCTCATGAGAGAATGAGATTTATTCATTTTCTCTGAAAATGAGATTTAGTTTATTAATATCTAAAGAATGAAATAGAAAAATAAACTATCTTAAAGAATGAAAGATTCTATTCATAAATGAGCCACGTATTGAATAGTACTTTACTTTTAATTTACCATTCAAAGTTCCATGCAATCAGTATTTTTGCCAGTTTTGAATGTGATTGTCAAATATCTATTTTCCAATCATTGTAGCATTTTGGAAATTAAGTTGCACATTCGTTTTTATAAAACACATGTCTGTGCTTGCCGTCACTCCGTCCACGGCAACGAAACATCCGCCTTTTCTTCATTATTTCCGATGCAGTGGAGTGGGCTGTTATAAAAAAGGGTATCTGAACAAAAAATATGAGTAGGGACCGATGTAGACAAAGAAACATAATCTTTATTCGTAGACGCGTAAATCTCGCTTCATCAATGCATCCGTATATGCAAGCAGTTACGCGAGTGTTGACAATGGACAGGAAAAATAACAACTACTGGTCTTTGCCGTGTTCGCTGCACTTCGTTTCGTTCCCCTTCGTTTAACCTCCTTTTTCTCGCTAGCGATGACCCACTTCTCTGAGCCTTGATTGGCTCACAGACATGGGCCCGTACTGCAAAAATGGACCTACATGAATATTAATATTTACACATGAATTTTCTTTCCCGATACCATGCCGCTAATATGAGCAGTTATATCTCAAACACCGTGTATTTAGAGACAGTTGTACCATTCTGTCCAATGCGACGTTGTTGTTTTCATTTAAATTACAACAGAGGCTAAGCCAAATAATATCTATTTGCTCACAAGTCTCAAAAAACAATTCAGATCCACACTCCAATAACTGCTGGATAATGCAGACGAATTTTTCAATCTGCAAAAAATTAAGGCTTTCTTGTATTGTGGAAATTCCAAATTGAATCTTGATTTTGTACTAAATTAGATATTTCGTAATTAGTTTAAAAAATTCTCGGCGCTTCCGTATAAAAAGGTGTAATCTCAGCTTTCGCATCAAAAATGTTTTATTTCAAAGACTCAGTTGGCACTAATAACTAATTATTCATAATATTCAATTTAAAATAGAAACGTAACCGTTACCCCACAGTTAAATAGTGTCTATGTAAAATATACTTTATGTATAAACATATATTGCCTATAAATAAGTTTGCCTATGATAATATTTCTACAGGCTGGAATTAAATAGAATATAAAATACGAGCCAGTGCTCAGCACCACCGCGGCACCAGTCCCCTCGCCGTACTCGGGCCCAAGTCAGAGCCCGTCAACAGGCCAACTAGCCGCCGGACCCACCGAGCTACAGTACGCCAGCGGGTCTCCTCCTACTCCCTCGAACCGTCCCGTGGCCTCTACCAGTCGGTCGAGTCCCCTCGTCGAGGGGCCTCCCTTGCATGGGTCATGCCCAGTGTGCCACCAGAGGATAAGGATTTTCTTTTCTCTCTAGCGCGGAACCTTGGAGCCAGAATCGAGCAAGATAGTGGCAGAGATCCTCGGCTACATCTTGGAGGCCGGCTTCCAGTAGGTGGGGATCCACGAACCGGGTCTCCTTGGCCACCAGCCAATCTCAGCGGCCACGGGCGTCGCTCATGTCGCCCTAGACGAAGACCAGCCGTCAACAACTGCGGAGCCAGACTCGGCGCCGCTCCAGCCAGAAATCATCCGGCCGAAGACCCTTCAGGCCCTGTGCCAGCGCCTGGATAATGTCTACTTCCGGCGCCAAGAACTGGAGGCTGAGGAGGCCAGCGCCCTCCAACAATTGCAGGACTTCGTCCAGAGGGCGACACCCGGAGAACGGGAGCTGCTGGAGCTCGGGGAGGTAGATTATCTCTCCTGGGCAGAACAACGGCGTAAGGATAACGCCATGCTCCACCGCTGGGAGCGTGGAGAAATAAGAAGCCGCAGAAGATTCCAGAGCGACACATACTATATTGTACTTATGTAATTAGACTCTGAATAAAGGCGCCCTCTAAAAGTATTTCGTCTAGGGATGGGAGTTCTTTACCCGTTCGCTCCTCAAGTTTCCCTATCCTGATACGATGGTCAACATGAAAGAGAGATTTTGGGTCAAGCTGCCACGCTTCGGCTACCAGCGTCTGCAGGGGGCGTGTGACGGGGAACGCAAGCGCCGCGTACGATTGCTTTCCCACGTCCTTATGCTCTCTCTCCATTCGTAGCCCTGTAAATATGTAAATACGTTCTGTAAAAATAAATGTATATATATATATATGTAAATATAAAGCTTCTATGTGTTACAGGCCGACGCATGATTACACCGGCGGAGAGGTAAGTGAGAGAGAGAGAGTGGGGAGTGGGGAGAGACGGCCGCGCGCGCGAATTTGAGAGTGAGAAGACAAACCAGCATACCTGGGGTATGCCAATATTGTAGGCGGCTTCGCTGTCATGGGGCTCCGCAGGGACTGGCGCTTGCGTCCTTCGAGGGGTTACAATTCGCGTCCTACGCGGTCTCCCTAATGTACGCGGCGCGTCATCGGCGTTACGTCGCGTGGCATTGCCCGCAGGAGTATCGCTTCGCACGCTCGTACCGGGATTATAATGAGGCGCGTCGTCGGGGCGCCGTATGCTCACCAGGGGTATTACAACGCGGTTTTGCTCGCTCGCCTCGACATTACAATCAGACGCATCATAATCACGCTCTTCGCCCGAAGGCTTTTCCGTGTCGGAGCCGCTATCATCTTCGGGGTCGTGGTCTCGATTGTAGGGCTCCAGGTCGGCGACATGATGCTTATGCCCATCACGTCTCCAGCTACTACTGCCCAAGGACGGGTGACCGTTCGATGGCCCATCAGGCCAGCTGGTGCAGCCTGCTCTACCTTACATTGCCGGCACACTGTGCAGTCACGGACAAATTGTGTCACATCTTTCTGCAGTGAGGGCCAATAGTATGATGGTGCAATACGGTCGTACATCTTATGGCGTCCGCAATGACCAGTTGTGGGTTCCTCATGACATTCATGAAGAACGGTACGGCGATCTTCTTTAGGCAGGACCAACTTCCACGCATCCTGGTCATCAACTAGATCTTCGACGGCAGGATCGGGACGGTAGTAGTATAATCGCTGCCCAACGACTTTCCACCATGGGTGGTCGGTCGGATCGCTCACCACTTTCTTACGAAGACGCAAATACCAGGGGTCTTGCACATCGGCGACGCCCAGGGAGGCGACTTCGCAGGTCGGCTCGTCTTCGTACAAACGAGAGAGAGCGTCTGGTTCGCAATTTAAGATACCTTTCCGGTGGATGACTTCGTATTCATACCCCTGTAATTCCAAGGCCCAATGGGCGAGTCTGCCCATGGCGTTGCGCAATGAGTGCAGCCAACGAAGGCTGCTATGATCGGTTATCACCTGAAAGTGATAGCCCTCGACGTACGGGCAAAATTTACGCACAGCCCATAGCACGGCGAGGCACTCACGTTCGGTGACCGAATAATTATGCTCAGCCGCAGTCATCGTACGACTAGTGTAGGAGATCACGCGGTCCACTCCACCAACTGATTTTGTTAGCACGGCGCCCAGTCCCGAGTCGCTGGCGTCCGTCTGGATGACGAACGTTTCTCCAAACGATGGTCGAAAAAGGACTGGTGCAGATGCGACGAGCGCCCGGATCTGTTCGAAGGCTTGCTGCTGCTCTTCTCCCCAATGATACTTGATGTTCTTCTTGGTTAATCGGGTGAGAGGCTGAGCAAGCGTTGCAAAGTTCCGTAATAACTTGCGATACCAGGACGCAAGGCCTAGAAACCTACGGAGCTGCTTCACGTTCTTTGGTGCGGCGTAAGTCAATATTGCTGCAATCTTATCCGGATCGGGTCGGAAACCGTTACGATCCACGAGAACGCTGAGAAACCGTACCTCTGCGAGTCCGAATTTGCTCTTCTGCCTATTAATGGTCAAGCCGGCATCAGAAATTCGTCGCAGAATATTTTCGAGCCACCTGAGGTGCTCGTGAAAGCTCTTCGTAGCGATGATCACTTCATCGAGGTAGGCCAAGACCTCCGGCTCCATTTCAGGGCCGATCAGCTTGTTGCATAACTGCTGAAAGGTTGCAGGGCCGCCGGCGACACCATATGGTATACGCGTCCATTGAAATAACCCCATGCCTGGGACCGTGAAGACAGAGAGGTGTCGCGATTCCTCACGAAGAGGGACCTGATGGTAGGCACTGCTGAGGTCCAGTGTGGAAATGTATAGCGCATTTCTCAATTTCCGTAAAACTACGTCCATGTAAGGGAGCGAATACACGATGACCTTAGACACGGAATTCAATTTGCGATAGTCCACGTAGCTCCCGTCGCTCTTGCGAACCATCACGACGGCGCTGGACCACTCGCTGGTTGATCTGCGAATTACGCCTTGATCAAGCATTTTGCATCGATCACGTGGTCGGTCAGATACGTGCAGCCCAGAGGCTGCTTAGCCGGAGGCAGCATCCGATCGAGGAGTTTCTCGACAGCTCGACGTTGACTATCGTCAATATCAGCCAAGCCTATAGAGGCAAGCGAATACGCCGAGGCGTACTGATACAATGCAGAGTTGTAGCGGAACGAAATCCGCAGTGTACCCACCACCGTGAATACCGATCGGGGTTAACACTTGTGGCTGAGTCAGCGGAGTCACGATCGTGATGCTCCTCCTTTACAGACAGGAGGGGTCAATCATCATTACCCGGTGTCCTCGCAGCTGCCTGCTGATCTTCAGAAGTCTCATGGAGCGTAGGGGCGAGTTGGACCTCAATCGCTCGGCCTTTTTCGCATTTCCGGAACACTCGGGACAGCTGCGTAGGGTATGGCCTGGACAACTACAACCCCAGCATGAGAACTGCGGATCAGGACCTGCTGTCCGACCTTTGTTATTGTCGCTGAGGGGCTTACGTACGAGCTTTCCCCTGAAGGTTGGCTTCCTCTCCGACTTAGGTGAGGTCGACGCTCTGGTCTTCCGTGTACGCGGCGAACTCGGGCATGGGTCGCAACTGCTCCTCTTCGTTATAAGAGTTGCGATACCTGGCGCCTCTAAATCGGTTGGGTGGCTCTTAAGCCCGCCTCTTGCAAAACTTCTCGCACTAAAGCTTTGAAATCGGGCGGCTTCATGTCTATGGCCCCTATCTTTGGGTTCAGGCGCGTCCGAGAAGTGTCTGCCGCATGGAAAGCCACTTCGGGCATTATGCAGTCCTCGGATGACGGAGGTGGTTTGTAGTTGCGCTCCACGTCGAGGACGCATTCGGCCTCTCGAGCGAGCTCGATTAGCCGATTTACGCTCGTAATCTTCTCCCGCGGAACTAACTTCTGTATCTCCGGGAGTAGAATACGGTAGATAAGAGCGAGCTGTTTATCGTTCGACCATGGTTCTTCGAACCGATTTAAAATCTTCAATCTTCAATCTTCAATCGATATAGGATCTTCAATCGTAGTCACGTGTTGGCTCGCGTTTGGCCTGTGTACGCCGCTAAGCTTCGCTAAACAGCTCAGCTAAAAGCGTCGATCGACGCCGTAGCAGGTCCGGGCTGCGTGGCAGAACTCTTGCCACGTGGTCCAGTCTTTCCGGAATAGACGGTACCAGTGTAGGGCGACACCGTCGAGGAGCTCCGTCATTGTATTGAGCATGTCTTCGTCCGTGAGCAGCGTCAATCTGCGACATTCCGCGATCCTTTGTAGAAATTCCTTCACGCTTTTTCCCTTAGCACCATCGAACCTAATTTTCCATTGGCGCACAGTTTTACCAATGTCCGTGCGCTGGGCTAAGGTGCTTGATAGCGTTGATCGCGTTATATTCGTCGGCGAGCTCATCACATCTCGGTTCATGTGATGCCCCCTTCCTTCCAGGCCCTTGGTACCGAGGGTGGCAAGGAGCCGAAAAGATAGGCTCGCCGGTCGACCCTGAGAATCTATTGCTCTTAGAGTCTCTGTCATTTTCCAAGTATTGGAGGTCATACGTGTCTTGGAAGGTGACACGATCGCGTCGCGGCGTTTTCTACAGCTGTTGTTGAATGCTAGCCAGCGTAGCATACATTTCATTTTGCCGGTGCTGCAGATCTTGAACAGTGCTGTTCTGTTGCCGCATCCAAGTTTTTAGCATATTCTGTAGATTGTGTAATCCATGACTAATTGCTACATTGTTTTCGGGGTCAGCAGATTGAGGCTCGAGTGCTGCTTCCGACGCATGGGATGCGACTTGCATCTGACGTGTAATGTCATTCGTGACACACGTATCGGGAGGCGTAGCTACGCTCGTGATGGCTGCCTGAATCGGCGATTCATTGGCTGTACTCCATGCGTGCGGTTCGTGCCTGTTGATCTCTGCTAAATTGAAATCGATCAGATTTTGTAGTTGCTGATCGGCAGCTGTTGTGCTACGTCTTTGGCCTGTGCTCGAATTGACTTCCCGAGCCTGCTGTATGTCAGCTGCTTCATCAGCTTGTTCGGCGTATGTCGCCTCCATTTTCTTTAAAATATATGTCTTCGTTGCGTCACGCATTGTCGAGGTTACAACAATTTTTAGCAGATTTTTATCTCTGCGCTCGCGTGTTTTTACGGTATCATTCCCGCTCTCACATTCCACAAAGTCTCCCGGGCTATAATTTCCTGCCTGTATGCTATACCGCCTGGCAGCCCTTTGAAATGGGGAACTATCATTTTTCAATTCTAAGTCCGTTGTAATGATGTTTGTCTCCTCCTCGCATAAGCTTTGAAGCCAGTCGTTGAAATTGCTTGGCCGGTTTGCCATCTTTTATTTATTTAACTGACGGAAAACTGGAGGAAGACAAACGAACAAAGAAAAACAACGTGAGAAAAAGAAAACAGAGCGGCAAAAAAATTTCTGTCCTATATTTATAAAAATAAAAAAAAAGAAAAGGCGAGAAATTTTAAACGAATTATTTAGAATTGTTAATAAATAAGTTGACAAATTAATTAATCCACTCAATGGACAACAAATTTCTCGGTCGTATTCCAGAAATTGGAAAACAGTAAAAATAGTAGAAATAGATCAATTTAACAAACCATTAACCATTAAAAAAAACAAATTTAAGAGAATTTATTAATTAATTCATTAATTAATTAACAAATATTAAATTAGTCAATGAATTAAATAATTAAAATAGTCTAATGAATGATATAATGTCCGTAACTAACCCGTTGAGCGATGTTCGTGTGATGTTTGTTACGGCAAGATAGTACTTTCAATTGTATCTGTTTATTCTATATAATACTTATAAATATTTAATACAATATTTATAATTATTTATAATACAACTATTATATTTAAAATACTATTTCTAATTATTTACAAAACAATTGAATTCAATAATTTATAAAATATATAGATTTTATTTATTAGTTTGTTTATTGATTGTTAAACTATTTAGTATTCGCTGTTTACAGTGAGCAGCAGAGAAAAAAAAATAATGAACAAAACATTTTTGTTTGGCAAATAGTTAAAGCCGACAATGTGGAGATACAGTGGATTGCGAGGGCGAAAGCGCAAAAATTATAGGTGACTAACACAAAAAAAGAAATATGTAAGAAACAGAAAAAAAAACAAAAACTTTATTTTCACCACAAAAGTAAGAAGAAAAAAAAATTTTCAAAAATTCAAAAATTTTCAAAAATTTTCAAAAATTTTCAGAGATTTTCAGAGATGTATTTAAATTGTGCTGCTTTTCAGCCGCTTTCACCGAATTACCGTTGGCCTTGGTCAACTCAGAGAGTATTTACGTCTACGAGCTCTCAACCTAAACACTCGCGATGCGTAGTGCGTTCGCACTGTGTAATATCACGATTTTCTATACCATATAATTATTAAATTATTTACGCGCATCCGCGTCACTTGCGAGTATTCGCCGGGGCACGAAATATAACAAAATATATTATTGAATATATCATAAAACATATAACAAAACATACAATACAATATATAATAAGATATATAATAAAATATATAATAAAACATGTATGAATGTATATATCTTCTTATATCCAATTGTGCGATCCCGAGATCGCGTTGGGTGCCATTTAATGGTGCACGTGTCCGCCTCGAGCACGAAGACGGCGGACAAGGCCGTTGCAAAAGGTGTGCCCGGCTGGGCTTAGCCCCGAATTATTTCGGTTCGCGAGGGGCGAAATATCGCATGCAGGATTTGCGCGAGCGGTAAGGTGACTAGTTAAATGCACTGGGAATAGTGAAATCAAAACCCAGAGTAATTAGAATCGACGAGACTTTAATATCTAGAAAACATACAACAAGCCGAGATGGGGCGGCTACTCCGCACAGACGGGAGTCGAGCGGCAGGCTCGTCCGCTCGAGTTCGGCAGCGGTGTACGGCGGTAACACACACGGCAGCGACAACAACACGCGCGTTCTGCAGCGTACCCTCCGCGAGGACGACGTACGTGTTGAGAGTGTGTAGGGAATGCCTAGAACACGAGGCGTGTTCTAGGCATTCACAAAGCCACAACACGCAAGCCAATAAAGCCCGAAGTACGCAAAGAAAAAGATAGCACGCGCTTCTCTCTAAGGCTGTCTTCTAACTGTCAAATTCGCGCGCGCGAGCGTCTCTCCCCACTCCCCGCTCGCTCTCTCTCTCTCTCTCTCTCACTTACCTCTCCGCCGGTGTATTCGTGCGTCGGCCTGTAACACATAGAAGCTTTATATTTACACACACACACATATATATTTATATATATATATATATATATATATATATATATATATATACATTTATTTTTACAGAACGTATGTACATATTTACAGGGCTACGAATGAAGAGAGAGCATAGGGACGTGGGAAAGCAAGCATACGCGGCGCTTGCATTTCCGTTACTATATATATATATATATAATAACGATATTTACACTTTTATATAGTAAATTTATAAATATGTGTGTATATAAAGATATAGATAGCGCAAATGATTTATAAATACAAATTCCATTTTTAATAAATACAATTTTTTTCATCAATCATCACAGACCAGAAACAGCGTAAATATACATAAATAATTGAAATTGGTTATCAGAAAAGAGGAAAACTAATATTGAATTACGTTAATATTATAACATAAAGACAAAAAATGAAGTAAAAGTAATTTTAAATTGTTCAATAAACCAATATAAAATTGAAAAGAATTAATTAATGTTATTATACATTGGATATAATAGAATCACCGTGTTAGAACCAAGAGCACTATGAAGGTTAGAAAAAAAAGTTAAATTAAAAAAAAATCATCAAAATAGCTGCTTTTATAGTAAAGATATTTTATATTAGAACTAAGATCGAGAACGACGTAGCTGGAGCTGTCTATGACGCAGTGCGTGAATGTGCCCATGCTCAGTATGTGGCGCCGCGATGTCTGCGCGAGGAGAGATAAGCTACCGCCAGCCGTCGCTGATGCCACGAGTAAAAACTTTTTATAAATGTTATATTTAAACATAATTACTAATAATTTAGAATGTATTAATAAATGTAAAGACAGATTAACCTTTATACTTGCACCTTGCCAAATTTCAAGTTAAAATGTTAATTAAATGACAAGTAATAAATAATAGTTTAAACAAAAATTTTCTGAAATAATATTAGTCGTATGAAAATGTGCAAGGGCTCAAAATTTTCTTTTTTAAGCGTAATAAAATGCATTTGTTTCAACATTCTAGCGTTAAAAACTTCCGAAATGTCGACCCTAGCAACGGCGTTTTTCAGTTTAAACAATATAAAAATTTATTTTAAAAATCTGGTCTTTTCAGCTTTGATTACTATTAATATCCTCTAATGATTGCATTTTACTGCATTAAAAAATTCCCAACCGTTGGTGAACTTCGCAATGGTTAAGTTGCAATATTAATATTTTTGCAACTGGTCGCCATTTTGAAAGTACACTTTGCAATTTGAAACATAGTATAAGTAGATGAAAAAACATCTATTTGCGCCATTATTATTGAATTTTAATTGTTTAAACAAATTGTATAGTTCTTTGAATATCGAAAATTTTTCCATTTTCATTATTTATTTAACAATAGAAAAATCGACTTTTTAAGTTGTTCATGTACGTAGTTTTGTTCAGAATTATCTCCTGCACAACTTTTATACGAAACATTTTTCGATTAGAGCAATATTATTTAAACTATTAAAGAAAAAGTAAAAAAAGAGATTTTATTTTTGTTATTTTGCAATAAATAAATACGTTGCCGATGGGGTACGATCCCGACAATTTAGGGTCTCATTCTACACATCCTCATCTATCATTTAATGCAAAAAAATAGGCGTTGGAGAAATTGTTGAATCAAAACCCTAATTTGCCTGGACTATATCTCGTTTCTTCTCTTTCGCCTTTCTTTTTCCCCACTATCTTCTTCGCTCTCTCTCTCTCTCTCTCTCTACCTCTACTATCTCTCCTTCCTTACTGCTGTCCACTGTCTCTCCTTTTTTTCTTATCTTACTTCTCGTCTTTCTTTCTAAGCTCACTCCTAACCCCGTCGACGATTCAGTCGAAAGAGAGTCATGCCGCAAGTCACCAATTTTGAGTGAGGGGGGGGGCTTAAACACGATAGTGGACGATGGTGATCGGCTCGCGTCGGGTGCAACTCTCCGTGGCGCCAAATACAAATTTGACCAAAGATTTCTCTAAATCGCACTTTAGAAATCGAATTGTAATTACTGCTAAAATTTGGAGTTTATATACAAGAAATACATATACAAAAAAAAATGTACGTTCGATGTTTGAAATATATAATTTTCCCTTATTATATATCCGAACAAAAAACAACGTAAGTACCAAAAAAAGATATGTCTTGATTCTTCTCTAAATATTGCATAGAATTTATATAAATAAATTATTTTGTTTATTATTATTCTTTTCATGGGCGCAACTTATTACTAAGGATTCTACAATTTCTTTCAAACACTAGTTTTTCATTTCTAATATTTTAGTTTGGAGATATATAATTTTTTTTTATATACGTCTGCAAACACAAAATTTTATTACCTTATGGTAGAATATCACACGCATTAGACCACGAATAATGAATTAACAATAACAATAATAATTATTCATTTTATACATTGAAACCTAATTTATTATTATAAATATTTATAGGTCTTCTGTAAATTCACAGAAATGGGAAAAGTGATGTTAGTTATTTTCCAATTTATTTAGTACATACACTTCTAATACAATTTCTACGTCTATTTATACTCTTCGTCAATAAAAAGAAAACTACAAAGCTATCGGAATGCGTAGAATAATTAATTATAACATGGATATAACATAAAAAATAAATAAACCTTATCAGAAAGATTAAAGTGCAAAATAAATTAATATTTATAATTCTTAAACTTTTTCATCAACTTTTTATACTGTCAATACTATTTTTACTAACTATTTTGAAATATTTATTAATAAATTTTATTTAGTAAGACAAATAATATTATTTAACTACAACTAATTTTTACATTATTAAATAAATTTAAAATTATTTTTGATATCAAATAGTATCAATAACCTTGAACAAGAATAAGATCGCAATACAAATCAAAGATGTAATTATTTTTAAGTACAGTTACATATATAGATAAAAAAAGTCGAACATCAGCTTCTTTTTATTATCCTAACTCTAAATATAATATTATTCTTATTTCTAATTAACGTTTTCCAACTTATACATTTGGATTATAAATGAAAGATTCAATTGTGACATTAAAGTTTCAAGCGTTCTTTGCTTGCTTAAAGTTTATATAAATAATTGACAAACGGTTGAGTCTTTGACTTCTACTGACATCTTGACATATGTATGTGAAAACATAGCGCAGAATATGACATTATTCTTGCTAAAAGAAGAATTTCACAATAAACCATTTCTAAAACACTATGAACATGAATTATTTAATCATTGCCTTATACAACAGGTTTCGGTTTATCCCTTCATCATTGGTTCGTCAGCTGATTGTAAGCAGTCGCGTGAGTAAAGCTTGTATCAATGGGAACGGTGAGGTAAGGGATCTTGATATAGCAACGAATACAATGCGCGCCCGCACGCGCGGGCGCCCTAAGGTTTATCGTGCCGTGGGATGGCGTGTGCGTCGCCTTCGTTCGCTCGGACGAGCCGTCACAATATATTTAAAATTCAATGGCAAGTACATATGATTTCCACCGTTTGCTGACATATATCGGCCCTGTTTATGTTTACTGGGTTATCAGATTAGCTTAGGAATAATTTTAACTTGCCTCGCAACACCTTTTAAGTATCTGTGTGGACAAGACATATCGTTTTTTTGAAGCAAATAAAAAACTTTTGAAATGTTTATAAATTCAAACTGTTCTTAAAATCAAATTTGCTTGATTTTAATAATAAATTGTGAAACAAAGGTTCAATTGTCATATGATTGGAGAGAAAAAGAAAGCGGCAGAAAGAGAAGAAAAACAGTTGATTTGGTAAAATCTTGTTATGTGACAACTGTATCATGTACATGCCATATGAAGAAAAAAATTGTATTATGAATTAAAAAAAAAAAATTTATATTTCTAATGCTGTTAATTAATCCTGTAAAAGTTAGAAAACATTTTGTAAATGAACCTCAGATATAAGTTAGCAATATTAGTCATACCAGAGCAATATCGGTAAGCTAAGTCGACTTCTCCAAGTTTATAGTTCGATATTCTTACAAGAAAGTAAATTAAGTGAATTTAACAGCAGTCTAGAAGCACTCTAAAAAATCGCCCACTTGGTCATTTGGATGTGTATACGTCAAGTATCTTTTAAAAAATCTTTCTTTAAAGCAAATGAATATTTGGCAAATCAAAAATCGAATTACTTCAAAAATTTAGTTTTCATACATTGAAAAAATATTGGCTGTATTTAAATGTATAAAATTTTAAAATCAAGAAAATCTCTAGTGAAACTAAATCAAACACACTGAATTAATTTATTTATTAACGGAAAATTATAAAAATAAATAAGATTTTTTGCATCTATTATTACTGCTATTATGCTTAAGAATGTATACTAAAAAATCCTGCACTTTTCACTACTATGCATCTTCTCAGAGACAAAATTAATTGACAACATTCTTTGTCTGAAGTTCAGCATTAGATTATGAACTTAACTTCTACCTATTAAATATTCTATATATCAAATAGTCTAATTCCAATAGCTATACATGTATATATTTTGAATGAATAACTTTTTTTTGTTTATACTTCTTATTTAAAATATTGAATGTATTATATTTATTTTGAAATGTTTCTCTATTTTACAAAATCAATTATATATTGCAATACAATCTAGATTCGCTTTAATATAATTAACTTAAAATTGAGATAATTATAACGGCAATTGTCAGCAATTGGTCTATATTTACAAATTGAATATGCCATTTCTCACATTCAAGTTAAACTGATACTACTCACACCTTGAATATCTTATAGATTTTATTTTTTATTATATCGGAGAATCCCCCCCTCTCTCACATCAAATCATACTAAACTAATTTGTGAAGACAAATTATATTTTTGTTTTTACAAGTTACATTATTATCGGATTTATCATATTTATGTGTCATTAAATACTTTTCACTACCGCTGACGGGATGTAATCCCCACATAACTCTCCCCATTTTTAAGATTTTTCGCCCTTATACATACGAGATGGAGAAAAATCTGGAAAAAGAAAAAGGTTTCTTTCTTTACCAGTGACCTATAACTAACGGTATTTATATAAAATGTTGCATTTTTCTTGAGCGTTCTCCTTAACTGTGGCGCCCATTCGCTGTAGATGATCCCGAGTGACGTCGTTAAAGTTTACTACTCAAATCTGGAACGATGCGTAGAAGGTTCTATACCTGCACAAGTTCACGAATGTCCTCTGGTCTAACGCTCTGATATTTCTGCGACCGAGGGTGTTTTCAACCTTAATGTCGGCCAGGGCTCTCCGCTCGGGTCCAAGAGCATGTCGTTAATGTCTCTATGGTAGCTGACCTGGAGGTTTCTTAGCCTGCTTTTTTCTCAAAGTTGAGATTTGAAGGCAGGGTGATTTCACGGACGCCCAGTCGTATCAGCACGTGGTTGTCATAGCTGCTACTCCTTCAGGGTGGTGAGCTCCCAATTTATTCGCCTTGTAGGCGTGATTTGTGTGAGTGTTTCGTGATGAGTCGTCTGATGACATGATCCCCAGCTATGTAAGAGAAATTAACCTAACTGAGACTACTACGTCGCCGTAAGATGTCAGGCCTGTGCCTTCTCCTTTGGGGCGCAGTAGTATAGGGTGGCGTTTTTTCTCGGGGAGGGGGTGAAACCCATTTCGGTGGACTTGGTTCGGGCTCTCGTATGGGGTCAGATTTTATGATGTCACTCTTTGACATGGCCCTGAACTTGTTGTGTTCCTCTAACAGTATCTACTCGTACTTGTAGTCGATTTTGTCTCCTATCGTCAAGGTGTCGTCGTCTCGAGGGCGTGATTTTGTCGGGGGGGGGGGAGGTTCAGTACGCGACTGGCGGCGAAACTCCTCCTGGAAGTTCGTGTCGCGCGGTGTAAGAGGCCGACGCGACTCGTTCTTTTTCCCTCCGTTTTTGACCTCGTTTTCGTCAATGAAGAATGCGGGTTTTACGCGATCTGCGAAAACCGTACACGTGTAACCGTCAACGTCAATTATAAAGTCCTTCCCGTCGTAGCTGCGATCTATTATTTTTTGCGGACCCGAGTATAAATGGTGAAGGGGTGTTCTCTTTGCCCCACTCTGTAAAAAGACGTTGTAGCAATCGTTGAAATCTTTAAAGACGAAGCCCTTAGTAGCGTTATTGTGATATAGGTGAACCGACTTGACATTGTTCATATACTCTTTTAGCTCTGTTAAAAAGACGCCGTCGTCGGGCTCGTATCCCTGGTCGATGTTGAAGGCGTCAGGGAAACGAAGCGTTGTCCCGTACAAATACTCCAACGAACTGGAATCTACACTCATCCAATTTCATGACTGTAGACCCAGCGGGACAGTTGGCATTCAGGATTGCCTCCGTGGTATTTGAATGCTGTCTTCCGATATCGTTGCAACCGCTCCAGCATACCGTCTGTGGCGGGATGATAAGCGGAGGTACGAATTCTTTCACACCCGGTGAAGTCGAGTACTTAAATAACTGAGCTTCGAATTGCGTACCCTGATCCGTCATATTTCTAAGCGGTGCACCGAACCTAGCTACGGATCTCTCGGTAATGTATCTGAAGGGTACAGCTTTTGGCCACCTACCGTATCTGTCCACCATGGTGAGCAGATGCTGTTAGCCCTCGTAATTCGGCAACGGCCCTGCAATATCAAGGTGTGCGTGCTCTAATCTCGAGTCTGGCGCGTTAAATTAAGAAGCTATCGGACGATTGTATTGCGTTACCTTGAACCGTTGGCAAAGGATGCATTTCCTGCAGAACCGTGCTATGTCGCGGGACATATCCGGCTACACGTACTGCTGGTACCGTAACCGATCGATTACTTCGCCACTCGGGTGTGAATTGTTATGAATAAAGGTAATACGCTCCTCCGTCATGTCATCCGGGTTATAGGGATGTACAGTGCTCCCTTTATATTACAGTAGAATGGCGTGTGGTCTGGGTCGTTGAAGTGAACCTGCTATAGCTTGAGCGGGTGGGATCTATCTGTCAGTATTCGGTATAGTTTTCCGTTCTCGTCCTATCTTTCAGCTAAAGATTTCACGTCAAACTTTCTTGGTAAATGAAAATCGTTAACATGTGCTCTAACGAGTTGGATTTTCGGATCCAGTTCATTCCACTTATTCGTTCAGTTTAGGATGGACGTTATGCAGAAACTTTCGATTCTCTACCACACGTCGGCGACGAGGTTGTTGTTGCCGGAGCGATAATAACGTATTATTTTGAGAGTATACTGATCTAGATAATTGACCTGGGGACATCGGATCCCAGGGGCTTTATTCTGCGCGGGATTAAACTTTGTACTGTAGAATGCTACAGGCTGCCATCGGTCGCTAACTTTCTGCTCGAGTGCGGCTCGAATGGCTATATCAGAAGCGTTCGTTACGAAACGAGTTTCTGCTTTTTCCGACGAAAAAGCGGTTTTGGAGACGTTGCCTAGATCCTATTTGGATTTCTCGAGTGCGGCGTTCCCGGCCGAATTCCAGTTGATAGGAAGCGTTTTTTTTGGTGGCATCCTGCAGGTATCACAGGAGCAGTCCCTGCGATTCAACGACGTCAGAAATCGACGTGCGGTAAAAGTTAACGAATTGGTCTATGTCAGCGAAAAGCATTTCAAAGTCTTTTTTCTGTTACTGTTCGGTCGATAATGCAATGAGGATATCGTCGAAGAACACGAACACGCAACATAAGTCGTCTAACGCATTTTTGATATAAGGTTGAAAAATCTGAGCGGCGTTTTTCAAGCAGTATGAGAGAAAGTTAATTCAAACAACCCAAAGGATCTGGTAGAACGCTTATGAAGATCTAACTTTGAAAAAACTGTCTACCCGTTCAGTAATGTGGGAAAGTCTTTTAAGTGAGGGAGCGGATATTTATTGATAGAATTGCCAATAATCGCCGCAAGTCTGCCAATCGCCATCCTTCTTTTTGACTATCTGTATTGAAGATGCCCAGGGACTTTTTGATGGCCTTATGATGCTTTTAGTCAGCATTTTTCAAACTGGGCTTTGGCGGCCTGAAGTATTTTCGGGATTAGTCGTCGCGCACGCTGGCTGAGTGGCGGCCCATGGTCATTATGTGATAATACAAGCCACGGTCGGTTAGGTACCCCTCCTGTTTTATCTCTAATACACGTGGCAATTTATCTAAAATCGGTGCATATGGGTTGCTGAGGTCAAACGCCTATACCGAAGGATTATGCATAATTCTAGCATTGCACTAACGGTCTCTTCGTAAACTTTTTTAATTTGAGGTAAGGGACTATATGGAAGTTCTCCAGGGAACTACTGCGTAGTTTTTGTTTAAATCCAAAATCTGTATTGATATCGTCCCGAAAGTGTCGATTGTCAAGCCATTTGCTGCGAAAAGCTTCCCTGTCTCCGAGCAAGGTTCCGGGCTCACGTTTTTTCGCGGGAATAACCGAAATGTCGGCTCCTATATCGATCAGAAAGGTTAGCCCGGATGTATCATCTTTTACTCTGAGATGCTTCGACTACGACGTTGGTCTCGTGGCATCGCAGCGCTCTAGTTTTCCGAAGGATTGCCTTTGTGTGCGGTGAACTCCGCGAATCTATTGTATAAAGGGTGGCAGAATTGCGTGGCCTTTATATCATAATACGATTTACTGAAACCGTCGGTAAGTTTCGGCGTTTTTCTGGTGTCCGGAGACTTAGACGATTGTCTGTCGCGTGAATTTGCCGGTTGAGGCGGCGTCTCTCTTTTGCTAGGGTACATTTTTCCCTATGGCTGATGATCGCGGCTCGTGTCCGGTTTATTATATTGATATGTCTTTGTGAGCGTGTGTTTAATTGCCTCTCTGCGTTTCAAATCGATCACGTCCCGACTTAGGCGTTCGAGAGCGAGGACCACTGCGTTTTAATTTGACTTTTCCTCGTACGAATAACCGTTTTCTGTCTATAGGTCAAATACTTTGTCGGCATGCGGAAGCTTAGTTCGTTGTCATTATTGATAATGGTGCACTGAATATATTTAAGCAGCCCATATGGGTACCTTTTTCATGCAGCATTTTCTGGAGGCATGTGGAGGGCTTTCTATTACCTAGTTCGGTCTCCCGGAAAATCATGTCTAATTTTTGCTTAAGCGTAGTCATACGTTGAGACAACAGCTCATTTTTTAAGTCCATTATACATGTCATCCAGTGACAGTGAATGGAAAATAGCCGAAGTCAGCCGAATGACTTCTTCCGATAAATGATTGGATAAAGCTTCGAATTTGTCGATCTCAGCTGTTTTTCCGCGTGCTGTGCGGAGCCGTTCGAAAACTACGAACAAGCCCTCGGTATCGGCTCGTGTGAACTGTGCGAACCTAATGCGACCACCACGATGTGAATCGTTTGCGAGTGGATCGTTAGAAGCGACGAAAAAATTGTCGCCGCCGGCCTGGGGAACTTCTGTGTCCACGCCGCGCTGCTGGCGTTGCACTATCAGGGTTCGTACTAGCTCAATTGAGCGACCTGATGTTGCAAGGATGTATTACTAGACCAAATGTGTGATATATTGGAATTTATGGAGTTAACACGTTCAGACAGCCTTTCAAGACGGCTATTGTTGGTAAGGTAACCGTTAGCTAACTCGTCCTCGTCTATCCCGATGCTATTTCCCATACACGAGGGAATATTGTTGTTTTTAAAATGTTTCGGTGTACAGTCCACTATATTGGTTTGGGAAAAAGGGGATGTTGAGAAGACACTCATGTTTGTAATGAGTGAAACTTCCGACAACCTAAAGGTTCTACTGCGATGGTGCCCGGAAGAGGGAACAACTCTAAACCTCTCAATTTCCCTAAATTGCTACAGAATCCCTAGCAAGTGCACGAAGACACCTTAATAAATGTAAGTTTGCGAAATTTTCCTACTGCTAAACTGCACTACCTGTCTACGTGTATGTTTAGCTATGAGTATTTTAATATCCTCGGATAGTTATTGAATTACATACGTGGTTTTCTTCTTTTTCCGGTCACTGCGAATATTGTTTTAAAAAAACCGTACGGTCTAGTATCGGTAAGGGAGGTTCACACCCTTCCGATCTACTGTTATATATGCTGCCTATCTTACTGTACTTGATACTATACTTTTACTTTTACTTTTACTTTTACTTTTACTTTTACTTTTACTTTTACTTTACTACTCGAAACTAAACTTTGCATCGTTGCGAAGTAGGTCGCTCAGCGGTCTCGCGATTTGAGCATAACCCCGTATAAATCTCTGGAATGATCCTGCAAGTCTGAGAAATCTTTGCACCTGATTTATTGTTTTTAATGGTGGATATTTTTTAAACACCTTTGTTTTTGAAATGGCCCCATTTTCAATAATATATCCAAGAAATTCCACTCTTCGCTATTTACATTTCCTCCAATTTAAATTTAGTCCATGCCTGTTTGCGATTCAAAATACGGTTGCTAACTGCTCCATCGCTTCTTCCTCATTTTGAGCCATAATAAAAATATCATCAAGATATAGCGCAACAATTCTAGCACGGATTAGCTCTTCAAAAATCGTATCTAATATTCTTGAAATATAACCAGCTAATTGCAAAAACCGAATGGAGCTCTATGTGATATATACTGAGGCCATGGGATTACAAAGGGCAAGAATTTCTGACTATCTTCGTAAAAAAAACTTCCACTTGAAAAACACCGCCCACGAAATCTAGAGTTGAATATACCCTGGATTGAACCGTTGCATTAACTGGTACTTATAATTAACAGAAATACGCCTACCGTCTTCTTTTCCTCATAACTACTATTGGACTTGCGTACTCCGAACTATTTTTTTATAATGCCTTTTTCTAACCATGTATCTATTTGCGCTTTGACTTCTTTTTTTTTGCTGGTGATAATCTGTGTGGCTTCGAGCAGACTCGCACTGGTATTTTGAGATTAAGTTTCAGCTGCACCGGCAATTTGATTAATTCTATCGGCGTGTAATTTTCGATCAATTTTCTCACTCGCAATCTAAATTTTTCCGGCACTTTATTAATCACAGGGCCTATGCTGTCTGTCAACTCGTGTTGAATGAGTACTCTAGCTGTACTAGCAGCGTCAATATTGGTCCATCGTTACTTTGGCTTTATTTTAGCCAGATCAAGTAGTGAATCACCTAGTAGCACAGGTCACGGCATACTTTCCTTTGGCACTATAAGATACTCAAGATCGTATGCTACTCGGATTCCGTATCCGTAATTCCATTGGAAACATAAATTTCAAGCAAACTCGTTGATCAACTTTTTTTCCATACTCAATATCACCAGATAAACTTTTTGCGTCATCAACAAACAGCTGACAAACACACGCTAATGGTGATATGCCGCTCAAATTTCTCACGAATATCACGAACGGTTGTACCAATATAGGGAAAATAATTTTACCGCTTTAGTTTACGTGCGGAGTTTAATTGCATCGTTCCTTGTAAAATTTGATCATATGGTATATATATATCATATCATATCATATCATATCATAATAATCATACTAATTTATAAAGACAAAGCGTGTTTTTGTTTGTACGCGATAACCGAAAAAACTACTGAACCGATTGTTCTGAAATTTGACAAATAGATTCTATATTATTTTGGGAAGGACATAGGCTATATTTTTTCTTAAAAATCATTTTACTTTTGTCAATAAATTAAGTTAACAGTTTTAGTGGTTAGTTTCACCAGCGGCCACTAGGTGGTGTCCTGAATCACGAACGTCAACTCAATGTAGTCGGCTTAAAGTATTAATACCAGGCCAACTCAAGTGAATGTTCATATCCAACTTTGGGATTCGTATCCTAAAGAAGGTGTGCCGTTAGTCGGTATTACCTTTTTTGTTCTTCAGGTTAACCTGACACTACTCTCACAGCTTATGGATATCATTTAATCTTTGTAAATATTATTTTCTCTTACGTGGGAAAATCTCTCTCTCTCTCTCTCTCTCTCTGTCTTTGTTTCTCCTTCTCTTATAAAATGGTTCTGTATGCTAAATCATACCGAACATAATTTGTGACGACAAATTATATTTTTATTTTTATACATTCTATTAACTTTAGAATTGTGACAAGTGACTATGTTTTTTTTAGTTCAAACAAAAGAAATGATGACAAAATAGGGTTCTTTACCAACACCTCGAAATTATTTATATATAAATAAAATATATGGTCCATCGCCTATTTAATAAATCGCCTATTTAAAATATATCGCCTATTTAAAAAATATACTATGCGCATACCAACATTTTACTTGAATTTCAGTTAACATTACTACGAAAATATTCACAGTATTTAATTGAAAAAACGGAAATATAAAAAGTATATTGTATGTATATTATATTGTACATGTTATATATACATATTTTAAATACGGTTACTACTGAGTAATATTGTATAGGCGTGTATGGGTGGTTGATTACAATATTCCGTTGCCTCAAGACGAATTCTATACGCAGTTTGTGTTCGGACGATAGAATGCGATGGCCAGGTGTCTCTGGACGATTTCTACGGGGAATATGGTATTTGGTTGATGACAAACGAGATCATCTTCTATGGGAAGATTCGTGTTGAGACGGTAAAATACGATATCTAGGTCTTTCCGAACGACTTGTACGGGAACTATTGTGTTTAGTCGTTAGGAAGCGATGTTTAGTTATGTCGGGTCAACTTCTAATGGGAATTTCATGTTCGGATGATAGAATGCGATTTCCGGGTGTTTTGGAACGACTTCTACGGGAAATTTCGTGTTCGGACGTTAGAAGATGATGTCCAGGTATGACGGGACGATGTCTATGGGGAGTATCGTGTTTAGTTGATAGTAAACGAAGTTCAGGTATATTGGGTCAACTTCTACGGGGAGTTTCGTTTTCGTATGATAGAATGGAACGACTTCTACGGGGAGTGTCATGTATAGTTGGTGGCAAACGATGTCCAGGTATGTCAATACGACTTCTATGAAGAGATCAGTATTCTATCATTCGAATACGCACACTCCCAGTAAGAGTCATCCTGGGATAACTAGAAATTGTATTCTACCTCCCCAACATAAAACTCTCAATAGCAGTCGTCTCGAGACATTTCCTATAGTCCGAACATGATACTCTCCGGAAACGTTGTCTCGAGACACTTGGACATCTTCTACCGCTTGAACTCAAAAGTACAATTGTCTCAATCGAAACCATATTTAATATGCATATATATATATATATATATATATATATATATATATATATATATATATATATATAATGTATAAAATATCAACTTTTTGAAGTGGAGGCTACATTGAAACAGCTTTTTATACAGATGCGACGATAGGTAAATTAGAGTCAATTATTTATAGAAACATAGATTTTTATATATAGAGTACTTTTTACTTAGATATTATTGAATTATTTATGAAATCGGTTAAATTATTATCTCGGGCGAAGCCGACACGGGGGATGCTAGTATATATATATATATATAAATGTGTGTGTGTGTGTGTGTGTGTGTGTGTGTGTGTGTGTGTGTGTGTATTGCATACGGATTCTAGATATATAGATATATATTCATTCGTTTATGTAGAGAAATGCATCATATCTGTACATATATTTCATTCAATATGGATTTAATTAATTATTTATAGAAAAAGATTGATATAAAAATATTTATTTTTCGTTATTTTGAAATTCGAAAAATAATGAATTCCTTATTTCTTAATTTTTATTTATAAAAAACATATGAATACAATTCTCAATATTATTCTACAATTCTACTTTTAACCCACTCTTGCGCAATAAATTAGTCATTATAACTTTTTTTAGGATCAAATTTTGTACTAGCTAACTATAAACCATTAAAAAAATTTTCAACGATAATAAAATACCTTTGAAAATTTTGTGTTATGTCTGTGCTGTGCTTTTTCTTCAATTTTTTGAGGAATTTCTGCATAAACAGATAATATATGCTGTTCACAGACTATTATTTTGCTTTCATTTCAGTTGGCACCACTACGAAATGGTATTCAATTTAAAAAACGAAAATATACAATATATATATATATATTGTATATATATATATATACACGACTTCTACTGGGAGTATTCCGTTCAGTCGCTAGAATACGATGTCTAACTTCCTCGGGGCATCTTCTACGCATACTTTCATGATCGGACGGTAGAATACGATGTCCAGGTATGTCAGGACGACTTCTACGGGGATTTTCGTGTTTGAACGGTAGAACACGATGACCAGGTTTGTTGCAGCGATTTGTACAGGGAGTTTCGTGCAGTTTTTTCACCCTGCTGGAAGCCTTGCATATCGATGACATCTTCTGACAAAAAGGTTTACTTATATATATATATATATATATATATATATATATATATATATATATATATATATTATCTTATTTTAATCACTTTACAACTTCATAAGGTCGTCACTTATAGGATGATATTGCACAATACGATTATGCAAAATTAAGCAGTAAGCTGACGTATATGGTGGAAAATTATTTTTCGATGCAACTTCTATAAGTGGCATATGATCTCGGAAATCTGTTTTCTTTAAAATTGGCTGATATTCCTTACTGTAGTAGACATTTTGAAAATTTGCATATATATCATACAATTTCGAATATTGATTTTTAGTAATATCAATATTTAAATTTCGGTACGGATGGTATTGAGAATTAAGAAAAAGTTTCACATTACTGATATCACAATAGTCAAAGCGATTGTAATTTGTATCGTTTTGCCCTTTTCTATTTATTTGAAGTCACAGAATGACGAATCGCGGTTTTTCCAGGTGATTTGTCCTTTTCACTATCCATACGTGCTTGGATGTAGCCGGAAAGGCTGGATATTCATTCATAAAACTCCCAAGTACAATAATTCAAGTTCATCCTTTCCATTAATTATAATTTTACGTCAATCTTCAGCGAAACCGAAAATCATATTGATGAGAAGGGACGCAAGAAAATGACCTAAATTATCGGTAATGTTATTGGACCCTTCATTGCAGTATCTACTGCAATGCTCGATAATGTATGATATAGCGATGTTTATCATATAAAGTCGTTAATAATTCCTTAATTTTACTTCCTGGATGTGTAACATGTTCGGAGTACAGGGTAGATGGTTATGTGAATCATATATACTTTCAGGATATTCTAAATCAACCTCTAGTATCTATCCAGTAGGAGAGTTTTCTACTATATTAAGAAATTTGGTTTCATCATCCATATTTTCAAACCACTCAAAGCCTCCGTAAGGAAGATATTGTGTGATAGCCCAGCCATAAAGATTATTTACATCATAATAGAGCAAATATGTATTTTCTTTTGTCTCACCAAACTACTCATGTATTTATTACTGACTTTTGAATATCGATATCATATAAGTATATCAATATCAATAAGTAATTCTAATTTTATTTTCGTATATTTTAGCATGGCATCCCATGATAGACTGGGAGTGGTATAATAATGTGCTGGATCAAGACACTAAGCTTCGAGACAATTGTTTCGAAAGTTTTCAAATACATTAACAAGAAATTGTCTTTTCCCGAATTCTTTATTCTTTAGCAGTATTTTTTTGTTATTATTATTATTTTATGTAATCTGTTTAGATTGTTTATTTTTAATTGTTATACTTCTACACTTATTCACAGTAGCTTTGTTCTCACATATTCTTTCAGATTAATTATTTGTATCAGCAGTATTTTTATTAGTTGTTGATGCTGCTTTAAATTGATTAATTTTCACTTATTCTAATTTTTGTAATTATTCACAGTTGATCCACTAAATCTGAGGTTCACATTTGGAATGATTCACTATTACTTATTTTATTGTTTTAGATTCACTGTTTATTTTTCTAATATTATTGACATCATTTACAATGTTTTTTTCTTCTTTTTTTCAGATTCTCTAAATTCATTATTAGTTTTATTAGTTTATTCGTACTCTTTTAGATTCATTATTTTTCCGATTATTATACCCGCACAATTTTTTACCGTTGCTTTTATTTATCCTTTTTTTTCACTGTCTAAATTTTGCAAATTTCATTATTGTTGTTTGGGTTATCTATTTAATTTTTGACTTTATCACTTATTTTAGCTTTACTTCATTTGTTTATTATGATTTCTTTCTATTTATTTTTGCGTGAGTGGGTCTCGGTACTCCAGACGACCATCCGTGGCTTCTGGAGCAGGGAGGAAGGGGACGGGAGACGGTGTCGTGCAGAAAGCACGACGGCGCCCGCGAACGCGTTGAGATTTTACTCGCCGTGGGATGGCGCGCCCGTCGTCTTCTCTCTCTTTGGACAAGTCGGCGCGGGTGCCTTGTGACTCTCGTCACAATATATATATATATATATATATATATATATATATATTGTAGTTATATTCATAATTCATATAGGCAAGGATATATATTTTTTTCGCTCTATCTATATTTTCTTAGCTTGCAACTATTAAATGTAATAACAGAGGGGGGATAGTAACACGATTGGGATATTAGTTTTTATTAATCAGGGATTCATACGGGATTTTTAATGAAATGAATCATTTTTACTTTAACATATTTTAACTATAACATATTACTACTAAGCTACTGCGCATCTTTATGCGCACAACCTAAAATGGCTGCCTATTCATGCTATACAGTTTTGAACCTGCTCGCGCCTGTCTCTCGCTGCGCCGAGAGTTGGTATGTAGCGTCTGTACAGACGCTTGATTCTCTCTCTCTCTCTCTCTCTCTCTCTCTCTCTCTCTCTCTCTTTCTCTCTATCTCTTCGCTGCACTCACTCGCTGGCTCCACGGCTGCCGTCGATGGCGACGGCTTCCATCGGTGGAAAAAACACGGGTGTATCTTTTTGGCGGCTGCTGAGTCGAAGTGCACCGCTATGCGTGACTCCTGGCCTCGATGCCGTTTATTCACAAAGGTAAATGCCTGAAGACCACACATAATTCGGGACGAACTCTATAGGTGTGCTGGCGGCTAGTGGCTTTTACGAGAGGTGTCTAGTTTTCTTGAAGATCAGGACGAGAAGAAGGAACGCGTTCGTTCACTCTTGCGGATCGCGAGTGCGGTATTCGCGATCACCCGCGAACACTCACGGTTTTGACTGAACAAGTAAATGTGCGACTGCCAAATCGACGATCACAATATATATATTGTGACGGGGATTGCAAGCGCTGCTTACTTTTGTCATCCCACATCCCAATGCTCTCTCTCTCGTCGTAGCCTGTATGTAGATATATGTATATATTCCTTGTTATTTACTTGTATGTTTACTTTGTAGTTATGTTACAGGTTACGTAAGTATAAGACAGCGAGAGAGGAGGGAGTGGAGTAAGCACTGCGCGCGAGAGTAGTTACGTTTCTGTCATGCTACGCGCAATGTCAAGTAAACAAAAATTTGAGTTGTGTTCAGCTGCTGCCTGGATCGCGCAAAGTTTCGATTTCCGTGCTCATCGTCCCTTTAGCGGACAAGAGTCGCGAGCTCTCTACATGGACGCAAGCCGAGTGATCGAGTCCGCGTGAATCTGTCACCTGACTGCTATACAGTGTGGATCGACTCCCCCATCCCTGGACCAAAGACTACGGTGTCCCCGCTTTACCCCGAGGGTATGCCACCGCCGCCTTTTCGTCACCAATGGACTCGGATAATACCAGCGCACGCAATGTAAGTGGCAGTTCGTTCGATTATTCTATCTTTCTCTCTCTTCTCTGTCTTCGCACACGTCATCCCTCCGACAGCCCTCCGCCTGCGCTCCGCGCCTCGTGACTTCGCGCACTATTGTACTCATATTTCTCTATTTTACGACATTAGACTTTGGAATTATTTTCAACTATATGCGTTTTCATTTCGACTTAGTGATTCCTGCTTCCTTTTGTATGCAATACTTCACCCCTCACGAACCGCCCCTCTCCCTCGTCGGACTGATTCGGGGCTTAGCCAAGCCGGGTATACTTTCTGCAACGGTCGTCGTGTCCGTCGCCTTCGTGATCGAAGCAGATACACACACCGTTACAATAATATATATATATATATATATATATATATATATATATATTGTGACCGACCAAATGGCCGGTCCACGGTTGCCAAACCGGGCGTTCGCGCGTTACGGCGAAAATATGCGAAGCACGAGCCGCGAGAGTGCGCGACGTTCGCCTGCAAAGAAGGTAGCGAAAAGAAAGAAAGTTCACCTTTTCCTTCTTCCCCGAGCCGTCGAGGAGATCTGACGTATCGAGCCGAGTTGTCATCTGAATTATCGAACTCTTCTCCCATTCGGTTGCCACCCGCATTCCGATCATTACTACGCACCAACCGTGCATACGTCGACGACGACCTCAATAGCAACGCCTGATCCACGACCGTCTCCGCGGTCGTCCCGAACAGGCATCGCCCCTGGGCCTGAAGGCTCAGCGAGAAAACGAGAAGGAAGGAAGGAGGGAAGACAGCCCCGCACAGAAGAGAGACAGAGAGAAAGAGATAGAGAGAGTGAAGGAGAGAGAGAGAGAGGAAGCACGAATGCACCACCCGGACGAGAGGAAGTCACGCGATCGAGAGGAAGCAGCGACGCCGAGGACCCTTCGGCAAGTAGCCTTCCAAGTTATTAGTAATGAGTAAAGTAATGAGTAAACAATAAATAAATAATTTTGCATAAACAATCAAAAAAAAAACTTTTAAAATTTTTTTTGAAATTCTAAATTTGTAGAAACAAAAGGAATGTCGAATTAAATTATTTTAACTTCAACATTTTTTTTTGAAATTTTTCTAGTACTTTTTTTTTCTTTTATATTGCTCCAGCTCACTAAACACCATAAGAACCTTCACACTTTTAAATCACAATAATACCTACATTATAAACATAATAGTATTAATAATTAATAAATAAAATAATAATAATACTCAAAAATAAAAAGAGAGAGAAATAAAACAAATACTCACCACAAGCAACGATTATTTGGTCCAGAGACAGAAATGCAATAAGAAATAAATAAAATAAGGTGAGAAAAAAATAAAGCCAAGAAATAAAGGATAACAAAACGACATTTTAACAGATTATGCTAACAATTTTTTTTATCTGTAATATAAATAGACTAACTATTAGATAAAAAAAAAAGACTGATAGTTATAAGTTAATATAAAAATAAACATAAATAGACGTTTTTATTGAACCTTGTAAATCGACGATCACCAGCTCATTAGACGTGTATACAAACGAACACAACAATAGGTTATAAAAACACGTTCTTAATCTAGGATTGTATAAACTAGACTTACATAATTCTAATTTCTTTTATTACGGACATACCTACTTAAGCAAAATGGAGGCTAAACCGTCGACAAGCCAGGCATTAGCCGACGAGGAAAAAAGATTAAACAGCCTGTTCACGGCTATGACACCTAAGCAGCTCGCCCAAGAATCGAGGCAGCACAACATCGTAACACAAGATAATACGGAAGCTCTCCGCGACAGATTAGTCAGGTTTGAGCTGAGACGCCTCTTCGGAAACAGCGCGGCCGAGTGGAATGAGTTGAAATTAATCCAGACATCTCGGAAATATCGAAAGTTCTGAACTCCACAGAACTAGATAAGATAGAGGAGACGAAAGCTAAGAAAGCGACATCTGTCAACGTAGAAGCGCAGAACGCTGCCCCTCAACAAAATCAACAAAGCCCCCAAACGAAATCTGTTACGACGACACCGCTATGGTGTTTCCCTATGAACACCCCGTTCAGTGGATATAATATGGACCAATGGCAATCACCACCAGCCCACAGTACAAATCTGCCGGGTACGGAGAAAATGCCAGCAAACATGGTACACCCGTGGTATAATCTACCAGGACCATGGAGTGACCACTACCACTTATGGATGCAGCAATACGCTGCAAATATGCAACAACCACCACCAGAAATACCTGCCGCCACAGCTCGAGACAACAACAGACAGGCAGAAGAATCCGCACCACCACTGCCACACACACTTACCGCAATCCCGAATACACAAACCTGGCATCAAAGCAGGTCACTGGACAGTACGTACCTTAAAGAAACGCGAGCAGGCCAGCTGCTTAGGCAGTGGAGCGTAAAGTATTCGGGAACGCCGCAAGAAGATGTCGAGGAATTTATTGAAAGGCTAGAGGAGAGTTGCGAGAGTCTAAGCATTCCCGCGGCAGACATACTGAAGTTAATACCTGGGATATTATGCGGATCTGCGCGTACATGGGCAAGGCCAATCTACAAGCAGTGGCAAACACTAGAACAACAGAAGACAGCATTGCGACAACAGTTCCGACCAATTGATTACACATTACGTTTAGAAGAAGAACTCAGAGATTCCAATAGGTCCAATAGGTCCGCAAGGTTCCAATGAATCAATAGGATCGAACCTAATAGGTATGAGAGCGATATTAGAAAAAGTGTCGCCACCTTTACTACCAGAGACACAACTCGATAGAGTATATCGAAATCTAAACCCTACCTTTATCGACAAGATAAATAGGGCAGATTTCAAGACATTAGACGAGCTGCAGGTGTTAGGCCAACAAATAGAACTCAAGAGAGAGTTAACTCGTCGCTACAAACAGCCGCCAGCAGCAGAAACCTGCCTGATGAGCAGCGCAGCCTGCCCACAGTCTAGAAGAGTGACCAGACGATCGAGACTGGCAGCACTAGACGAGGAACAGTCCAAACATGTAACGTTGGTCGAACCACCAGCAACAATAGCAACATCAAATTAGACGTAACCGGCAAAATAGCCTTAGTCCTTCAAACAGAAAACCACGGGATGAATCTAGACGAGAATCGAGGAAAAACAATATCGTAGTCCCTCTTCCAGATATCGTTCGGTAACACCCCCTCGGCCCCAATCCAAATTGACAGACGAACCACGATATAAGCCTAGAAGCCCGTCACCACGTAACAAGACCCGATTAACCAGCCCCTCTCGCGACTATCGTCCAGCCCGAGGAAGCACTGACCAGAAGCGTTACTCCCGATCACCTTCAAGAGAACGCAACGATTAATATCCAGTATATGAACGAACACGTCGTGAGTCACCGCGACCACGCACAGAACGAAGAAAAAACAGCGAAGATGATCGGCCGTGCTGGATATGCAGTAGACGAGGCCACTGGGCATAGATGCCCCGAGCAGAAAAGCATCTTCTGTTACAATTGCGGCGAAGATGGCGTTACCACCGTAATTTGTATGCGTTGCGGCCCGAACAGGAGAACCTCGGGAAGCGCGTAAGGGAAACTGGAGTCGCACCTACCTCCCTTTACATCGAGACTCCGCAAACAACAACACACAAAAAGAACGCAGGACACGTGTCAATAACGGCCACGGACGTTACCGACTCCCGACGTACGTCCTCAATTCGAGAAGACGATAATCGATTTTTCCTAAACATCGAATTATTAGGAAAAATATTCCCAGCGTTAATCGATCCGGGGGTATGAGATTCATATATCGGACCATGTCCTGCAAAGATAGTGAAAATCGCCATCATACCAGTCACATCGTTTATGCAGCTGCCAGATGGCCAATTCTGCTCTAACGACGGAGAAATAGACCTCCTCCTGAAAATAGATGGGCAACAAACTTCGACGCGTTTCAGAGTGTCTAACTTGTTAACGTATGATATCATCCTAGGGATGGATATAATGATACAGTTAGAAATGACGATTAATTTCGCCAAGGCAACTTGGCATACGCCGAAAACATAGTGAGACACTTCGTGACTCGTGCGAGCAATGACGTACAAGCCATCACGGCTTTAGCAGCAGTGAACTGTGTCACCCGGTTAGAGCAGAAACAGAGGCAGCGACTGAATCAGCTATTGGATCAGCTGATACCAAAACACACAGGGACACTGAAGCTCGCACAGATGCCCCCTCACCATATAGACGTGCAAGGACACCGACCTATTAAACAGCGCCTGCGCCATATACCGGACAAACTATTAAAACAGGCCCACGCAGAAGTCGATAGGCTTCTTGCCGAAGGAATTATAGAACCTTCGGAGAGTTCCTGGAGTAGTTGTCCGGTCATCGTGTCGAAAAAAGACGGTAACATCAGATTCTGTATCGACTACAGGGCAGTTAACCAGTTGACGAAGAAGAATGCATATCCTCTTCCTCACATGGACGTCCTATTGGATAATCTGCGTGACGCTCGCTATATTTCTAAGATAATATGAAGATGATAATATGAGAGCAAGGAAATAACTGCCTTCGCAGTCCCACAGAAAGGGATGTTTCAATACACGAGGATTCCATACGGGCTGACCAACGCCCCAGCCAGCTTCCAACACGGCATGGATGTCGTGTTCGGACCGCAGTGGCAACCCTGCGTATTTGTCTACATGGACGATATCATTATCGCCACAAGCAATTTCGAGGAACACACTCAGCAATTAGAAGCGGTACTGGCCCGCCTTAAATAGGTTGGACTACAAATCAATAAGGACAAGTCTGAGTTCTGTTTCCCGGAAGTACGCTACTTAGGATATGTAGTAGACAAAGACGGACTGGGTACGGACTCCGACAAACTAAAGCCCGTCACGGAATATCCACCACCGAAGAACATTAAACAGCTGAGAACTTTTCTCGGCATGGTAGTGTGGTACGCCCGTTTCATTAAATCTTTAGCGGACTTATAACACCTTTAAACAAGCTATTGCGGAAAAACGTGAGATGGCACTGGGACAAACCCCAGGAAGACACATTCAACCAACTGCGTATCTTGCTAACGCAAGCAC
The DNA here is from genome assembly GCA_018907035.1 of Sycobia sp. Sy_11. Lineage (NCBI taxonomy): Eukaryota > Metazoa > Arthropoda > Insecta > Hymenoptera > Epichrysomallidae > Sycobia > Sycobia sp. Sy_11. The sequence goes on along the minus strand of JACCIC010000052.1, from coordinate 2,258,436 downwards.
CCGTATTAGCGCGCCCCATACAAAATAGATCCTATATACTCTAAACCGATGCCAGCAATTATGCCCTGGGTGCCGTGCTTAGCCAAGAAATGGACGATGAAGAACACCCTATCGCTTATGCGAGCAGGGCACTAACCAAGGTAGAGGGGAACTACACGGTTACCGAGAAGGAGTGCCTCGCGGTACTATGGGCCGTCGAGAAATTTAGAGGCTATTTGTTGGGAGAAACATTCACAGTGATCACAGATCATAGTAGCCTAAAATGGCTGCATACGCTAAAAAACCCCACGGGCAGGCTCGAGAGACGGGCAACAGAGCTGCAAGCCTATAATATGACGATCATCCACCGAAAAGGCGCACTGTACAAGGTGCCAGACGCGCTCTCGCGTCCCCCTACCATGGAATCATCACCAGCAGCTACCATCACCGCTATTGAGTGAGATAGCTGGTATGAAAGAATAGTAAGCGAAATCCGAAAAGGACCAGAGAAATATCCAGACTGGTGCATTAAGGACAATATACTACTAAAACATCGCCCAAACGTCTACTCAGACATACTAGACCCCGAGGAAGACGACTGGAAGATTGCCATCTCTTCCAAAGACCGAGAGCGGATAATGTTCGAGTGTCATAATACACCGACATCCGGACATTTTGGTGTTGATAAAATACTAGACAAGGTCTCTCGAAACTATTACTGGCCAGAGATGAGGCGAGATATTTACAGCTATATTAAACACTGCCCAGAATGTCAGCTATACAGAGTCTCCCCGAGAGCACCAACAGGTTGGATGACACACAGAAATGTGGAAGGGCCATGGACGAGCGTGGCCACTTACATAACGGGCCCATTTCCGGCCAGTAAAGGTTAACACAAGTATCACTTGATCTTCGAAGACCTGTTTACCAAATACGTGGAGCTTCGACCACTACGAAAGGCAACGGGGCAAACAATAATAAAGGCGCTAGAAGTGCTACTTAGATTCAAATGGGGTTGCCCCAAGTTCTTAATCTCCGACAATGGCACCGAGTTCGCCAATAAGTTAGTCAAACAGCGACTCGACGAACTCGGAATAGTGCAACAGCTGGTAGCACCGTATCATGCACAGGCAAACCCTGTAGAACGGGTAAATCGGACATTCAAAGGCATGATCTCAATCTTTGTAAAAGAAGATCATAAAGGTTGGGATATCCACCTACAGGAACTAGCCTTTGCCATGAATACCTCTGTGCATACTAGTACTCAAGCCTCGCCAGCCTTCCTAAACTTCGGTAGAAATCCTAGGGAGATGCCCACGTATAGAAACATCCGCACAGCAAACCAACCACGTCAGCCATTAACACCTGCTGACTGGCTAAATCGAATGAAGAGGCTTCCCGACATTCATGAATTAGTCAGGAAAAACCTTAGTGTGGCCAGCGAAAAACAGTCACGCCACTACAGCAAAAATAGACGAGAAGCATCGTTCGAGGAAAACGATATGGTTTGTAGGAGAAACCATGTATTATCATCAGGGCCGGATAGATTCGCAGCAAAACTAGCACCAAAGTTCACTGCTCCATGCCGAATAGTCAGGAAAATATCCCCTGTCATCTTCGATCTAGAAGATATAAACGACAGGAAGAAAACCAAAGTACACGTTTCGGACATGAAAAAATACTATCCCCCTAATATCTCGTTTCTCTACAGGTACCTTTATCCAAGACGATGCTTCCAAACGTAGGCAGAGGCAGAGGGCTGCGCCGGTCCGTGTTAACCGACCAACCGCGTCGACCAGGGGACGCTCATACCCCCAACCTGACGGGCTCAGAACCCGTAATCGCGACGCGCGAGTACCCACGCGACCGCGAGCAAGTTTTTGATATGGCCAAACTGACCCAAGCCCTGCACCAGCGAGAACAAGAAATAGAAGTAGGAAACCTGATTGAGTTCAGTCCGGACTCAACTCAGGAGCTAGGTGTCGACGAACCCGGACCGAAAACAACTATACTGGTCAACAGCAATTCATTTGCACTGTTCTTGCTGGACACCAGCAATTCCCGCCTCGACGACCTAGAAAATACCCCCATCCACCCCCTACCGCCACCAACGAAAACGCAGAGGATAACACCTTCTGCGACCATCCGCAACGACGTAAAACGATGAAAGGCGCACAACAACAAGAGTGTGCTCGTCCGCAACGACGTGAAACTACGGAAAATGCAGACAACGAGATCGTCTGTGACCGTCCGCAACGACATAAAACTACGATAGACGCAGAAGAAAACATCCCCTTCTGCGATCATCCGGAAAGACAGGAATCTTCTGCAATAACACCTAGAAATGAACTACGAAGACGACCCTACTACGACGAACTACTTGCACGACCCCGCAACACTGCCCCAGCGAAAGCTGAGAGGAAATCAATTACTATAGAAAAACCTCATTTCCAGCCTCCGAGTTCACTGCAGGATAAAGCCAGCGCAGCGCAGAGAAGCTTGAGAAGATGGCCGAAGCAGGCCCCGAGCGAAGAAGAAGTGACGAGCAAGAGTCACACACAATAAAAACTTAAGCATAGCGTAGATGGTAGATTAGGATAATTAGAGTATGAGTCGTATATTTTTCATAATTATCTTAGAATTAGTTTATACGTTCATATTTTTATAATTATCTTAGAGTTAGTTTCTACGCTTCATATTTCTACAATTATCCTAGAGTTAGTTTATACGTTTCATTTTTTTATATAACTTATTTATATATTAAGTTATTTTTACTTACTTATTTCTTTTTATATAACTGTTACAAACTTAGCGTAATAATAATATAACGTAGTCTTAATAACCTTTTCTTTTTATGTTAGATTAAAATAATTAGCCAGAATAGATATTTAAAGTCATAAACATTTTTTTCCCTTCTATGCCCCAGCGTAAACTTTGTTCTATCCACGTTTTTGCAATGTATATATACTATTTTTATATACTGAATATATACTATTTTTATATACTGAATATATATATATATATATATATATATATATATATATATATATAATATAATATATCTGAGCAATCTATTTCTGAATAATCGATAAAACAGAAATTCGATTTTATTGCGAATAGTGTCAGTAACTCTCTGTAGTATATTTTCTGATCGTGCGTTACGATTCATTTAAATTTTCGCTTTTCCTCAAGAGTACTTTTAAAGCATGATCTGCCTGCTTCACCAATCTTGCTCGTACTATATATATACATATGTATGTATATATATGTGTAGGGGGGCGCACACGTGTATGCAGCAGCAACAGACACAGTAAGTGTAACCGAAAATATAGCTTATTATGTATATATATATATATATATATATATATATATATATGGTGTATCTATCACACACTTTGATATGTAAAGTTGAAATATCTAAAAATTCTTCTTTGTTGCAAGGTCTGTCTATATAATTCAATGATCAGATAAAGCTTCTAGCAATCAGTTTAGATATTTCATCGCATGCATTTAATGACGCTATGTTACGATCTATTGTAAATACTTTGGTGCCTTATTTTTTCTCCAAAAACACGATATTTGATTGCCGCCTAATACAAAACGGATGCTAGTTAAGTTGTTCCTCTTCTACCATCTTAAATACTACCCGAAATTTTTTTGGAAATGTTCTTTTCAGTTCGTTAAGAGCTCTTAATCTTTTCATTAAGACTCTGAAACGTGAAGCACTCCAAAATATCATATCTAGGTTTTTCTTTCGAGGTAGCGTCCGGTCAAATAACCTAAGATCATCTGATCTAGATCGACTAATTCCAAAAGTTTTTTTTAATGTTATTTAACGTTGCTCCATTTATGCTTCCAAATGCCGGCGCTAATCAGTGACAGAGGTCTACGGTGTGTTTGTAAACAAAGCATATGTAAATTATTACAGTGGTGCTTGTATCAATTGGCCGAGACCGGGATTTGAATTCGGCTCTCGGCTCACCAAGTTACTAGTCCTTTGCTCTAGCGATGGAGGCATCGTAGGTCCCAATGCCAATAATTCATACAAATTTTTATATGCTTTTTGTCTTGTTCAGATAGCTCACCATTAGAATAATTTTCCAGTTGCATTAAGACCTGCCCATTAAAATTTGAAAAGAACATATTATAACTGGAAAATAATAAAAGTTGTTTACCACGAAGTGTTTCAGCATTTATACACTTTATACAAAGATACTTATCATTCAGTATCACTAAATTAGAAGTCCTTCTTATATTCTGTTCCGATTCATATCAAATTAAAGATAGAATATAAAAGAAAATATATATAAAATGAATCTTCTTATAATTAAAAGATGATTTTTAATTTAACAAGAATAATGGAAAATTGAGATTAGTATCAAACTATTTAACATTATTTTCATTTGTTTATATACAAGAATTATGAAATTGTAATTAAAAAATGTTTAATGAATTTGTAATAAATTGATTAATTATTTAAGTTATCTACTGTATAAGTATTTAAGGTATCTATCTCTGTCTCAGCGATGAATAAATTGACGTCAATTAACATAGAACAGATGTTACCTTATATAATCGTTTCACGTTCTCATAATGGTCATAATACTTATATTTAAATATACTAGGCTGTGGTTCATTGATGTCATCATAGCGTACCATGTGATAAAATTTGACCCGGTCAGACCAAAAAAAAACAACATTTTTACGTATTTTAATACAAATCTTTATTATCGCCTTCAAAATAAGCTCCTTTCGAGCCTATGCAAGCATGCCAACGCTCAATCCAATTTTCCATACACCTATTCTAAGCCTCACCTGGGATTGTATTCAGTTCCTTTAGTAAATTACTTTTTATGGCTTCATTGGACTCATGGTGCGTTCCCCGAAGCAGATTTTCGAGTTTCGGAAAGAGGAAAAAGTCACAGGGCGCCAAATCTGGCGAATACGATGGCTGAGCGATGACTTTCATTTCGTCTTTGGCCAAAAAATCAGACACAATCATGCTGGAATGTTTCTGCGATTCATCGTGCTGAAAAAACCATGAATTTTCTGCCCACAAATCCTGTCGTTTACGACGAATTCCTTCACGTAGACGCCTTAAAACGGCCATGTACTCCTTATTGACCGCTTGACCTCCTGGAACGAATTCATGCTGAGCCACTCCATGGAAATCGAAAAAAACGACGAGTATCACCTTGATTTTCAACCGACTTTGAGGTGGTTTTTTTGGTTTCAGTTTATTTTTAAAGCGCCATTCACTAGATTGTTGGGTAACTTCGACGTCAGATTCATAAACCCATGTCTCGTCACCAGTAATGATGCATTTGATGAATGTAGGGTCGTCTCTTTTGCGACCTCTACTCAACGTTGTTTTTTCAAAAGATTCAGATTTTTGGAAAGAGTCTAGCATTGACAAGCTTCATATGCAAAACATTAACCAAAATATGTTGAGTCGATCCATAAGAGATCGTGAGAGCCTCTGCTATCTCTCTGATGCCGACACGACAATTTTGGAGCATCATTTCGTCAACTTCTTCGATGATATCGTCGTTAACAAAGGTGGATGGGCGACTTCCATTAGGTAATTTTCTGACGACTTCACGAACTTCACTGAATGCTTTGTGACCTTCCGAAAATACTTCTGCAACATTTTCCACGATTCGGTAGCCGTAATTCCATTGGAAACACAAAATTTCAAGCAAACTCGTTGATCAACTTTTTTTCCATACTCAATATCGCCAGACAAACGTTGTACGTCGTAGACAAATAGCTGACAAACACACACTAATGGAGATATGGCGCTCAAATTTCACACGAACATCAAGAAAGGTTGTACCAACATAGAAAAAAAAATTAACCGATTCAGTTTACGCGCAGAGTTTAAATGCACCAGTCCTGGTTAAATTTGATCATATATGTAACAGAGATTCAAATTTAAGTGTATATTTATTATTTTACAACAATAATTAAATACAACAAATATACAAAAAATAAAAATTCATAAGTAAATTTTTCACACACGGTATATATAAAATTCACCACACGGTATCATTTAAATATCAATTTAAAAAGGTGAAGTTTCCTACTACTTATAATTCATGTCGGTCGAGCACATAAGCATTCATTCCCGATTTTTTCCATTATCCATGTGAGATATTTACTAATCTTCGTTTTTACACCTGGATATCCTGGTCGTCCACATCCTACTGTATATGAATTCACTCCTATAGAAAACAATATTTTCAGGTCGTTATATGAAAGCGAAAATTATTAATTATATGAATTCTATTTCTACTATTACTATATTTAATATTAAAAAATAAAGTATTAAAACTAAGAATAATATATTGAAAAGAAACATTTTTATCGACTAAATTAAAATCGACTTTTAGAATTTAATGAATTAATGAAATTTATTTTATCTAATATCTAAAATATTGTCTATTAATTAATTAAAAAATTGTAATATTATAATAATCGATAACAGTTTTCGTTCCAAGCGAATTTGCTCACCCGCTAATATTATTTCTCGATTTCGGCCTTCCACCATTATTGGACCACCACTGTCACCCTTTAATTAAGAAAAATAAAATATGACTGATTAAGCAATTGTGATAAAATCTAATTCCTAAAATTAACTAATTTATCCATATTTACTTTACATGTAGCAGGTCCGCCTTCAAGGTATCCCGCACAGAACGCTGTGTCGGGTATTGTATGATCATAAGAAGACCTTCTACAATCCTCTTCCGATAATATTGGTAGATCAACTTTATGCAAATCGTTAGTTTCAATTCCGCTTTCATCTAACATTCCCCATCCAGCACCAGTTGACATTTCATACGTAAAATCTTCATATGCTGTAAAAGCATAATTTTAATATGGACAATAAGATTTTAGTAAAACGTAGTAGATACTTTCTATAAAGTTTTTATATTTCATATATTTTTTTACAGACCTATTTTCAAATGCAAAATAATATTTAATAATGTACATAGAAAGTATAGATATAATTAAATGGATACAAGTGTACATGCAATTAATAATATATTACGAACCTTTTCCAGAAAGTAAAATTTCCAGGAGTACGTGATTTGACGTCCGAGGCGTTCGCCTCGGATCACGCACTCCAAGAAATTTAACTTTCTAGCCCAGTATCGTTGTAGTATACATTGTTTCTTGCTCCCCAGCCGAAAGTATAACTATATGAATAATTCATTGAATTTATTTCGCTAGATATATTTTTAGTCGTATTAATATATCATTAGATAATTTTGCGTAACTATCGACAATGGATGCCTACCCCACATTTGCAGAACCGAAACTAAGCCGAGGGGTGGGCATAAAAAACAAAAAAACATATTAAAAAAGAAAAGAACAAAACATAGTTTGGTAAAAATATTAAATAACAAATAAAGTTTATGTAAAAACAACTATAAAATATAAAGTGTACAACAATCGAATTTCATAGATACATACTTTCATGATCCTAGTAATATAAAATTTCTTTGAAAATATTTAGTCAATATCATCACTGGAAAAAAAAATCATTTCCATCGTAAAAATGTTTAATGATTTTTATGATCGGGATTTACTAACTATATATATATATATATATATATATATATATATATATATATATATATATATATATATATGTCACGTTCGTTATCGTATCTATCATTTTTATTTTTTACATACAGGATGCACTCAATCTATTTAACCACATTTACTAACAGAAATGATCATGGTATAATGCCCCCATTATTGTCTGTAATTAGTTTACGTTATGTGTATATATTTTCCGCGGTATATATAATACTAACATCCTCCATCTCGACTTCTCCCAATATAATATAATATTTTCACCGATTCAATTAAACAATTATATAATATCTATATAAAAATATACTCTGAGGGAGTATTATACCCAAGAGTCAGGGAAGAAGGTAAGGCTCCTCGGGTAACTAAGAAGCAGCCTGCGGCTGAGAAACGGCAAATCTCGGTCTGCTAATTCGCCTCTAATCCAAAGTGTTAGATACCGTGCTGAAGGATGAATGGCACAAAGGTGATTGTGTCGCAAACGGTTTCTTCGGGAAACCAGGCCGAATCCCGTCGTATTGCAGGGCTTACCCGATAGTTGCGGCCCATGCCGGGTGGACTATATATATCCGCAATACTCGTGGAAACAGAAATGCAAAAATCGGAAAACATCAAGATGGAAATAGGGGGAGCACGAGGTGGAAGAAAGTCGGACTTTGTTACCGACAGAAACCATCTCGGAGGTACTGAGACCTGTTCAGGCCACTGAACAGGGGGAGGCGAGTGCACATGAAGGCGCGGGCATGAACCGGAACCTGAGTGAAGCACAAAGGAGGAAACTACTAAAACAGAAAGCGATGGAAGAGGGTCTACCTGTTCCTAGATCGGAGACGGGGAGAAAGCGGCGGCATGCAGAAAAGAGACGGGCACTAACCGTACTAACTACGTCGGCTTCGGCTGCTCCAGCCACTGATTCGGGTAAAAGGGGACCCTCAACCAGCCTTGGGTCTACTGAGCAGGGGCTTAAGAAACCGCTCAAAAAACGCAAGGAAGGTACGTACGCAGAAGCAGCATCTCACCTGCCTAGAGTGACACTCTCGTGCGGTGAATACCTAGGTTGGGAAATGCCTGCAGAAACCTGCACGTCACTGGAAAAAGCGGTTATTAGAAAGATCTGCGAGATCGACGTTGACAATTTCGCACCCAGATTTAAAGAATCCTTTCCCGGAAGGAGAACAGTGGTCTTTGTCTGTGACGACAAGGACTCTGAGATCTGGCAGATAGGAGGCTGAGAATCTGAAGCTGGGGGACTCGGATCTCAAAGTCAGAGTAGTATCTCCGGAGGAACTGAAAATTACAAAAGTAATCACAAAGAGGCGAACTTAGTTTCTGACCTTCACGTTTAGATGGCGATATAAGTAGTAGGAAAAATCAGATGTGTCGGATCTAGTGCTTATTTTTTATTTTTGGCTTTTACCAATAAAATGCAGTTAACAGGCGCTACCATTTGCATAAACATTATAATTTTTTGATCAGTGAAAAACGAATCGTGATGAATAGTTTTGTCGACATGTCCTTTTGCGCTATTTTGATTTTAAAAAAGTGTAGCAGAAACTTATCGATTGTTTCAAGAATATTATGGGGAACAAGCTTCATCGTTTACATCATGTAAAAAGTGGTTTCAGCGATTTAGAAATGGAGATACTGATGTTAATGACAAAGAACATTCTGAAAAAAAAAACGAAAAAGTTTGAAGATAGTGAATTGCAAGCATTATTGGTCGAAAACTTAGCTCAATCGGAGAAAGAACTCGCTAATAAGTTAGGAGGCCGTGCCAGAGTAGTTGGCAAACGTTTATATGCGGTGGAAAAGATTCGTAAGAAAATAAAATGTATGCCACACGATTTGATCAAAATTGCTATTATGAATCGATATAACATCGCACTGTCTTTGCTTGCCAGACAAAAATAGAAGAGTTTTCTATGGCGTATGATGAATGGTGATGAAAAGTGGATATACTATGACAATTCTAAGTGCAAAAAGTTATGGGTGGACCCAGATCAATCGTCCACATCAACACCAAATCAGAATGTACAGGGCCAAAAGGTATTGCTGTGCATTTGGTGGGACCAACAGGGTGTGCTGCACTATGAGCTTTTACAACCGAATGAAACCGTCACTGGCAAGAAATACAAATGCCAACTGAATGATTTGTAATAGAAATTGATCGAACATAGCTCGACCATATGTTGTGAAAGCCGTCAAAAACACCTTGATGGAGCTCGAATGGGAAGTGTTGCCGTACCCAGCGTACTGGCCAGATGTAGGGCCTTCTGACTACCAATTATTCAGATCTTTGCAACACGACCTCGTGGATACATACTTTCGACATGTTCAATAGCGATTGCGAACAAAGTATCCAAATATTTACGTCATCGAAAAAAATGCTTAAATGTTGAGGTGATAAGGTTGTTGGTAAGTGGCTTGGATTTGATAGTTCTCATCACAGTTGAACTAATAAGGACAGTTTTTAACTTATGTTATTATAAAATTATAGAATGATACTTTTTATGAGCAAATTAATTTGGTATAATTTTTACAATAATGATTAATAAATAAATAATCTAAAATTTATATAAAATGTTATTTAATTATTCTGTATGGTATATAGTCAAACATATATGTGGTTTTACACATATACGTATTATACTGTTATAAATTCCAAATTATCTTAATCCAGAAATTGTATAAATAGTTTAATTTGATTTGCATACTCATACATATTTCTGTCATCACACTCATCATTCATAAGCCAGGCAATTTTTTATTTTTCTGAGTCTTAACTTTGAATTAATAACATACAGCTAATATATATTCTTCAAGAAAATAAATTTAAATATACAAATTCTACATGTGCAATGAATTCAGCATGGGAGGGAGGGTTAATGGCGCGTCATAGTGTTCTTTTTACTCCTCCAAATATTGCACAATTTAAAGGCCATTTCGAGTAAATTAACGTTATGAAGGTTGCGGAGTTCTACCAAAATTTTTAGGATTGGGAGGTATTCCAGAATGAACATGTACGAATATGCCTATAGTCAATATACTCTGGTGTAATGGCAAATATATTAATCCTGAAACATTTTCAATAATTTATGTATTATACAACCTTTTCTTTCTTTTAAAGCTTTGGACCACTTAACGAAATTTTTCTGTAAAATTTTAATCGATGACGTGATAAAATACGTGATTTTAATCCATGCTCAGCAGAACATCATTTTTTAAATATTCTCGTTTATGAAAATAGTGACTTAATAAAACAATTTAATTTTATACGTTTCTTGTATTTCTTGCATTTTGAATACTAAATTTCTTTCGACTAACCGAGTTTTTTTACTTGGATCATGTGTCAAATAAATTATTATGAATGTGGCGACTAATTTTTACATTCAGAAATAATTTATAATGCAAATTTTACTCAAATACTAAAATTGTATAAAATCCATTTTCTTATATTACCAATAATATTATTTGCGATCATATGGTGCTATTACTTGCATAATATTTTTTCAATATTTCGTTTTGAATCGATTATTTTGACTAGTTTATTTCAATTGACAACTTCAACTTTTCTTAATTTGATATAGATGCTTTAGACTATTGCTTCAATTAAAAAAAATTATCAATCTAGTTGCTTTTGTTTATGAGGACGCAATAAACTTCGTACATTATTTGTTGTAGTCCATGACATAAACGTGTAGGAATATTTTCTAAACCTTAGTTCTATTTTATTCCTCAATAATAAAAGAAAATGCTGTAAATGGTTATCTGTAAATGAGCCCCGTTCCATGAATTCCACGAATTCTTCCCGCTGAAATTAAAATTCGATTTTCACATTTGATTGGATGTCTATGTCACCATGTTAAATGCAAAGTTCTGCAATAATAGTAATATTAGGTTTTATTTTCGCTTCTAATTGGAATTGAAATGTATTTTTCCTTTCAATGAAAACTTTTAACTTTACAACGTATACATCAGATCACACAGACATCTAAACGCATAAATTTAACGATCGTCATACAAATGTAGTGTAAAAAATTTGTCTATTCGTAATAACGCTATGAATCAAAGTCAAACTGACCAAGAGCGTGAATTCGTTAACATCTTGGTCAACACACAGGCTAGTCAGGCAATTCGGGTATGCTGAGAGTCCTGTCCCAACGGTGTATTGAGCTTAAATATGTACAAATGCTTAGCGTGTCCGAATACGAAGGGTCAACCTGCACGTAAGATATGCCATTCATATAGAAGCAAATGAAAATTTATCATACAGGGAAGGCAAGAATCGGAGCTCAACGTACAAAACGAGTTATTGGAGTTAAGTGACAACAGCGAGGAAACATTATAATACACATTCGTTACATATATAAATAATTCTGCAAAGATTAATTAAAAATTAAAAATAAACTTTATGTTTTGTTATGTCCATTTGTTTTATGCCCATGGTATTTACTTCTAGCTGGCTAGTGAAGTACGCGGCCAAATCGTTTTTGTGTTCACTCGAATAATTATTATTGTTAATGTTTTAGTTAGATGTCTAAAATTAATTTATTAATTTATTATTTCATTGATATTTTTGCGTTATTTATGAACAAAATTGTTATAAATTAAGAGATAACTTAAAGAGAAAAGTGATTTTTTATTGGTTGGGCGAATGTAAAAAGTAGATAACAAAACACTAACTACAATAACAAAACTTGTTCACCAGTGGAGCAACTAAAGTATACGCGACGTGATCCGAAACCAAATTACAGAACGTAGCGATAAATTCCTTAAAGCAGAAATATTATTGGAAACGCTCGAAGTTGCGCAAGTGAAACTGGTAATATACTGAGCGACCAAGGACCAAGTTATGTTAAGCCAAATCTACGCTCGTGTAGCAAAGAACAAGAACAGACGTGTATTTGACTAGTGTAGAAATAACCTATCGGTGGACTATGGATGGAATTTTTCAGGAAATTGTTGGCTCATTAATTTTTTACTTTTCCGATTTGATAACATGAGATGGTCTAAAACGTTCTCTATAATTGCGAGTAAGAATAGCCTGCGATTCTGTACCAAGTTCCTATTAGAGCTTCAGATCATGTGAATTTAAGTAGCTCCAATTATAGGAAATAATCTCTACAAATTTTAGAAAATGTAAGTTTTAAATATAAAACTTATAACATATTAGAAATGCTATTTTTATTTTGTAGTTGAAAGGTTATCTGTCCTCTAAATAAAGTAGAAGGGTCCTTTTTGTCAAAAAATCCTTGTGTTTAGAGTATCAGAGAACCTTGCTTATTCTTTCAGTTAAGTTGAAATGTCATATATATTATATTTATATTTAGAGTATCTTAGTGATTATGTATAAAATTTATATATAGAAAATGTACTATACCTATTAATAGTATGCAAACATACCCATTGGTAAACAGATCGGTCCAATTGGATTTCCTAATCTAGCTCGATTTTTAAGTGAGCCAATAGAAAGATCTTCAGTAGTAAATAATCCATCTGATGTAAAACCAGGATATAATTGAATCCTTAAAATTGGATATGAGTTTCCATCACTGAGAATGGCCTCAATATCATCTACCCTACCTCTAAAATAAGTATTTAATGAAGAAGCATATATCTACATATAATTTATTATATAAAATATTTGTATTAATGAATATACTTAATTTATCTATTTATCTTAATTAAAATCTTACATAAAGTAACAGTACATACGTACACAAAACAATGAGCTGCAGATAAGAAATGTAACAGAGTGATCATTGCACCTGCACATATTCGAAATAAAAAGTCACCATTCTTTGCAAGATGTCTTATACTAAGCTTGATCAGCCATGGATATTGTCGATGCAGAGCATAATCACCTCGATATATTCTAGATATTCTTTGTTCTAGAACACCACATGCTGTTTTCGATCAATTATTTAATTAATTAAAAACTGTTATTAGGATAACATAAGATTATTAGATTTAACAGATATAGTTTATGATGATTCATTTGGTGGAAGATATATAAAATAATAACTGCTATGTAATATTCGTTCACAAATTATAAGCTTAAAAACATGTCAACATTCATATATATAAGCATCCTTATAATGTTAGATATATATATATATATATATATATATATATATATATATAATAACTTTTATGAATAAATATTATAGAATAAAAATTGTATGAAAATGAGAATTGTTTCAAAAAATTTTAAACTTATGAAGCTGTTTATTTCGAATATTTTTAAGGATAATTCACAGAATAATATTATTTATTAATGTAAAGTTTGGTAGCAGGAAAACAGTATTGATTTTCTTAAACTATATTTTTCAAGGATATCAAAACTAAATAGGTGCGATACAAAATGCTAATGAATTTAAACATTAAAAACTTTGTGCTTTTTTAACTTAAGAGAATGAAATCATGCAAAAAAGATTGGAATAAAAGTCTTAAAAGTTTCGATTGCACCAAAAGAATATATACGTTTGTTCTAAATCGATTAATTTTAGATTATTTGAAAATTATTAAGCTGACAAAATTTATTGCAAATATATAAAAAAAAGTTCACACATATTCCTAGTCCAATTTTAAATATTTTTTATTCTAAAACATTTTTCATAGAGTTGAATATTTTTCATGCTTATCAAGAATAGGAATTTCAAAAGAAAATAATTTGAAATTTCTCATTTTTTGTTTTAAATCAATGAAATCTTGTTTAGTTACATTTATTTACTTTTTAATATCAGATTATAAAAGGAAATACACCGAAACAATTCAAAAGATCTGCTTTCGGAAAATAATTAAGATTTCTATAATTCTCAAATTAAAGATTAAAAATATGATTCTTGTGTTAATGAAAAAAAACTTTTCAGCATTAATAATATATAGAAATTGAGATTAAACTTATAGTGATTCTGTATTGTAGATGCAGCGTATACTTACTGCAGTCACAGTTGCGCGATGTTTCCCCATCTTCTTGATAGTATGTACCGTAAGAGTTGTATGATTCTTGATAGGTTGAATATGCTGGTTGTTGATCGGAGGAATACGATGGTTCTTGATAATATGAATACGATTGTTGATTGTATAATAAATTTGATGGTCCTTCATTGGATTGGTAATATGATTCATCTTCTGATTGATAATTAGTTTCATTCGCTGTTGGGTTGTAGTCATGTGTCTGATAGTGTATATATTGCGAAGACTCATCATCTTCTTGGTCCGAAATTTCATAGGAATGTTGATATGGCGATTCATCGTGTTCTTCATCCGATTCTTGATTTGATAGATAATTTGTCGGTTTGTCTTCTTCATCATCACTATGTGTAACAATACGTATAGTACAACTTGAATGTTTTTTCTTGAAAATCTTCTTTAGGAAACCCTAAACAATTTTTGTCCACTTAATTATTCACTGACAGATAATCAAATTCGAAAGATAAATTATCAATTTATTAATAACTATTAATACTTTAAACATTTCATGACATTCATTCTAATACAATAAATTTGAAAAATCTAAATCTATTATTAGATACTCTATTAAAGTCAATATTATCGGGCTGTAAGCCCGCGAATAAATATAATATAAGAAAAGAAAATATCCTGCGAGCCGCACGCCATGTCGAACGGAGAGGAGTAAGGAGCAAAAGTCTGCCCCGCTACGCCGTTTCGGAGGGCCGCGGCCAGTGTCGGGATCAGAAGAGAATTTCCTTAAGAGGATATCCTTTCTCTCGCAATTTGGAGATCAAGGAAGCAAGAGCTCTCTCGTCTTGAGGTGCCTAGTAGCCAACACGCGGGGCAACTTGAAGTCATCGAGGGGAAAGCGATAAGGGTAACCTCCATTCTCGCGCATGTGAAAGAGTCCAGGTTCCGTGTGAGAGGCGCTACTAAAAGGCCGGGTAACCTAAAGTTAAAACCGGGAGCGATGATCCAGAGTCGCTAGCCACGGCGTACAAGTCATTGCCGAGGAGTGAGGGACGTGTAGAGAGCGCGGGGTAAGTCCTAGTCATCTGTTCTCTCTTCGAGTGCATCTTTCGCAACGTCTACAGGGGTTCGCCTTGGGATCACTATTGTAGTATCTTTAGAGTATTATAGTATCTTACTTATTATTATTAATGATTGTGTTATCGTAGCCATTAGTATTAATTATTCCATTATCCTCATGCACACCGTATGCAATCCGCGACCCTGGTGAGCCCGCCATGGCCACTTAAACAACGCGGAGCTTGCGAGTACATAATGCGGCATAACCGACGTGAAAATCTAGATCGAGCTGAATGCCGCTCGCACTGAGAACCAATTTTCAGCTGGCGCCTAACCTTTATATTATCTTTATAATTGTTAAAATATTTATCAAGTAAATAAATTACTTTATAGTTTATATGTGACACACGCCTGGTCGTTGTTTCTCGAGCAGTGACTGGTACCACCCCCCTCTTTTCAAAAAGGTATGCGTTCTACAATCACAAGGTAAGCTAGAGAACCCAGTATTATATACAGCGTCCGTGGTAGGATGACCAGCATGTGTAAACGCATATAGTAGACGAAAGTGCTGTTATAATATACATATATATATATATATATATATATATATATATATATATATATATATATACATACATAATAAGCTATATTTTCGGTTACACTTACTGTGTCTGTTGCTGCTGCATACACGTGTGCGCCCCCCTCAATTACAAATAGCAATAACGCGGACTTTATTAACTATATATATAATAATAATAATAATAATAATAATAATAATAATAATAAACTTGAGGTAGTTCGCGGGCTACCCACTTCTCGCAAATACATGGGGATGCTAGCATAGCTCGTACGCTGGAAAAACGGAAGGAAAGGGGGAGAAGGTCCGCTCGCGGGACTATGTTAGCCGCGAATACGAATGGTGCGTGCATCTGCACCATACAGCGACGGCGAGCCAGGAAATATAACCTTGACTTACTGAGAGGTTAATAGCACATATAATAATTAGCGGCTATTTGCCGAACGGATATGGTAACCGTCGATGACTTACTCGGTGACGCTCAATGTCCGGGGCTGTTGTAAGGTGTGTCAACAGGTGTGCAAGGGATGCGATGTTCCTTGTTTCAAAGCTGCAGAGAGAAGGGATGCGCTTGGTACTTCCATCGTTCTTCACGTAATCCTTCTGCTCAGCGTGCACTCTCGCGACACGCGAGTGTGGTTTCCGCGATCACGCGCAAACACTTCCGGTTTTGAACGATGGTGACTGTTCAACCGCAAACTCGGCAGTTACAAACTCCTCTTCCCAAAACCATTGTGGGGGATCGGGTGATCACGATTAATTCTGAAAGACATTCACTCAGTTACGGTACACAGGGGTTGCGGTGATCAATCGGAATTGAGGGAGGGCAACGGTACGTAAGGGGGGAAAGTAAAAAAAACGAATTATTCGCAATAAGTGGGTATAAGCGTTGACAGTAAAAGAAACAAGTTAATTATTTCACCCGCTAGTATTCACAGAAGTCATAGGTGTTCCACTTTAACTCGATACAAAGCTAGTTTATCACTGTAGTTTCTATTACTAAATGTTTTTCCTCATTCTATTGGAAAGGGCTTTTATCTGACTAATCCTAAATTCTAATACCACTAATGCTAAATTATATGGTTAAACTATTAGGAGTGTGAATAAGTCTTTCCCGTTTTTTGTAAGAGATGGCGCCACCGATACTGTGCGAGTATTCAATGGTTACATATGTCATAATCAAAGCTTATTCATGTCAACAATTCCATACTAACACATTAGTTAAAATTTTTTCGCATCATAAATTTTTGATATCGTGAAAATGTCGAAATTTGAGCCGAGTCGACGTCATTTGCGGGAAGTTTCACTTTATTGGTTCAATTTGAAGAAATCTGCTGCCGAGACGCATCCATTGCTTCAGGAGGTTTATGGAGAAGGTTGTATCGATGATTCAAGTGTTCGCGGATGGTTTCGACGCTTCAAAAGCGGTGATTTCGACGTGGAAGACAAGGAGCGTTCCGGGCGGCCGCAAATCTTGAAGATCGAGAATTGGCGACTTTGCTTGATAAAGATTCTTGTCAAACGCAAGAAGAACTTGCTGAAGCATTGGGAGTTGACCGAACAACCATTTCCAAGCGTTTGAAAGCCATGGGAATGATCCAAAAGCAAGGAAATTGGGTGCCGTACGAACTGAAGCTGAGAGACGTCGAACGGCGTTTTTTCACTTGCGAACAGCTGCTTCAACGACATAAAAGAAAGGGTTTTCTGCATCGTATCGTGACTGGCGATGAAAAGTGGATACGTTACGATAATCCGAAGCGAAGAAAATCATGGGGACTACCCGGCCATGCATCATCATCGACGGCCAAGCCAAATATTCATGGCGCCAAGCTCATGCTCTGTATATGGTGAGACCAGCTAGGTGTGGTTTACTATGAGCTTCTGAAACCGAATGAAAGGATCACAGGCGAGGTCTATCGACGACAATTGATGCGTTTGAGCCGCGCACTGCGAGAAAAACGGCCACAATACTCCGACAGGCACGACAAAGTTATTTTGCAACATGACAATGCTCGCCCACATGTTGCACCGCCGGTGAAAACATACTTAGAAACGCTCAGATGGGAAGTCCTACCCCACCCGCCGTATAGTCCAGACGTTGCTCCGTCTGATTACCATCTCTTCAGATCGATGACGCATGGCCTGGCTGACCAGCACTTCCATTCCTACGAGGAAGCCAAAAAATGGGTGGATGACTGGATAGAGGCCAAACCGGTCGAATTTTTTCGCAACGGGATTCGTATGTTGCCAGAAAGATGGGAAAAAGTTGTAGCTAGCGATGGCCAATACTTTCAATAATTCATTTGTAACCATTTTTTCACAATAAAGGCTCAAAATTTGAAAAAAAACGGGAACGACTTATTCACATACCTGATAATATTACGACTAAAGTTTGTTACTATCCTAATCCTAACGTGAATATTTTAACTATTATTCGTTGTAGTCCTATTTCTAATATTACTAATATACTTACATTACGAGGGTTTTATTTCTAACGTGTTCGTTCTAATACTATGACTGATCGTTTCTTTTTGTTTTTCTGCTTGCTCGCCCGTTCTGGCTTCTTTCTTCTTCAAGGTGTCTGTTACTGAAACATTATGAGCATTTAGGACTGTTTCAGCTGGTTGAATCAGATCCAGCGTTGATAGGACGTGCAAATAGCCTACTATATTCAAGGCCATTTGTACGGTGGATCAGTCTTTTATTTGTTCAGGTAGACTATCGCTCCTGGCATGATTATCATACCTGGCTGCGAGTTTCCTACTACGCATGTGACTTCTTGCTACGTCTATGCGACTGTAGTGGTCTCATCTCTTGCACACGCCTCTTCTCATTTCGCTACACACTTTACGTGCACATCTGGCATGTTGTCTTTGCCTTTTTCACAGACTGCACCCCGCAGTCGCTCTCCCTCTCCCTAAAATATACGGCAGAGGTCAATCACTCCGGGTAGGATGTGCAAGTATGCACATCGCGGATCGCTCTGTCACACCTGCAACAGAACTTTCTGTTCCGAGGAGACAGGCGGAGTAACAGTGTCCCTCAGTACCAAAGTTTCAGCAGTCAGTTCAGGAATTGTATCTCTGAGATTTCAATGGACTATTAGTTTCTCACGGGTTGCTAAAAACGGTCCCGTCATATGGGAATCTCAGCTGGTGGAGTCATAGTCCACCTCGACTTTTCCCTAAGATCCTCGTACCTTTTTGTGAACAGGTTGTAAATCCAGTCCGTTTCTTTCGTTGTTTCTTTTTTGTCTCTGTTTGACCTTTATCTTCTTTTCTTTCATTCATTTTGTTAGTTTCACGTCGTTACGGACGCGTGCACTCGTGTCTATCCGTAGTTTTATGTCGTTGCGGACGCGCGCCTTCTTCATCGATAGAGATAAGAGGAATAAATGCACTTTTGTAATAGTTTTTCTTCTTGGTCACAACGTGTCTGTACCTGAAGATAAAACGTAACTACGTCTGGATACCATGTCATCTACCTTAAAGGTTTCCTGTCTTCTCCCTTTACGGTATTGTTTAGCCTGTTTCTGGCTAGCGATGCTCAGGTATTTCTTTTTATTCTGTTTAGTCAATCCATTGGCGTTAAATTTTGCATTGACGGTGCAATTCCTTGGGTGTGTCGGTATGTTGGCATTTCGCGCGAATTACGTCCGAAATTTAAAAAAGCCGGTGGTACCTGTGTGCTACTGTGCACGGCGGTGTTGACCGCAAATGCAAGCTCTGGGAGATGGAGGTTCCAATCCTTGTTATCGTTTTTAACGAATATGTCCATTTTTGTCTTAATAACCCTATTGAGCCATTCGACTATATTCGCCTGAGCATGGTAGGGTACCATCAACTGGTGCGCTAATCTGCCCTTGAGCCAATTATTGGCAAATTCTGTGCCATTATTAGTTATTAGATAATTTGGGCAGCCCCATTTGAAAATTATCTGTTCCTTTAATACTCTCACGATGGTCTAGCGATTAGCCTTTTTTAGTGGCCGTATTTCGATATATTTCGTAAATAGGTCTTCGAAGACAAGGAGGTATCTGTGATGCCCTCTGCTGGCGGGGAAAGGTCCCGTTATGTCAGCTGCTACTCTGGTCCACGGCGAGTCTATATTGCGTTATGCCGTTAATCCGCTGAGAAATTATTGTGATACTTTATATATTTGGGACTCCGGGTAATGATTTATGCACTTATGTACGTCTTTCCTCATGCTTGGCCAGTAGTAATTCTGGCTGACCTTATGTGCAGTCTTTTCTACGCCACAGTGTGTCGATGTCGGTTTGTCATGACATTCGTGAAGAACACGCTCTTGATCGCTTATTCGGACTATCAGCTTCTAATATTCTTGGCTATTACCCAGCGTTTCGGTGAGCGCGTTCGATTGATGTTTTTATATTCAGCCATTTTTAATTGTCCAATCCGGTATTTTTCTGGTTGTTTTTGAATTTCTCCAGCTTTTCCATTGCATCAGCTGTCTCGCTCGATGATGGAGAGGGTAGGGACTGTGGCTCCTTGCAAGGTCTGGAAAGAACATCTGGTACATGGTATAACGCTTCCATACGGTTGATAATTTTCATATTGTACACCTGTAGCGCGATTGCCCATCTTGCTAGGCGGACTGTTGCATCTTTAAGTGTATGTAATCACTTCAGGCTGCTATAGCCCGTGACGAACATGAATTTTTCACCTAGCAGATACCCGCCGAACTTTTCCACAGCCTACAGGACCGCTAGGTACTCTTTCTCAGTGACTGTATAGTTGGCTTCGGCCTGTATCAGCGACCTACTCGCCTAGGCGATCAGATGCTCCTCACCTGGATGGTTTTCGTTCAATACCGCGCCTAGCACATAATTACTTGCGTCCGTTTACAGGACTTACAGTTGGTTCTGCACGGGATATTCTAAGATTAGTGCTTGCGTCAGCAGGATTCGGAGTTTGTCAAAAACTTCCTGCTGAGCTTGCCCCAGCGCTACTTAGAGTTCTTTTTCAATAGTTTCGTGAATGGCAGCTTGATTTTGGCCAGGTCTTGTATGAACCGAGCATAACCACCCGGCCATGTCTAAAAAGGCCCGTAATTGACGCAGATTGTTAGGCCTCAGATATTCGGTCACCGTGCGAAATCAAACTCTTTGCTGCTTTCGTCCAGAGGTATTTGATGGTAGGCCTGACTGAAGTCGATCTTGGACAGGAACCTGGCATCTCTAAATCTAACAGGACGTCCATGTGTAGCGGATATGCGTCCTTTTTTGTGACGTTGACTACCAGGTAGTCTATGAAAAATCGTAGTTTGTCGTCCTTTTTCGGGACGATCACCTGGCAGCTGTGTCACGAGCTCTCGGACGGCTCGAAAAGGCCTTCGGCGAGCAGCCTGTCAACTTCGTCGTCGACTTGTTTTAGTAGCCTATCTGAAATACTACGCAAGCACATCCATGTGTTGTCTCTGTATCCGCGCCAGCTGGAGAGTTTTGCTCGCCGGCGGTGTATCTCGGTGCTATATCCAGTCGAGCTTCTACTGTACAACGCCGTTGAGTCATATCACAACGTTTACGGCCGCAATGGCTGTGATCGTTTCTCGCAGACCGTTTTACTGTTTTACGAAACAGCTGATGATCTTTCGAGGCGTATGCTATGTTAGCTCCGCAAAGTTCATGGTCATTTGCATGGATGTTAGTATTCCATGCCGATGATTAAGCCATAATTGAGTATTTGGCTACTTTGAATCGGACCTTTATTTGCCGATCATCGATGTTGAGTAACAAGTCAATTTCGCAATCATTTGGGCATATTTTCCCATCAGACGTCTGTATGTAAGAAATTACCGGTATTATTACTGATTTTATCTATTTCCCAGGAGCAGGGCCTACGCAAAACTTCCGTGCGTTTGGATTGAATAGCGTAGGGCATATCTTGGGAATATCGGCTCTAAATTTAAAAAAAATTGATTTTTTGCGTCCTGTATCTGTTCGGGTGCGCGTTCGTCACGTTTTTGACTCTGGGTCAGTTAGGATCGCTGTCTTCTGCTATCGAAGTCGTGTTATAAGGGGTGTCGAGGTCGACTCCGAGCCTATATATTTTCCAATCCGTGACGTAGGCCGCAACACGGTCAGTTTTACGTGGTGATATCCCTTGTATTGCAGTTATAGCAGTGGATCTGTTTCCGGTCAGAGTATCTGTCCGCACAATGTCTTGACTTCGTAAACGTCTAGCAAAGTCTCGTATCGTTATCTTGCAATCTGCCCTCGCTGCGTCGTTTGCTATGAAGTGATAAGTATGGTCACGAATATATACATTACGGTATTGGTAATAATTCCGATCATCGTCCCAGCTCCGTGATCTACATGGCCGGACGGGCGTTCGCGACTGCGGTTATCGGTTTTGATCATCTTTATCTTGACAACGGGTTTGGTTTTACTGGGGGCTTCGGAAGATGTAGCTCAATGGAAGATATTTATATCGTTGAGGTACTGATTGTCTATTTCGGGAAGGTAATGGGGACTAGTATCTCGGCGATACTGGAGGATTTTGGTATCTCGAAGAAGGTGGCCGGTATCGAGGTGATATCATCAACACGTCTAATTAATATTGACGCCTATGGTCCAGTTATTACTCAGTTACTGCCCAGTTATCAATCAGGATCCCGGGAATTAACTATAAAATATTCAGTCTTTTCAGGTTTTCATCTAGCCTCTCAACAATCTCCTCTACGTCTTCTCGAAGGGGTCCGGTGAATTGCACCCTTCATTGCTGCAACAGCTTG
Organism: Sycobia sp. Sy_11; assembly: GCA_018907035.1. NCBI lineage: Eukaryota > Metazoa > Arthropoda > Insecta > Hymenoptera > Epichrysomallidae > Sycobia > Sycobia sp. Sy_11. The sequence goes on along the minus strand of JACCIC010000052.1, from coordinate 2,235,539 downwards.
TTCGTAATATCTATATTAATCGTTTTATCCTTCTAACCTTTAAAGGGCCGGGTTTTGAGGCTTCGAAACCTCCTTTGAAAGTGTTCAAATTCATATCTTATATCACGCATCAGCTATGTACAATGGTTCTATCATGGACCGAGCTGATATATCGGCTCCCGGCCCATATCGTCGCATCTGTATAAAAAAACTACTATCTTAGCGCCCACTTCAACAAGGTGCTATTTCGCAGACTATTTCTTTTGTTTTAATTGCAATTGGCACCAGTATCAAAATATTGGACACTTAAGGGATACGTCCCTGGGATGAACTGTTCCATCTCAGATGTCCGCCCGGAACAAAGGCCCTGTTAACAGAGGAGAGAGAGGATTCCTTAACTGGATAGATTAATTTTTAATTAACCTTTTTGAACCCTAGGATTTTCGGTGGTATTCCACTAACTTATCTCATCTTTTCTCTAGATCCCTTTTGTTTTGTAAAGTTTATATTAATAGAGAAAGTTTTGTAAGGAAGGGACCGACGGATGATTATAACAGGAAATAATATATATATATATATATTCTTTTATAATAAATAAATAAATTGAAATTATTTTTATTATATATAAACTAATTTATTAAATATAAATACATAAAAGAATTATTAAGCTTTAACCGTACCTAGCAGCACCCGCGATTGACTAACGCCGCCGACCACATACAGGGGTGTGAAGAAAATGTATACGCAAAGAGTGGTGTCGCGAATAAAGTACAAAAGCACCACCTTACAGGTGATTCAGGAAGTGCTTCATTCACTGAACGAATATGCGCACCACAATGTATATAACGAATATTCCGAGGACCTTATTTTGACTCTAATGTATGTATGAGGGAGAAATACCCCTCAGTCACTCGCATGCGTACACGTCCTAACGTAATAAATTAATTTCATTGGTATTGAATTTAACAAAAGCATAAACTAACCATTAGTAATATAATAAAAGCACCAACCTTTATTTGAATTAACGCTGAAAAAGTTCAAGCCAACGATGATCAACAGCGCGTAAGGAAAATATTTTAAATTTATTTACTGAGTAAATTTATTTATAAATTTTACAAAATACAAAAGAAAACTAAAAACTACTAATTACAGAAAATTTAATAAAATAGTCGGCATGAGGCATGCCACGCTACCGCTCGCTTATTTCTTTATCGAAAGACTATTGTATCGAAGCCAACTGATTCGTTTGAAGCGAGCATTACAGTTCAAATGGCCATCATATCAGATCAGACCATCATTGTTCAGCACGATAATGCTCAACCATATATTGCGACCTCTGACAAAAACTATTTGAAGAATAGTGTATGGAAAATTCTGCTTAACCACATTTTCATAATAAAATAAATAAATATTTTTATCGGTCTTGAAATCTTTATAATATACTATATTAACTAAAATAATGATAGTCAGACTGTCCTTGTTTATTATCACCTCCGACGACTCTGTAATATTATAAAACTTATTACTAAAAATAAATTAGATTAAAAAATAAAAATAATTAAAATAATAAACTATATTCTATGTTAGTGAAGGATAACCTGACTCTATTCCCACCATCTCATGTCTCCTTTGGTGTCCGACATTTCGAAGTACTACGGTTCATTCTGAGGAACTAAACTGTAATAAAAATTTCAGAATAAAATTTTCGAAAAAACGTTGGAAACTTACTATGAGATATACTATATATTATATATATACAGACACACACACAGATATATATATATATAGAACAGTATATATATTCAATAATATATATAATAGTATATATATTATAATATATATATATTATATATATTATATATATAATATATATATATATAATATATATTATATATATATATATATATATATATATATATAATATATATTACTACATATAACCTTCGACTATCTTCAAGGGTTTTAAAACTGGAAACTTTTTGCTATGCTGTAGTATAACAATTTATTGCGGAAAATGTATTTTTGATGCTCTTGCATATGATATACATGGTTTTATATATAAAACACATTTTCCGCAAATTATTTCAGTAGGTCGGTAGATCGGTAGAAAAAGTTCAATATTTTTTTATGAATTGCAATTAAAAATTTCCAATATAGAAATAAATAGTATAGCGGTTCTCAAACTCGTCTTCGCGACGCTACTACGGCACCTTATTCCATCTCGATGATAAAATTAAAGATTCAAAGTAACAGAATATTATACAGTATAGAATAATTTGATAATATAGCAAATATAAATATCATGAATATTTTTGATTCTATATCGTTATTTAAATATTCAAGCTTATTAAAAATTAGAAAAATGTATCGAGATATAAATAAGAATACATTATATTACAGAATGTAATATAATGTATATAAGAAACCAGAGGATACATATCTAAAATATCTCAAGGAATCCTATATAAGTAACTAACAATAATGAGTTTTAAAAAGAACGGGCTCTCAAAATTGATGGCAGCGAGTTAGGGAAGGGTGCATAAAAGTTTATTTTATTGAATCCCGTAATTACAAATATAAAATTTAGTCGATGGGAAATTCTGCCTCACCCGCCTTACAGTCCCGACTTGACACTATCTGTCTACCACTTATTCAATCAATGGAAAAAGCTCTTATGGAAATACGCTTCAGTTCAGTAGAAGAAATCAAAAATTGACTCAATACATTCTTGGGTTCAACAGACGAGAAAATTTTTTGGTCCAGAATTCATAAATTACCAGAAACACCGGAAAAGTTATAAGTTCGAATTGACGATACCTTAAATAAAGGATATGTAACCATGTTTTCATAATAAAACTTTGAAAAATCATAATAATATTTTGAAAAAAAAACCCCTGGAAACTTTATTATAAACCCAAGACATATTGTGAGTTTTTGTATATATTATACATATATACGAAACATATATATATATATATGTATATATATATATATATATATATATATATATATATATATATATTTCGTATATACGTATAATACATATATGTATATATATATATATATATATATATATATATATATATATATATATATATTATATACATTACATATACAATCGAACATATACAATTTTGTTAAAGCTGCGGCCCACTTATACCTGTCAAAGCCGTAGTTCCTGAAGGTGATTCACACGAGGGCGTCTCCTCATGCTCGACTCGATTTTCTTTCTCTCTATCTCCTTCCCCTATCTCTCTTCCCTTATCAGTTTCCTAGATGGTCGTCTTCTGTGCAGTGATTTCCCTCTCTCCCTCGCTCTTTTTCTCTCACTGCACTCTTCTCTCTCTCTCTCTCTCTCTCTCTCTCTCTCTCTCTCTCTCTCTGTCTCTCTCTCTTCCGCTGCACCTCTCTCCTTCTCTCGTTGCATCTCGCTCTCTCTCTCTCTCTCTGTCTAGATAATCGACACTTTTCATGCCCATGCAACAACACTTACTACACAATTTTACTCTGCTCAAGCAAAAAAAAATTTTACAAGATACGACGCAGTGCACGTACAATAACTGCTAATATTGACCTGCTTCTTGCTGGTCGTTTTCTTTAATGTTTCCCATCATTCACTAATCAGCGCCTTTCGTCTCTCATTCCTCCAATGCGCGCCGTTGGACTCATCTATTACCGTTGTGTGTCGGTTCTCGTATCTGCGTCGCTGTGTTCTGTTGCGTGCTTTGTGACTATTATAAATTACTTGCTCCGTATATCTATACATACAGATACACAATGTGATCGCTCTCCGCCTGGCGTCCTTGGTGTCCTCTGCCCAGCCTGACCCAGTCGAGGTACCGCCATGTTGAAACAAATTCGCCATATGTGGCATGTAGTCATGGCGTGGCTGCTTATTTCTGTCTCGTCTTCTTATTCTGTTTTCTTTTCCAGGCAATGCATCCTTCCCGAATGCGCTGAGTGAGGTAATGAGCTACCCTGTTTGTTGTAGTTCCGAGGAAAATCTCCGCCACTATTTTTCCGATGGTGCTCATGTACTTTACTTCGTCATCGCCTAGTGCTCTCGGTGCCTCTTTCGAAGGCCTCTTGTAAGAGAATTACTACATTTGCAGGTATCTTTCCCTTCTTCTTGATTTCTTGTCCTCAATATTTTTCTGTGTGCACGTTTTACTATTTATACTTCCTCGTACAGGAGCTTATCTTCTCTTTCTCTCTCGCTCCTAACTTTGTTTTCCTATTCTTCTCTTTTCTTTCCATTTATCATTTTCTACTTTCTTCATTGGTATTTACTCACTTTCTTGAATTCATCGTATTTCCTCTATTCTATCTCTTTTTCAATTTACACCATTTTTATGAATATATTGATTTTCAGCAAAGATGCCAGGTGTAAAACATCTCTTTCAAGGCTAGTGCATGGATTAACTATTTATTTAGCGGGACTTAGCTTCATTTCTTGGTTTAGACGTGCAGCATCATACATAGTAAATAATCAACTTCCACATTAGTGAGGCAGTTATTAAACAGCGTGCAGCATTTATTTATTATTTCTTCAGTAACGTGATCCTACTAAAATCTAACCTCAATTAGAGGGTATATTTAGAGGAATTACTGAGTGGATTCAAAGCAATTCCCACTGCAATATAAAATATATATATATATATATATATATATATATATATATATATATATATGAAGCCAGACAATTAAGTAATGCGACCGACTTCATTTCTTGACCTGTAGTGACACTGCGAACCTGTAACTGCGCCACCGTAATAGTAGATCTCTACTCTCACGATTCAGACCTTGACGACCTCTGTACGATTATTTCTTCGCCAGTGGTTTAGTGTTTTCTAACAACGTGCGAGTAGTGCATGTCACGAAAATGGAACAAACAATTTTAAAGCAACGGTGCGCGATAAAATTTTTATGAAACTCAGCAGAAACTTATGAAAAAGTGCTTAAAATGTATGGTAGTAATGCTCTGAGTCGTAATCAGGTGCTTCTGTGGCATGCCGATTTTAAAACCGTCGCGAATGCGCTGCGCGTCCGTGCCCTTGTTCGTCAAGAGCGGCGACTAACCTTTCGAATGTTGACTGACGAGTTGAATATTATCCGGAAAACAGTTAGAAAGATTGTAACCAAAGATTCCACCATGCAAAAACTGTGCGCGAAGATGTTACCAAAAAACCTTTCAGATAATCAAAAAGCCCATTAAATGAAAATCGGTGATCCTACTGTTCTTGATCGACATATTACGGTGATAAATGTTAGTTCATTCAATATGACTGAAAGTAAACGATAAAGCCAACAGTGGCTGTCCCCTGGAGCGCCAAAGCCAAAGAAGGCGAGAATGAGCAAGTCCAAATTGAAAACCATATTTATTTGCTTCTGCGACAGCAAAAGGGTAGTTCACAAAGAGTTTGTACCATCTGGATAAACCATAAATCAATTAGTCTACCACAATGTGCTCGAAAAATTACGAAAATGAGTGTTCAGAGTGTGTCCAAAGATCGCGAAGACTTGGGTTCTGCATCACGACACCCTGTCTCAGTGCGTTCAGTGTCTCCGCAACTATCCTTTTCATCAGACATGGCACCCTGCGACGTTTTCCTATTCGCCCATTTGAAAAAAATTCATCACAGATCGATATTTTGACTCTGTTGAAGACATTCAAGAATCTGTGACGAGGATACTCGGATATGTCCCAAGATAAGTGTTCCAGAATTGTTCAAAAACTGGAAAACTCGGTGATATAATTGTATTCATGCGGGAGAGGACTACTTTGAAGGAGATCGCAACTATGTATCTTAATTTTTAAATATACTCGATTTTTGAATTTTGTCGGATTACTAAATTGTCTGACGTCGTATATATATATATATATATATATATATATATATATATATAATATATATTGTGACGAGTGACAAGGCGCCCACGCCAACTTTCCCGAGCGAACGAAGACAACGCGCGCGTCATTTTACGGTAAAAAAAAACCTTAAAGCGCTCGTTGCGCCTTGTGGCCACTCCGTCTCCTGTCCCCTTACCTCACTGCTCACGACCATATTCCTTGCGCTTGTCCGATGGTTGGCGATTAACTGACGAGCCAATGAAATATAAGACAACTCGACTTTTACATGTAACTAGTCATAAAATGCGTAATTCGGTCTAGAAATTTTTTGCAAAAAAGAAAAAAAAAGATAGGATCACAACTGTGTAAAAACAATTAAATATTAAATATTAAGAATTTTGTAATTTAAGTCAGTTCTAAAATATTTGAGCATATCAGCCGCTAAAGTATTTATATCAGGTATGTGAATAAGTCTTTCCCGTTTTTTTTCAAATTTTGAGCCTTTATTGTGAAAAAATGGTTACAAATGAATTATTGAAAGTATTGGCCATCGCTAGCTACAACTTTTTCCCATCTTTCTGGCAACATACGAATCCCGTTGCGAAAAAATTCGACCGGTTTGGCCTCTATCCAGTCATCCACCCATTTTTTGGCTTCCTCGTAGGAATGGAAGTGCTGGTCAGCCAGGCCATGCGTCATCGATCTGAAGAGATGGTAATCAGACGGAGCAACGTCTGGACTATACGGCGGGTGGGGTAGGACTTCCCATCTGAGCGTTTCTAAGTATGTTTTCACCGGCGGTGCAACATGTGGGCGAGCATTGTCATGTTGCAAAATAACTTTGTCGTGCCTGTCGGAGTATTGTGGCCGTTTTTCTCGCAGTGCGCGGCTCAAACGCATCAATTGTCGTCGATAGACCTCGCCTGTGATCCTTTCATTCGGTTTCAGAAGCTCATAGTAAACCACACCTAGCTGGTCCCACCATATACAGAGCATGAGCTTGGCGCCATGAATATTTGGCTTGGCCGTCGATGATGATGCATGGCCGGGTAGTCCCCATGATTTTCTTCGCTTCGGATTATCGTAACGTATCCACTTTTCATCGCCAGTCACGATACGATGCAGAAAACCCTTTCTTTTATGTCGTTGAAGCAGCTGTTCGCAAGTGAAAAAACGCCGTTCGACGTCTCTCAGCTTCAGTTCGTACGGCACCCAATTTCCTTGCTTTTGGATCATTCCCATGGCTTTCAAACGCTTGGAAATGGTTGTTCGGTCAACTCCCAATGCTTCAGCAAGTTCTTCTTGCGTTTGACAAGAATCTTTATCAAGCAAAGTCGCCAATTCTCGATCTTCAAGATTTGCGGCCGCCCGGAACGCTCCTTGTCTTCCACGTCGAAATCACCGCTTTTGAAGCGTCGAAACCATCCGCGAACACTTGAATCATCGATACAACCTTCTCCATAAACCTCCTGAAGCAATGGATGCGTCTCGGCAGCAGATTTCTTCAAATTGAACCAATAAAGTGAAACTTCCCGCAAATGACGTCGACTCGGCTCAAATTTCGACATTTTCACGATATCAAAAATTTATGATGCGAAAAAATTTTAACTAATGTGTTAGTATGGAATTGTTGACATATGAATAAGCTTTGATTATGACATATGTAACCATTGAATACTCGCACAGTATCGGTGGCGCCATCTCTTACAAAAAACGGGAAAGACTTATTCACACTCCTAATAGTTTAACCATATAATTTAGCATTAGTGGTATTAGAATTTAGGATTAGTCAGATAAAAGCCCTTTCCAATAGAATGAGGAAAAACATTTAGTAATAGAAACTACAGTGATAAACTAGCTTTGTATCGAGTTAAAGTGGAACACCTATGACTTCTGTGAATACTAGCGGGTGAAATAATTAACTTGTTTCTTTTACTGTCAACGCTTATACCCACTTATTGCGAATAATTCGTTTTTTTTACTTTCCCCCCTTACGTACCGTTGCCCTCCCTCAATTCCGATTGATCACCGCAACCCCTGTGTACCGTAACTGAGTGAATGTCTTTCAGAATTAATCGTGATCACCCGATCCCCCACAATGGTTTTGGGAAGAGGAGTTTGTAACTGCCGAGTTTGCGGTTGAACAGTCACCATCGTTCAAAACCGGAAGTGTTTGCGCGTGATCGCGGAAACCACACACTGTGTCGCGAGAGTGCACGCTGAGCAGAAGGATTACGTGAAGAACGATGGAAGTACCAAGCGCATCCCTTCTCTCTGCAGCTTTGAAACAAGGAACATCGCATCCCTTGCACACCTGTTGACACACCTTACAATAGCCCCGGACATTGAGCGTCACCGAGTAAGTCATCGACGGTTACCATCTCCGTTCGGCAAATAGCCGCTAATTATTATATGTGCTATTAACCTCTCAGTAAGTCAAGGTTATATTTCCTGGCTCGCCGTCGCTGTATGGTGCAGATGCACGCACCATTCGTATTCGCGGCTAACATAGTCCCGCGAGCGAACCTTCTCCCCCTTTCCTTCCGTTTTTCCAGCGTACGAGCTATGCTAGCATCCCCATGTATTTGCGAGAAGTGGGTAGCCCGCGAACTACCTCAAGTTTATTATTATTATTATTATTATTATTATTATTATTATTATATATAGTTAATAAAGTCCGCGTTATTGCTATTTGTAATTGAGGGGGGCGCACACGTGTATGCAGCAGCAACAGACACAGTAAGTGTAACCGAAAATATAGCTTATTATGTATGTATATATATATATATATATATATATATATATATATATAATATATATATACCTAATACTTTTTCTAGCATTCTAGTTGAAACTAAAACCTTTCCTTGCTATTATCTTTAAATTATATAAATTATGTAATTTAGGATTTAAAACAAATAACTACAAATTAAATTATGAATGAAATTTGTAAATCATACTATAACAATTCGTTTAAGTTTTTCAGAATATTGTACGTGCAATAGTAGTTTACATATTAATTATAATTGCATAATATTACACATGCAATAGTAGTTTATATAATACTTATATATTAATGTTTTTTATATAGATTATAAAGTTACTCTGTCTTAATAATTTCACAGAGATAACCACTAGCTAACAAATTTTTTTTGATATTTAGGATAATATGAAACCATTAGAACGTTTCCGAAATTTTCAATCCAATATGAATTTAAAAATTATCTATGAATGTATAAAATGTAAGTAAAGCGTCTTTACTGTAAATTAACCAATCACGTATTACTTATTAGAAAATAAAGTTAATAATGTTAAAAGTTAAGAATCGATTGAAATTAATTTCATTTATCTAATTTTGTTCATATATATTAAATAAGGAAAGTTCCAAATTATATAATTATTTTGAAACAAAACTAAAATAACCAAAATGATGAGAAAAATGTCGTTATTTTCGGACTTAAAAGGGTATTCAGTGTCATTTTATTAGCAAGGATTAATTGAAAATTTTTATATAATTGAAAACTTATGATATATAAAAAATATTTATATAAAGCATAATATTGAAAACATAATGTAAAACCTGTAGGCTTGAAAAAAAAAATTTGTATTTGGCGCTGCGAACGTCTCTTCGAAGGCGACCCGATCACCGTCGTTCGCCGCCCCGTGCAAAACCCTTTTTTGTACAATTTTCGAAAGATGCGTGGTGCGCGCTCCTTCTCCTCTCGACCACCAAGAATAGCAAATGGAACATCGAGAAAGGAGCGGGTGTGAAAAAAAGAGAATGAAAGAAGACAGTCAGAAAAAAGCAGAAGTAAAACGAGGGAAGTTGTTATAGTGTAGAGTAAGAAATTTAGTGTGAAAGGTAAAGAAGTAGAGGTGAAAAGGAGGTGAAAAAGATGCAAGGTAGTAGAAAAAAGGAAAAAGCAAGAGGAAAGCAGAAGTGAAGAGGAAAATAATTTTAAAGAGGCATAAGGAAGAGCGAAGAAAAAGAAGGAGTAGCAGAATGAGCCGAAGATAGATGATACTATTTTTCCTGTTGAGTGAAGCTTGGAGAAGGGGAGAGAGGTAGTGATGAGCAGAAGAGAAAGAAAAACGAGTGAGTTGAAGAGAGTGAGTGAAAGAGTAACAGAGTAGAGTGAAAGAAAAAGAGAAGGAAGAAAGAAAAAGAGAGTAAGGGAGTAGAAGAAGAAAGACGAATGAGGCAGGACGAAGAGGAAGTCGGCAGCCTTCACTACCGGCGCTGGCGATAACCTCATCAGGGCCTCAGATCCCCCGTGCCCATCCATCAGCAGGCCCATGAGCTATCGCGAAAAGTAGAGAGGTGAGTGGGTGTCACGTAGGTATAAAATCCCCGCTTTTCTCGGGCGACCGATCGAGTCGGCGCCGACAGTTTGGGGACGCGTAGGACATGGTGCTTGGGTGAGCAAACCCAGAAAAAAATTAGTGAATAAATCGACACGTACATAAAATATCATTTTGAGATAATAATTTGGACCAAAAAAAGAATATGTTGAAACTATTAATATAATAAAAATAAAATAGTTCGATTAACTTCGATTTAAAATGATGATTAAGGCGAGTATGACATGTACCATATCACTGTTGGAATAAATGGTGGTAGCGTATAAGATCCGATTGTTTTTTCCCCCTCTTTAATAGATTTCTAATTGCCCCAAGGTTTTTTGTTGTTGTGTGTGACATTACTTTCTAACAGGTCGGAGGACCTCCCCCCGAAATTCGAAAAAAGTGAGTGAATTATAATTGAATTCATTTGTGTGTACGAATTGACAATTAAATTAAATTTTTTACATAAAGTTGCAGCATCTCAATATATATATATATATATATATATATATATATATATATATATATAATTTATTTTCGTATTTTTAATGAAATAATACGAATATTTAGGTAGCACCTTTTTATACGGAAGTAATAATATATACCGAGACAAACCAATTTAGTAAGAAACAGTGGTTTTTACACAACTCGAGTCTAACAAGTGCAATTCTTTTACACAAGCGATCGAGCACTTATTGGTAGAATGCTGCATTCACAGAGGTATCTAAAAGAACAAATTCTTTGTCAATGATACCTGTAGAATGAAAAAATTCTTAATATTGTCTTGACTTTTGATTTTTGAAATCGCAATTTTTTAGGTCACAGCGAGTGTTCGCCAACCCACTCAACACTTGGACGTTTCGATGCAGGCTTATATGTAAAACATCAACTTTCATCACCCATAATAAAAGCCTCAAGAAAATTTGGCTGCATTTCAATCATTTCCAAAAACACGCACACACTTTCTTTCTTTTCAAGCGGTTCCTTATAATACGTTGAACGATGGCTTTTGGTATTTCAGTAAGTTTTTCAATCAACCTGCAACTAAAGTTATGGTTATTCTTTATCGCAGCTACGACTTTGTCGATTTTATTGTGACACTTCGTGACGCATGGTGGCCCGCTACTTTCGACGTATGCCACCGCTCTATCTGACGCAAAGAGATTCTAATACAGAAAAATAGTGATACGAGACATAACACATTCACCATAAGTCACTTTTAACATTTCCTTGGATCCCGTTACACTTTTATCGACTTTAAAGCAAAAATTAATTGCAATACGTTGTTCGATATGCTACTAAACTGCTACTAAACAGTTGTATGTGATCTAATGGAGTTGAAACTTTTTATAGAGGAAGAGGAAGATTGTAGTAACTAGTCGCCAAAGATGGCACAACTAGTATAGATTTTATACACGTAGTCTTACAATTTGTGGAATACATTGTGTAGACCCTGAATCAGGCGTGTATCGATGCGCGAATCAGAGCCTATACAGACTGCCTGTAAATGCGAGTAACAACACCTCTAGCGACAATCAATGTAATGGAAACTATTTGCTTTTAATATAACTATATATGTTTTCATATGAATATATAATATACATATTAATATTTAATATAAATATATATATATTTAACTTTGTATGAATTAAAAAATTATTAAATGAATAATATATTTTGTATTTGATATTTTATTAGGAATATCAAATAAACATAGAAAGAACTGCAACTTACCTGATTATTTACATTATGCATATGTAATTGTATTGAACATAAAAAATGAGGTTATGTTATATCGCAATCACAGACTGCCTGTATCGCGTCTGTACTTTAATTTAGGCAGTTTGTAGAGGTACTGACCTGCGTCTTCGACAGATATCAACTCAGATTGTACTTCTCTTTGAAGGATTTTGGTATAGTCGCGCGCGTGCACGTACTAATATACGCGTGAAATACCATCATCGACCCACGAGAGCGCTCAAGAACTTGGTCACAGTACATAGTACTATCAGAGATAATAAGGGAAGATCGCCGACACTCATGGGTCAGACTGCAGTAAAAATTTTCGACTGAAAACGAGGGCCTCTGGCGGCCAAAGCGAGGTACTGGCTGTTTCGTGCAATATTCCAGATGTTGTTTTTCGAGCTGGTGCGATGGTGCGATCGAGGGGGAAAACGACTGTCTTCGGCGCGTGCAGAAGAACAGCTTGTCGAGACAATAGGCTGGCAGCGGGAGGTGCAATAAAAGATGACTAGCTTATACTGACCAAAAAGAAATTTTATTGCTACATGTATAAATATATATATATATAATCTCGCAGCAGCTAGCAAGCAGCTCGAAGTTTTGAAACCTACGGCAACTTTAAGGAAAACTGGCAAACATCAAAGCTGAGAAAATCTCTTATAGCAAAGAGCTACCAAATTTTTCAATTAATCACCTAACGCGATTTTTGTTAAAATTTTTATATATACGTTTTTTAAGATTCTGATTATATATGTGGTAGTAAAAATTGGTGGTAATTTCAATTTTATAATAAATCACATTAATATCCAATTAAAATATTGTTTTTCTAACTTATCTCGTAAAATACCAAAAATTCCATTAAATGATTTAACTAAAAGTTCAAAATCTCATCAAAATACTTATTTTTTAATCTATAAATTTTTTCATTATACGTTTTTTATTAACAACAATGCACTTCACCATAATATTCTCATTGTATATTCTATATCCTCTGTTAGTTTGAATATATTTTTTTGGGAACTCTTGGTACAGAAAAATGTATAGAATAAGAAATATGTTTTTTGGCTGGAATTTATAACTTTTCTTAACAATCCTTTTTGGAACTTTTCGTATTTTACAAGATAATTTAGAAAAACCAGATTTTTACGGTGTTCTTATGGTTTTCACTATAAAAATGAAATTTCCTCAAATTTTCACCATTATATTTATGATAAATACTTCAAAAAACATAAGCAATATTTCCATATACTAAAGTAAGGCAACTAATATAATATGCAGATACAATCTCAATTTTGTTCATTCAAAAAGTAACTAGATTTTTCTGTCAGTAATATAATAATGCTCAACAACACACACACTGTTAAAGATTCTGTAAAATAAAATTTTTGTAAAATCCTAAAAATCAAAACCTTCGGGTACTAGACAATAGATGGATAGTATAAACAAGTGAATATGAAAAACAATTATTAATAAATAATGGAAATGAATTAAAAAAAATTATTCTACGAATCTCTTTTCGAGATCGTCACAGACAGCTTTATTTTCTGTGATGTACTGTACAATAAGACTACAAGTTTATATAAACATAATATTACGTATCTAATAACATAATTTACGTTGCGCTACACACTGAAAACAATTCCAAATTCAAATGAGTCAATTTCATAAAAGTATATTTATTGCAATCCAACAAACATTCATTCAAATTCTATTGAAACAAAAATATACAGCCTTAATAGGAACGAATATTCTGCAATTTCGAAACAACCCTGTATTTGAAATGAATAGTTAAGTTTATTTGAAGAGCAAAAAAGTCTTTGTTACGTTGCAAATACATAAACAATTCCAGTTTATGTAAATTAATTATATAACAGCATATGTATTATATTTTTATATTACAAGTTTTAATTCTTTCTATTTATATTATCATCTCGCGCAATTTTTTAAAGAATATTATTTACATGGTGCTACACACTAAAAACAATTCCAAATGCAGATGAGTCGATTTCATAAAAGTATCATATATTTATTGCAATTTAACAAACATTCATTCAATTTCTATTGAAACAAAAATATACAGCTTTAATAGGAACGAATATTGTGCAATTTCGAAACAACCGTGTATTTGAAATGAATAGTTGAGTTTATTTAAAGAGCAAAAAATATTTGTTATGTTACAAATATTTTTGAATGATTAGAATTTCGAAATTTAAAGTATGTTTTAGTTGTGTAAGTAATTTTTAAAATTAAGATTTTTAGTGGTGAAGAGTACATGTAACTGCTTTATTAAACAGTTAAACACTCTCTATTTATTAGGATTAAGTCCTAATAATAACCCTAATTAACATTCTGGTCGAGATGCCTAAAGCTTGAACGGCAGATTGTGTGCGTTGAACATTCACTACCATTGCGTTTCGTATAATACAAATATATTACATATAATATATATATATATATATATATATATATATATATATATATATATATATATTACAATAAGAATGATGGAAAAATATGTAAATATAGTTAGTATTTATTGCAATATAATATATAGTATACGTTTACATCGTTGAAGATTACGAAAATGACGATCTAATAAGTTAAAATACTACAGTTGAATGTTATATTTTGTTTAAATTCTCAGTTCTCATATATCAAAAAAATATTTACTGTATTGAACTAAACATTCAGTATTTTAAATGTATAAATTACTTCTTTTGAATAAATGGTTAATTAATGGTATACGAATCAATCCTTTATTTAAATCTATAAAATTTTTTTTCAGTATAGACTTATTTCTATGACATACGTTTTACTTGGAACTAAAAAAATGCATATTTGATTTAATTTTATAATGTTTCTCTATTGAACTAAAATAATTAAGTTGCAACAAAATATATGAACGCTTTAAAAAAATTAACTTAACATTAAGACAATATTCATGGCCATTGTCAGCAATTGATTTATATTAACGAATGCAATAGATCTCGAAAAAGCTGCTAATTATAGACTGTAAACTTTTCCAAAAATTATTTGATTGCTTTTTATATTTTTGGAGTATACTATCAGAATCCTATATAATCATATTTGACACATGACTACCTTGTATGGAGAAGACAGAGAAAGAGAGAGAGAGAGAGAGAGAGAGGGGAGGGGAGAAAAGAAAAATCCAAGGGGATTAACATGGATTACTCGATGTTGGTGGGTGATGCCATATCATGTACCTGCATGTACCCGCAAGTGTCCTCTATACTGTTTCGTCTCTTTCTTTCACCTGCTCTCACTGTTTATTACCTTTCCATGTGCACGCACGTTGTACGAGGCCTAGCAGGCAGTTTACTGATATACATGCAACAAATGTTGCCATCATTTTGTTTTTTTTTTTTTTTTTTTTTTTTGTTAAATTTGAAGTAAAAAATATCCTATCATTTAATCCTGACCGTATAGAATACGTATTCAAGCGAATTGAAGTGAATATGTTCTTCAATAAGGAATTTCTTCTATAATTTCCTTTAATATCTTCTAATCATGTATATAGTATGTGTATACGTAAAGCATAATTAATTTCTAAATATACATGTTATATTTAAAAAAATTTTTTTACTTAATTTTTTTAATTACACAGAAATATTGACTTAATATGAGAACCATTTTTTTCTGTGATATAAATACAAAAATTAATTATTTTTCGATTTCGTATACATATTATGATTCAATTTAAGAAAATATTATTTGGATGTGGAAAATCACGTTTGAAAACCAAAACGTTATATAAATTGTTATAATATAAGAATATATTATATATAAATGCATATATTATTCATTGGAATACATAAATTAATTTCATAATATAGAACTATAGATCTAAAATTGATATATAAGATTTTTATAATTGTCCACATCGTACTGCGATAGCGTAATTAATAAGGTGTTAGCTTGCGAATGCAAAGGTCTGCGGATAGAATCCCGGTTAGGTCAAAGTTTTGAAATAATTGTAATAAAAGTAAATTAACGTATAAATTGTAAAATAATTCAAGAAATTATTCGCTTAGTTTAAACTTTTTATTTTTAAAGTCAAAAAAATAATGCTTTGAATCAAGAAACTATGCACTTTTTTTAAACATTTAGCACACTTGAATTTTCATGTTTCTAGTAAATAAAAACGTATTTCAAGTAATTATTGTTTTAAAAATAGGAATCGAATTCTTCATTTTAAATTCAATTTCTCGAGTGAAGTATTAAAATTCTTAATCCAAGTATATATTCACTTAATTTTGTCAGCTTGAATCAAATAACTATATTTTTTGATTCAAAATCTTCAGTTATTGGATCAAGAAAATAGTTTCTTTAGATAAGAAAATATTTATTTAATTTCCAATTTCAGCCACCCATTTTCGAGAAAATATTGACAAAAATCTAGGAGATATTTAATTAATCCAAGAATTTATTTTCCTGATTTTAAATTTGAAATTATTGGTTTAAAAAAATATTTTCTTTCGATAAGAAAATATTTATTTAATTTCCAATTTCAACCACCGATTTTCTATAAAATCGGGACTACAATATAGGAGACGTTTAATTAATCGAAGAATTTATTTTCCGGATATGAAATTTGAATCTATTGGTTTGAGAATATATTTTCTCAAAATAAAAAAATATTCATTTAATTCCCCATATTTGAGTTCTGCTGTTGAGAAAAAATAAGCTTGATAATAGAAATGATTTTTTTCAGTATATATATATACAAGAAATATATTCAATTTTTTAAAAAACCATTTACTCAAAAGAATGAACTAGTTTTCTCAAATGGTGGATTAGATATATTTGATTATTCCCTGCCAGTTGTAAAATCTAATAAATATTTATTTAATTTTATTAAACGAAACGCAAAGATTTAAATATTAAAAGTAATAAATAAATATTAAAAACTACAAAATATATATATAAATCAAAAAAATATTTTCTATTTTTGAAAAAATTATTTACTTATAACATATAAATAGTTTTATTAAAAGATTCATTCCTTTAAATTTAATATTTAAATCTTTGTGCTTCGTTTAATAAAATCGAAAAAATGTTTATTAATTTTTAACTACTCGTTGGGTCTAATCAAATAAATATATTGCACCTTTTGATAAAGCTATTTAGTTGTTCATATTGAATAGCTTTCCCAAAAATTGATTATATTTGTTAAATTTGAGTATATATATAGTTTATTAAATATTTATTTATTTAACTTTATTTTTTACGTATATGTAGTTCCGTTTAGTAAAATTCTAGAAAGATTTATTACTTTTCAATAATTTATTTAGTGTAATGTAATAAATGTATGTTCGCTATTCGAATGAACTTAATTGTTTGTTTCAAATATATGGTTTACTCCAAATTAAAAACTATTTATTCATTCGTGTTAAATATAGATGTTTCTGTTTTAAACATAATTTTAAATAAATATGTGTTCAAATGCATTCTAATAATTATTGAATTAATTTTAATGAATGCATGATATAATGTAAATAGCAATGAAATAAAATTTATTATATAAAAATTTAATGAATGTTATTATATAAATAATTTACAGAAAGTATAATTTTTTATATCAAATTAATCTTATGATTAAGATCAACGCAGTCTTACTATCAAGTTTTAAACTCAAAATTTTAAGAAAATACATATATATATATATATATATATATATATATATATATACCTATTTTCTTAAAACTTTGGTAGCGGGATGTAGTAAATGGGATTCACTGATGTCGACGAAGAAATTCTTTAAGTTCGTATACCCAGGTATTTTCGAGGTATTTTCGAGGTATTTTCGTAGCCTCGATAATCGCCACGCAGGGAATTTAAGATTTTAAGAAAATACGTGTATATAAATGCAAACATACACAGTTACACAGAGACAAGAAAATCTATATGCACTTCAAGAATTTCGACACCAGTTAATCGCTTTTATTGCATCTATTGTTTCGGCGTCCCTCCTACTGAACTCCGTCTCTCCCTCGATCGCACCAGCTCGAAAACCAACATCTGGAATATCGCATGAACGGAATACCGACGTTCACCGCCGTAGTGCTGAGTGTCAAAATTTTACTGCAATGTCTAACATGGGCATCGGCGATCTCCCCTGATTATCTCTGCTTTCACCTCAACTGAGAGGGTGCAAGGAACGTTGGAAGGTGCTTATAAAAACGGTTGCTGCCTATCAAGTTGCTTGAATCCGATCATCGTGACTGTCGGCTGCCCTTACTCTCAGAATCTATTCGCGGGGCTTGTTCGGTGTCTACTCGGCAATCGCTGCTCAATTTTGAATCACTAATAATACGCATTTCTCCTGTCTCTTAAATACTGTATGGCTACGTCTTAACAATATTTTCGTGACCAATTATTTAATGAAAAAAGGTTTTATCTCCATCACGTGACGTGCGCCTATTGACTCATTCATACAAGCATCATCTTCGCTTCCGTGCATGCGCATATGCAATTCTCTTTGTCTATTTTTCGAGCACGTCTATCTCAGTCCTATATTAACGGTATTTCTCAGTACTCCTCGTTCTTTCTCGTGCATATACTTGATAGTACACACACGCATCATGTTATGCTGTTTTTACACCGTGCTTCATTCTATTCGTCTGGTCTTGGCTTGCAGCTGATTTTGACTCCCCGGCTTCTCGAAGTTCGGAAAAAATTTAAGCATTCTCTATATTAGTGGTACACTATATCTGCAACGATTTCCAAGGCAACCGAGGCAAGGGCATCGAATTTTTGTGATCAACACCACAAAATATGGTAAATAAATATTTTATGACAATAATATTACTTACAAACTCTTTAATAATAATGAAGAGTTAAGCAATTTAGTTACATTATGTATTAATAAATATTTTTATCGGTCTTACAGTCTTTAGGATATCATATATTAGCTGAAATAATGACAGTTAGACTGGCCTTGTTTATGATCACCCCCGTAGAATCTGAAATAAAACTTATTACTAGTATAAATTATATCAGGAAATTAATAATAAAAATAAAATAAAATTAATAATAAAATCAAAATTAAATAAAAATACAATATAAAGTAAAATCAAAAATAATAAAAAATTATTCTATGTTAGTAAAGGACAACCTGACTGCCCCCCCCCCACCTTAAATTTAGGATCACCTTCTTGTTCGACATTTCGAACCGCTGCGGTTCATTCTCAAGAACTAAACTAATATAATTTATTGTAGTAATAAGTTTTATTTCAGATTCTACAGGGGTGATCATAAACAAGGACAGTCTGACTTATTATTTTAGCTAACATATGATATTATAAAAACTGTAAGACCGATAAAAATATTTATTAATTTAACTCAGAACAGTCGACATAAGTACAATTTTTAATTTTAATACATTATATACTGTATTAAAATTATATATTTGATTTTTCCGATCTAATTTCTTCTAAATAATATAATCAAATGAAAATTTTATAAAGATTTATTAATTATTAATTAGTACTTAAATTACAATGTATAGAACAGAAAGCATTGATTTGAATAAAAATACTTTAAAAATCAATTATAGTATAATTTCATACATTTCTAAGTCTACAGTTATATAGAAAATGTACAACCTTTGAATTTCAAGTTTTATATTGTATTAAGATATGAACTAAATATGACTATAAGTGAAAAATATATAAGACAGGCGATATAGATCAAAAATATGAAAATGAATTTTGACCATCTACCATGCAGATGTCTCTCATTTTCTCATGAAACTAAATGATATATAAGGTTATCATTATTTATGATTATATATCAGTAAAAATCAATATTTAAATTATTTAAAAAAGTCCTTATGGAAAACTACTTATGACTACCTGACAAAGATACATAATGTTTGTGTAAAGTGGTTCGAATGCAATACCTGAATCCAAGAGTTGCTATAAAAATATTCAATTTGATAGTGTTAAGTTTTAAAATTTAACCTTAAAACATAAATAATACCTTGCTAACAAGGTTCTAAAGGAAATTATATTTGGGCAAGCATTAGAAGAAAGAAGAAACACGTGCATTAAATAAACCAAGAGTTTTATTAGGAATCCAAGAAAGGAAAGGTAAAAGGCTCTAAGAGGAACCGCTCCTTCAGCACGCATAGATGAGAACGTTACTGCACACCATAGACACAAAGTTACTGGAGAAGGCACTGTAGTAGAACCATAGATTGCTCAACTTCTACATTACTTCTCGAAACGTGGTGTAACTCAGTATTAAGAACACAAGAATAATCTTCTATTAATTTGATTCAAAACCATCTCTCTTTTTCTCAATTTTCCAAATTTAATATATAAGCTGAAACTCATAATCTCAAATAATTTACAATTATGTACTCACAGAAATAAGAGCAAATTCAGTCAATCTTTTTGAAGGTTAATATCAATGAAAAAAATAGAGATGAATAACAATCAAACGATTACTTACGTCCTTGGTAAAGAGTTCATAAAGCTGTCTGTAATTTATTCATTTATGTTCAAACAGCCTTCTTTAACAAGATCTTTTTTAATACTAGCTATCGTTTTCTGTTTATCATAACATAGTGTTATCGGGTAAAGGTTTTTGTTAAAAATAATTTTAATAGAATTATGTTGAAATACTATCTCGTGACATGCTTCATTATGAGTAATATATTATGCTTAACATATGGATAGAGCTACACTTCATTTCTTATTGTTACACCTGGATACTGTATCTCCGTATACTTTGATCACATAGTTGCATGTAATTAAACTATTCTTCTAATTCAAAAAAAAATACACATCGCAGTGTGCTATTGGGCGTACAAATAAGTTTACGCCGTTTTTTTAATAAAGAAATAAGACTTTATTGTAAACAAAAGTACAAATAATATCATTCAAAATATTGTCCATCACTTTCTACTACTTTTGACCATCATTCGGGCAGCAAGTGGATACACCGTCTAAAAAATTGCTCGCCTTTTGAGATGATCCACGGCTCGACCCATTTCTTCAATTCTTCATAAGAAGTGAAGTGCTGCTCAGCCAGACCATGAGACATCGACCAGAATAGGGGGTAGTCTGAATAGGAGCAATGTCTGCTGAATACGGCGGGTTGGGGTAGAATATCCCAATTCCGTGCTTCTAACATTTCCTTTACGATTTTTGCAACACGTGACCGAGCGTTGTCATGCTGAAAAATGACTTTATCGTGCTTTTTGGCATATTGTGGACGTTTAATCTTCAAATTTTTGAGCAATTGTTCGCAAACAAATAAGCGACGCTGGACGTCTCTTAGTTTCAGTTCGTAAGGAACCCAATTTCCTTGCTTTTGGACCATACCCAGGGATTTGAGACGTTGTGAAATAGCTTGCTGAGTCACTCCTAACTCTTGTGCAAGTTCTTCTTGCGTTTGATAAGGATTTTTCTCAAGTAAACCTTCCAATTCTGTGTCACCATACACTTTGGGCCTTCCGCTACGTGTTTTATTCTCCGCGTCAAAATCGCCACTTTTAAATTTTTGGAACCACTCCCGACAACTTCTATCACTTAAATTAACATCACCATATGCTTCTATGAGTAGCCGATATGCTTCAGCTGCAGATTGCTTTAAATGAAAGAAGTAAATTAACAATCCCCGCAAATGACACTTACTTGGCTCAAAACTTGACATCATAACATGATGAAAACTAAGTGATGTTAGCAAAAAGTCAGAGGTATTGAAAGGTTATACTGTTTCCAGATGTCAACATATACTATACGACTTTTTGCAAATGACAATTTCGATGTTATCTTATCGATGGCTCCATCTTTTCAAAACGGCGGAAACTTATTTATACACCTAATATTATTGCCACACCATTGCTTTTGAAAGTTGTAATGTGATGATTTTCGCTCTGACTGTTTTGTATGGTTTTCCCCTAACAGCGGTCTCGTTCCTTCTTAGGAAAGTATCTATATATAACTATCTTCAAAAAAGAAAAAGTATGAACGGCGAGTATTATGCAAACATATTTGCCAACAGTTACACATTTTCGGCTCCTTATACTAGGATTTTCATAGGTTTACTCGACAAGATATAACATTCCTAAAATACATTGCATTCCAATCCCATTCCCCATATCACATTTTTATCATAAATGTGTTCTTTTGCTTATCAAGCTGGATTTTCTCACAGTTGAGCAATTTTTAATATATCTAGATTATGTTTCTATGTTTAAAATTTTACACACTAATACTCTTCTCGAAAATGACGCAGCTCACTTGTCATCTACAGTCCCGTAATACAAGAACCGTGATACCCATATTCTTCGGGAAGCCTGCCATTCGTCTAATTTGACTACTAGTGCATATATTTATAATATCTAGTCTGTATCAAAATATTTATTTTTTTATAGATTTTTTAATTAGATAAACGCTATATCTCCTACATGTCATCACATCATCCATTTTCAATTTTAACGTTGATAGATGTATTTATTGTGATTTCTGAAGTATAAGTATAGAAAACAAACTATTTTACATTTATTTTTTAATGGTCGTCTTTTTGGATACTTTACATTAATTTTAATCTAATTGTCAATTTCATACTTGTTTAACTGAATTTTTGAATTTTATAATATTACAATATTGTTTATAAGAATTTGAATGAACATATATAGTATACAATTCTCCTAATTATAAGATTATTACTTTTTATATTAATGTCTAATATACGTGAAACCAATGGCCAATATTTTAAACTTATGACAATTAAATTTTTATTGTTAATATTCTTAGTATTAAGTATTCAATTATATTAAAAAATTTTATTTTTCCATAATTTAAAATATCTATATCAATTCTTATTAATGGCTATACAATTTACCATATAGTTTGCAGGTGGTTTTATTATTTAAAATTTAACAACAAATAAAAGACAAGCGTTAAGAAGTAGTTTTAAATAATAATTAAAAAAGATTTTTGTCGATCTTGTAGTTTAGTTATAATTATGATGGGCTTCTCTAATAGAGAAAATTTTTCGGTAAAGAGGCAGTCAGATTTTCCTTTATTAACAGAATTAATTTTGATTTAAAATTTTACAATTCTTAAAATTAAGTCTAACCTTGTTTAGAATCCGGTGTAAAAGGGTAGTTGTAATTTCAAAAGATGCACTGAAACCGTTTTTCCTGTAGTATATTAGAAAATAAAAAATTGGGCCTATATATTATAATGGTAGACCCTGTATACACGTTTAACTATAAAATAAATCATTATATAGGGTGTTCCAAAAATCACAGTTCATCTCGATAATTTGCA
The DNA here is from genome assembly GCA_018907035.1 of Sycobia sp. Sy_11. NCBI lineage: Eukaryota > Metazoa > Arthropoda > Insecta > Hymenoptera > Epichrysomallidae > Sycobia > Sycobia sp. Sy_11. The sequence continues at coordinate 2,212,316 of JACCIC010000052.1, read as the reverse complement.
AGACACATTATTTTTTTAAGTTATTAAGTTATTAAAGAGGAAGTAGTAAGTATTGTTCCATTTGGGGTATTTAGTTAGACTGAATCTGCATGCCTTTCATGTTATATCGAATAGAACGTGCAAGGTTTTCACAAATGTTCAAACTGTTTTCTAACCATAGTTCGAAAATAACTCAACCGCTTATAGAAAACTGTAACAGCATTTTGAATAATTCGAACTGAAGTTGTAGGTCTATTGTCAATTATTGGTTGTCATAATCCTATTAATACTCTATCTTCATCAGAAGAAAATATATTTTCTTTCATTCACTTAATCAGACCAATTCTTAAATTAAACTGAAAACTAAAATTTGAATTACCAACAAAAATCATTAAAAATTAATTTAAGAATAATTTCTAATTAAAGTAGTAATTATTAATGTAAAAAAATATTGATACTTAGTATGCTCTTTTTCCAAGCTATAAATTATCTTAAACAAAATTGTTCATAAAATAGTACCAACCGACACTTATTTATCTTATTTTTCTTATTTCTAACTTATTTTTCAAAATCGACTTTGATCCTCTAATTTTCATTTCCTGTATTTCCAGTGATTTTTAAACAGATTAAATAGCTAACCCTACTAAGACCTTATTGATCTCACCTCGTTTGACCTTAATAATTTTCATTCGATATTGATTTTTGCCTTGACCTTGGACATTAATACGTATTTTCACATAAAATTGTTTAATCTTGTCATTACTGGAGTCAAAAAGAGGATGTTCCATTTGGAAAAAAGAGCTGACTTTAAAATGACCATCAAGAACATTGCCAAGATCAAAATTAAGATCGCTCTAGATTTTTTTGTTAAAAATTAATAAAGGTTCCACTTAACGCCTTAAAAATAATGTACCTTGCAAGTTATCCGGGTATACCGAGACTTTTCTTGATTTGATCTCCAGAAATTATACTAATATTGCATTCTCATACATATTTGAACATAAAATTTCCCAGTCTTTCGATTTCCAGAATATTAATAAAATGAAAATTCTATTTGAAAAAGAAGTTGACATTAAAATAACTATGATAGATATCTCCAAAGTCAAAATAAAAGTTACCGCCGAATTTCTTATTGAAAATTACGAAAGGTTGTAGGTTAACCTCTTCAAAAAAGCAAGACTTTTGGAACATCCTGTATATAAACTCTGACTTCTATAAATGATTAAATTTACACTGGATTTCAGTATTTTTCACTCCTCAAATATAAGCAATATGATTTTCACAATCTCAAATAGATAACTCTTGATATTCCAATATAACATGTTTGCAAAGTCTTCTATTTTTTATGAAAAATCAGCAGTTTTGAATGATATTATTAAATATATATTTAGTACGTATTAAAAAATTTTACTTATTATTATTTTCTTTACAATCTTAATACACAATAAAAATCGCATCTGCAATAACGCACTGATGTATAGTAAAGCTCATTGTTGGTACAATAATCTTATGTAATTTATTATATTTCGAATTCATGTATTCTTAAAGTTAATTATCTAATACAATAAATAATTTATTATTTAGTTTTTTTATAACTTACCTTTCCTGGAGCCTCAATAGTTAAATTAATAAGACAAATTATAATATAAAATAAAAAAATGCAGTATCTATTATTCATATTTCTAAAACAACCGTTAATAGTGCCAAAATATGTTTAGTAATTTTAAACTATGTAGAATTGGTATACATCTATAATAAACTCTGTATAATAACTTGTAGCAATGTTTTTTGTTATTTGATGATACATGCATAAGATAAGTATATATATATATATATATATATATATATATATATATATATATATATATATATATAAAGATAATGATACCTGATTAGAATTCTTCTCTATATTTAAATTTAAAATCAATAATATCTTTGTAACAATTTACATGTGCTTTACCTGAAAACACATCGCAGACCTCCGTTGCTAATAGACACCACTGATGGGAGCACAAATAGAGCAACGTTAAATAACATTTAAAAAATCAATAATATAAAACACAAACCAACTCAGATAAAAAAAATTGACTCAGATAATTACATATAAAATAAAAATAAATTTAGAAAAAGAGTTTTAAATAAATTTATTATAAATATAAGTTTTAATGGATGAAATATTATCAGATGTAAATAAAAAGATTATAAATAAAGGACTTTAACAAACAAGGAGAGAATCATCTCACTAGAGAATTTCTTTGAGGATGACAAAACTGTATTTAATATAAGTAAAATCTAAACACCTACGCATTTTTTATTCAATTGTACCTTGCTTCTCAATATTTTTAAATAAATATTGTATCAAATTAAGAAATTGCTATTTGATCATTACAGATACAGTTATTCATGTGTTTGAAAATATTATATCTTCTCCCTATATTAAAAATATTTTTCTTAGTTTAAGAACATAATATTCATGATAATATTAAACAAATATCTCTATTGAAAATTATTTTAATTCAAAATAATTTTTGTTTCTACCTGCTAATTAAAAAATAAAACCTGCTTGGGTGTAATTCAACATTATTGACGAATCAATAATTTAACCGATTTGTAAAAGATACTCTATTTTACTACACAAATATACGATATATATATATATATATATATATATATATATATATATATATATATATAACTTTTAACAAAAGTAAAATTGTTAAGCGAGTTTGATGTATTCTTAGTAGAGTAAGTATTTTGAATACATTTTCTCATGAATTTTATTAAAAAAATTATATAACACACTTTCCGAAAGTTCCAAATATAATAACAAATAATAATCTACGAGGGTGGATTGATAAGTTTCCGGCCTGACCAAGAAAAACAACGTTTTTAAGAATTTTTTTTTATTTCTCAACATAATCTCCTCCAAGACTGATACATTTTTCATAGCGGTGTTCTAGTCTAGTAATGCCATCTCTATAGACTGATTCGTCAGGCTCCTCAAAATATCCATTTACAACTTCGATTACGTCTTCATTGTCCGCAAATCTCTTACCACCAAGCCATTTTTTGAGGTTAGAAAACAGATAATAGTCACTTGGGGCTAGGTCTGAAGAGTAGGGAGGGCGCAGCATCAATTCAAACTTCAGATCGTTGATTTTAGCCTATTGACATGTGCGCTGGTGCATTATTGTGATGAAACAAGATTTTTTGTTCGCCAGATGAGGTCGTTTAATTTTCACTTCGTGGCTCAAACGTTGCCATGAATCTGCGAAGTCTTGACCAGTGATAGTTTTACGCTTTTCAAGGTAATCAATTTACATAATACCTCTTGTATCCCAAAAAACAGTTACCATAACCTTGTTTCCCCAAAAAATTGTTTTTGTCTTCTTTGGAGTTGGTTCCCCTGGTCCAATCCACTGTTTCAACTATTGTTTGCTTTCAGGAGTGTAGTGGTGACCCCAGGTTTCGTCAACGGTTACGAATCGACGCAAAAATTCGCTTGGATTACGCTTATACAACGCCCAATTGACGGTAGAAATGTTCTTTCAAATCAATTTTTGGTCGACTGTTAGCAAACAGGGCACCCATCGTGCACAGAGCTTTTCCGTATACAAAGATTAGTGCAAAATATTTTGTACACGTTCATATGACATCTTACAGGTCTCAGCTATTTCACGCACTTTTAATCTGCGGTCTTTCAGCATTATTTGATGGATTTTTTCGATCAGATCTGGAGTTGTGACCTCAATGGGGCGCCCTGAGCGAGGCTCGTCAGAGGTGCTCACACGACCCTTTTTAAACTCGGAAACCCACTGATTAACGGTTGAATATGATGGGGAGGATGTCTCCAGTGTTGAGTCCATTTCTTTTTTAATTTTCTTCGGCGTTAACCCCTTCAAATAAAAGTATTTGGTGGCAGCACGATTTTCCAGCTTTTTCATTTTTACGAATAACACAGAGGCGTCTTGTTCAGCGTGCTCTCAAACCTAAACTAACATGGCGATCGGACAAAACTTATAGCTACAAGCTATCTAAGGATGGTACTATAGAACGCCACCTCAACGTAGGTCTAGTGGCGCCATCTCTTGATCAGGCCGGAAACTTATAAATCCACCCTCGTATAATTAAATTAAACATGAGATCGCTGAGATAGAAACATAATAATGCGTGCTTTTAGTATATTAAGAAATTTACAATATATAAATCTCATATGTATTTTATCAAAACTTTATATAAAATATTTTTCTAAATTCAGTAATCTATTAAAACAAAAATATAAACATAATAATATATATAATTATATCGTAGCTATTGTTATAGTAAAACAATATAAATGTTCCTATACAAGAACAATATTTATATAAAATATTTTTCTAAAATATTCCGGAATAGATTAACAAAAAAATTTTTAGAAATTATTTTACCTATGCTTACGAAAAAAGAGGTATATTACCTCGATTTAAAATTGTACAAAAAAATATGCCCTTAGACTATGTATACTGGTATAAACCGAATGAGTTAGTAAATCGACTAAGGGTATTGTTAAGTGAAAGGTCTGCGGAAAATCAGATTCACACGAATAAAATATACTCTATTATCGAGGAGTTGTGTGAGACTAGTATTATATATTAACCTATAAACACAACACTCTACTCAGTTTAAGAATAAGTGTCGATGTATTCGGACGGAAGGTAGAAAAAACTACAGACGGTCGAGGCCCACTTGACGTTGGATTGAAAGTTACATATTATAAAATGGAAATAGTGAGGGAAATTCATAAGCCTGCCCGTCGAACTTATAATCGACGACAATTTGAACTACATGATATAGATGAGACATGACAAGCAGATCTCGTTGAAATGCAACTTTATGCTCAAGAAAGTAAAGGATACAAATACATGATTACAGTCACCGATACCTTATCTAAATTGCGTTGGCTACAACTTTGAAGCGAAAAACTGTAAAGATATGGAAACAGCTTTTAATACTATTCTCAAGCATGGAGGTGTACGAAAGAATTTGCATACAGATAGAAGTAAAGAATTTTACAATGTAGATTTTCAAGAACTAATGAGAAAAAATAATATTAATCAATACCCAACATATAGTAACATAAAAGCATCTATACGCGAGCTTTCAATCGTACTTTGAAAGAAAAAATGTGGATACAGTTTAGTCCTCGTGAAAATTATAAGTGGATTGATATTTTACCTTATTTAATTACTGCTTATAATGCGAGAAAGCATAAAACTATCGGAGCTAAACCGAAAGATGTTACATCAACAAATAAATCACAAATTTTAAGAACGTCACTTGGTAGACCAAAAATAAGGAAGGAACTTAATAAATTTACTGTTGGATATAAAGTATGAGTGAGTAAACTGAAACAGAGTTTTGAGAAAGGATATAGACCTAAGTGGTCAACAAAAATATTCACAATCAACAGAGTTGCAGCAACCAATCCAACTTACCATTTAAAAGATTATAAAAATCCACCTATCGTTGTATGTTTCTATGAACAAGAGCTTCTAAGAACCAAGAATACAGATGTTTATCTCGTTGAAAAAGTTCTTAAACGTCGAGGAGATAAAGTTTTCATCAAGTGGCTTGGATTTGATAGCTCTTATAGTAGTTAGACAAATAAAAAAAGTTTATAACTTAAATAATAAGAAATTATAAAATGTAAAATAATTATAAAATATACTTTTAATATATAAATTAATTTTGTATAATTTTGTTAATGAGAATTAATAAATAAGTACATCTCAGTTTAAATAAAATGTTGTTTAATTATATCATTTCATGTACGCATGTTACATATTACGCTGTTATAAATTTAAATTATCTTCACTAAAAGATTTTTTAAATAACTTATGTTTATTTGTATACTGACACATATCGTTGAAAAATCTTTCATTTTCCATTAAAGCCTTTGGAATTCGGTTAGGTAAAAAAGATCGGAATTCACAATCGATCTTAACCACTGTTTTCTACCCAAATTTCGTATTAACTTTCTTGATTTTTGTAATCATATAATTTCTATTTCTTTCTAATTCAACAATTTTTTAGAGGGAAGAAAGCTACCTCCTGAATATGGTTCAATATTGTCAAATCTATCTGAAAAATTTTATATATTATTTTTAAAATATTTTTTTCATAATTATTTTCTACTATTGACAATTAAAATTTTAAAAAATCACAGCTGAAGAGATAAATTCTCTAGTTGTACGCTGTCTACGTTAAAATTTGATATGATATTATCAGCCGTCAGCTGTGCTACCAGTTGAATAGACGACTGAGTACCAGGGAACGTCATTTCGACACTCACTTGCTTTTAGGAAAAATTTGTGTGTGTATGCTATTTTTCAGAACTACTGATTCGAAAGCCTGCTTGCGGACAAGTGCAATCAAGCACTAGACACTGAATGAGTGAGTTCTCTCTGTACGCTCGCTTTTTCGTTTTTTTTCGCCTTCCATAAAGTCTATCTCCCCTTCGTTTTCCATCTCTATGTCGAACGTGCTCCGCCGTTTACGTAAGCTCTCTTGCCCACCGCTCACTATCCCGACTTGCTCAGGTGACATTTGTAAAGTTTTATCGCTCGCCTCGTCTTCCATGCAGGTTCTGACTTGTTCAGTTGAGCAATGCACTAAGCTGCTACTGTCCACGCCTTCTTCTACTATTCCCGCTGCAACTTCTTCAGTTGATAGTTGAAGTATTGGTGCATTTTCAGTGTCATCTATGATCCTTCTATCTATGTCTCCAAGGAAATGTGTCTATTGAGTTTATTTCTATAAAACGCTTAGCGTGAAAAGTATTCAAACCTATTTTATTTTGTTTTTCTGTTTGTAGAATATGAAGTCTCGAGCGAATATTAAACCGATCTCTATGTATGCTGGTTTTTTCTTCGAAGCATTGTATGTAATCTTCAAAACTTATTGTATTTTTCACTACTGCACTCTTAACACCCTTGGCTTTCTTGATTTGACTTTGCCATTGAATTTTCATACAATACATTTTACTTGGCAATCTAACAAATTCAATTAAAATTCTACCCTTACACTCATTCTTTATTAGCTCGACAACTTTTTTATTTTTCTGAGATATTTGATAAGGATTATTCTCAGAATAATCTGACGTATTAAATGTATGACCATCCCCCGCATCAAGTCATATATATCAATATTTTTTCCTTCGTATACAAGACTAAAGTATCTGTACATATTAATTTACAGATTTCACCTACTCTATTTTGCATATATTCATAATGAAATCTGCAAACAAGAGTTTTAGATAAATCCAATACGGACTACCCAATATATATAGGTTCTCTTATATGAAATTCAGTTCTCAATAACTGTACGGCAACGAAATTTTCATCAAAAATAGAACAGTTGTGGAAATTTGGACTAGCGATTAGTGCCTCTATACAATAACGTCCATCCCATCATTTATTAACTTTACATCGACTCTTTATCTTTCATTTTCCATAGTCTTGCCGTAAATAGTATTATTCATTTTAGCATGCTTTCTCTTTTTACTATTGCAATCAATATAATCTTTAAGTGGTGGTTTCTGGTTAAATTTTCATACTCTATGTATTTCTTTTAAGCCTAAACCATATTGAAGTACTTATTGTAATGCTCGATAATGTATGATATAACGATGTTTATCGTATAATGTCGTTAATAATCTCTAATTTTATTGCCGTATATTTTAGCATGACATCGCATGATAGAGCGGGAGTGTTATAATAGTGTGCCGGATCAAGACCGTAAGCTTCGACACAATTATTTCGAAAGTTTTCGAGTATATCAACAAGAAGTAATGCATCTGTTTTCAAATACAAATCCGAATAGTCACCTAAAGTTTTAATATCAATTTTTTGCGAAACTAGTGGAGAATTCTTATAATATTCATCAGCAATGCTTGCATTATTTAAATTACTACAAAATGCATCTTTTCTTGGTAGCTGTCCCAACCGTAGTCTATCAAAATATGAAACATATTCATATGAGAAGATTCTTTTCTTTTAACTAAATTAATTTGATCTTTTGTTCGAAAATCACTCTTAAAAGTATTTTCTAAAATACGATGCTCTTCCAGATATGAGGCATATTTTTCAAGAGCTCAAGGCATAAAGCGAAATGAATCAATAAATCTGAAACTAATGTCTATGCCTTTTAATTATTTTCTGGTAGAAGATATACTCGACCTTCAAAATTTGTTGCTAGCTCTTTAATGAATAAATGTGAATCATACCCTGATACATTATGGAAAACAACTGATATAACTTTGGAATGATTATAATTCAAATTACATGAATTATGCGCAGGACCACGATATCTGTAATTGATATTTAAATTTTAAAGAATCGATAATATAAAAAATCTAAAATAAACTTACCGTCCTGTGAGATAATAATGATCTTGGACTTTTGCATCCTTACGATTAAAATTCTTTTCACAAATGTGTAATTCACAATTCTTGTAATTTCTGCATTAACCATTCAGTAGGTGATTTTCATCTACTGTTCTATGGCTTTGTTATTTGAATTGTGCATCATCAAAACTACATTTTGTATAAAAAGCAACACTAAATGCTTTATGTCGTTGTTGTGCTTATATATGATTTTCTATTTTTTTAATATACTTTCAAAATTTGCATATATAACAAATGGGACACGCTCCTTATATGAAAAGTTTTTAAACTGTAAAATATTATTCTTCTCCGTCAGTAATTTTATTTTGCAATGATTTTTTCCTGGCAATCAATGCTATGCAATGTTAATTTTCCTTCAGATATAAAATAATATAGACATCTATCGGAAAGGTGAATTTTCCATTGTGTTTTGACACTTACGAACTCGTCAAGCGGGATAAATTCTTAATCCGTACATAGTTACAATAAATTTGGAGATCATCATCATTTATGCTTTCGTTATCTTCATCCTTGTAGTTATTTTGTATAATAAGTAAATTCGCATGCTTTTTCTTTTTTACATGAGAGCTAATTTTTTTCTTTTTCAATATATATAAATTAATTGAAATATTATGATATGATTTTTCAAATTAAAAATTGAGAATATTTTCATACTGCTAATATGTGGAATGTCGATTAACATTTACTTTAGCTGGATATAAAGCTAATAAAACTGCCCATTTAAAGCATTGATTATCATTATTTTTTACATTAACGCATGCATGTCTTTTTTTTATTATAGTAGATAGTATAATGTATAAGCTACCTTTTATAGGATTGAATTTATAGATATTGATAGCTAAATTTAGGATACAATGCAACGACCAGTCAGAATTTCTATCTTGATATTCATCCATATCACGTTGAATGGGTTCTTTAACATGCGTTGCAAACCATTCTTTTAAGTCCGTAGTAATAAATGTTTGAGAATTTTTTGTATTAAAATACTTTATTTCTACTATTTGCTTTGAATTTTTAAATACAATATACTCTGCAGAGAGCACTTAGTTATTTTAATAGCTGCATGATTTTGTAAAGAAAGTTTAATTTGCTGTTCAAGCTGTTTAAATACATCATCTAAAAACATATGAATACCTTGATGTTTGATATTCGTTACAAGTCCAGATTTTATACAATTGTTGAAAGCAGATTCAACATCACTCCAAGTTACTTTATCGTCCTCCATTTGGTTTAAGTTACCACCTTCTCTAGCATAACTATTTAATTTGTAAAAAATGCTTTGAAAACATCGTTTCTCAGACGTGATTCTAGTATTTTTCATGAGATCGTTTATGGATGTGATTAGAGCAGACACATGATCCATGCATCGACCAATATGATCCGTATCAGCCACATTTCTAAATGCAACAAAGAAAATTCTTGAAGCCACAGAATGACATCCTGATAATATTTTAATAACGCCATAATGCTTGACATAATATATGTTTAAAAAAACACTGTAATTTATTTTCTATAAATATCAGTAACTTGTATAGAGTGCAAAAGCAGATCACGACAAGCTACCAATATATAAAGATGTGAATAGTTTGAGATTCAAATCTATACTGTATAAACTTGCTGCTTCGTATTACTTGTATAACCCGAGAAAACACAAAATTTTGTTTTTTACAGTGACCTTTCTATAGAAATAAACCTTGATATAGCAGTATGCCTAAAATGTGCTGGAAAATATCTTTTCACTTTTCAACTAAAACGTATATCTCTTGCCTAAAATGAAAAGCTTAACAAAATTAAAAATTAATGAAAAGCAATATATATGAATAATGAGCGATATGTAATATAACAATTGCATATGCAATCAAAAGAGAATAGTGGGGATCTTTATTTACCTTTAAAATCAATGGGAAAACTAAAAAAAAATCATTCTTACTCATTATGGAGTACATTGTAGACATGCAAGGCTTCAAAGGCTCTTTCAATGAATTTATTTTGAAAGAAGTTACAATAAATACTCTTGAAGATGATGCACTAATAGTTTATTTATTTCAAGCACCGAGAAAATGGTGTAGACTAACTGAGAAAGAAAAGAGTAAGAATTAATGGTTAGAAAGTAATTATCATGGGTTACCATGGAGTTCTGGAAATATACCATATGAAGAAATTGAAAAAATAATTGCTAATTGTTTAAAAAATGCTTGAAAGATCTATGTGAAAGGTTTTCAAAAGAAAATATACCTGCAAAAATTTTCAAACAATATTAAAAATCTTGAGGACTTAAAGTGTCCTCTATTATGGAATTACAAGCTTCAGGCAATACGTACTGTAGTCATCATACATTATGCTTTAGGCCTATATGCACAGTAGAGAATGCATATTTACTAAAATCTTGGATATTCGAAAATCGTCATCGAAGGCTGCAAGAAATTGACGAAACAAGTTTATTTTTAATGCATACGTAATACAGTAAAATTCATCTATAAAGAAAAAACTTTTCATTGATGTAATGTTTTTGAAATAGAATTTTGACTGAGCTGCCTGCCTTGTGTAGGAAAATCTTCTTTCTCTCCACCTGCCTATGAAATACAACAAGCGGCAATGAAAACATCTTTCTCTACTACTTGAACTGTCTCTAATGTAAACAGCAGGGAAGCTCGAACTAACTCTGGTGTAAGCAGCTGCGGGCCTTGTATACGTATACCTACGCGACCTGGGCAAGTGCGAAGAAAATGGAGAAGGACTATGAACTAGAAAAAAAGATTTTCGAGATCATATGTCACTTATAGTAATTGATTATTCAAAGTAAAACGATTCTCTCAAACGTGCACCTATTAATGTACGCCTAGAATTTGAATCGAAAAATAATTTTCCATCAAATAAGTCAGCTTACTGCTTAATTTTGCATAATCGTATTGTGCAATATCATCCTATGAGTGATGACGTTAAGATATTGTAAAGTGGTTAAAATAAGATAATATATACAAGTAAAACTTTTTTTCAGAAGCTGTGAGTGAATATAGAGTATATCGTTGATATCCAAGGCTTCCAGCAGGGTGACAATGAATATCTATTTAAAGAGATTGCCATTTTATCACTGAAAGGCGATTCAGAACCTATAGTATTTTTATTTAAAAAACAATTTTCTCATGAATTTTCTTCTATCTTATGATGAAAATAATAGTCTTATAGTTCCTGTTATTAGTACAACCAATTTTTAAAAAAATTTTTTTTATTTATGTAAAGGTGATATCTTTAAAAAAATGAGGTTTGAAATAATTTTTTTTCATGTTATTTAACGTCGCTTTATTTATGCTTCCAAATACCGTGCTATCAGCGACGGAGGTCTACTAAATACAGTCGATGTATTTGTAAACAAAGTACATTTAAATTAATACAGCGATGCCTATGTTAATCGGCTGAGACGGGGATTTGAACTCGGGTCACCAAGTTACTAGTTCTTCGCTCTAGCGTTCGAGCTATCGTACAGCTCAATTTGAAACGATGATAGACTATATTGGAAAATACTTGTCTTATTAACTAATATAATATATAATATTATATTTATGACTGCAGTCAGACTGACTTTCTTTAGAACGACCCCGTAGAATTTTAAATTCAAATTCGTAAAATCAATCGAATATTATCATTGAAAACAATATCACTGCATTCTCCACACTATACTTTTTCTTTCAAATTAAAAATAAAGAAAGTCATAAGTATTATATAATTTGTTTTAATATAAATATTTAATAAATTAATACGTTTTTTTGGTTAATTTTTATTGATTTTACATATAAAAATTTTCTTTTCTAAATACCTAATTATTTTGTCATTTTTTATATTCATTGTGTCCCACACTTCTTACACTTGTACCACACGCGGCGGCGGTGGGGGGCGAAAGGAGAAATGGTCTTTTAGAAGATTTACATTTTATGGATTTAAATTTATCTATGAATATGTATTTAAAAAAAAGATACTATTTTAAATTATAAGCTTTTGTCTTCAAATTTTACTTTTTAATTACTATTTAAATTTAAAATTATTATTGACTTATTTCAATTTTGAGTGCCCGTCATGAACGGATAAAGACATTTGTACCATTTACTTTTTTATAATGACTACTTTGAGGAAATAGATTACAAAAACAAGTTATTGAATAATCGTTTGTCTGTATTATTTCAATTTAAGTTTGTGTGATTAATAAATGTACTTATGTCGACTGTTCCTAATTATAATAATAAATATTTTTATCGGTCTTACAGTCTTTATAATATAATATATTAACTAAAATAATGACATTCAGACTATCCTTGATTATTATCACTCCCAAAGAATTTAAAATAAAACCAAAAAATAAATTAGATTAAAAATTAAAAATAATATTCATATTTTGAAGAATCTCAATAATGTGAAGTTAATGTTAGAGTAAAGTAAATTGGACAACACTTATCGGTCTTTATTAATATAAAATTTGTATTTTGTATTTGAGTCAAGAAGGTGGGGATCCTATAAATGTTATACCAACAAATTTAAAGTGGGAATAAAGTATATAATGTAGCTTGTTAGATTTTTCATTTTAGTTTAGATCCTTCGAAACGTCGGACACCAAAGGAGATAATAAGGTGGTGCGGGTAGTCAAATTATCCTTCAGAAACATAGAATACAGTTTATTAATTTTATGATTTTTATTATATTTTATTAAATTTTTATTAAATATATTAGGTGGAATATTAAAATAAAGGTACACGAAATAATCTTTTAAAATGAACTTTATTTCAAATGAGGAAAGAAAAGACGCCTGTTCCAACGAAAGAACGGCACAAGACTAGCTACAGTACTCAACATGGAAAACTCTGCAAGCCTTTGTGAAAACCTTAAAGCATAAAAAACTTCAGGTATCTAAATAATAAACTCATAAATCATTTGCTACACAGGGCAACAAATACGTAGATCATAATAAGACCCAGTGGACACACATATTTACATACCTTTTACGATACTGTCCAATATTTAGTTTCAAGTATTTTTTTACTTTATTTTTTATAAAAGGCTACAATAATGCAACACGCCCCCTCAAAAACTACTTGAGTAAATACAATAATATATAACTTAATATTAGATATACAACAGTTCATTTCAGCCTATATTGTTTCCTCGTTTGTTCTGGGAAATTACACATGGTCTAACATTTGTTGCAAGGAATAGAGAAACCCATTAAAACCTATTCAAAATGTAACAATTATTAGTATAAAATATATTTATGAAAATAATATGAATTATATTTTATTATTTCTTCATACTCATTTCTTTTCTGAGTTGAAGGAATTGCACTGTTGACAATGACTTTATTAGTGCATCAGCAATCTGCTCCGCTGTGGAAATATGTTTTAATATTCATACATTTTTCTCTATTTCCTCTTTTGAGAAATAATATTTAATATCTATATATTTTTATCGTTTATGATTATTTTGGTTATTCGCTATACTTATATAACCGTTATTGTCTTCATAAATTACAATCGGTATCATGATTTTAAATTGTATACTATTTATTAACGACTTTAGCCATAATGCTTCTTGAACATCTTCAAATAAAGCCATATATTCTGCTTCTGTTGAAGAAGCTGCTACAGATGCTTGTCTTTTAGTATTTCAGCAAATCATGCATTTTTCAAATAATTTAAATAAGTAGACTGTAGTACTTTTTCTATCAGTACCTTTATGACCATCCCAATCTGAATGAACATAATCACTTAAAATATTTTCTATGTTGCCTTTTGTATAAGTTAATTTTAAATTCATCGAACCTTTCAAATATTTCAAAACTCTTTTTAGACATTTCCATAGTTCTGTATTATTTTTATTTCAATAGCTACTTAGAATATTTAATGCTATACTCAAATCTGGCTGTGTACAGACCATTACATACATTAAGCATCCGATAAGAATTTTGCAAGGGGCGTCGTATTTGTTATCTGAATTTCAATCAGTATAATTTATTTTATTTTCGAGTGGTATGCTTACATCAATACAATGACTCATGTTAAATTTATTTAAAGTCGTTTTTATATATGAACTTTGATCAAGAGTAATTACATCATTATTTCCTTAAATTTTTGTTCCAAGAAATAGTTTAATTTCTTTTAAATCTGTCCTTAGTTATTCATTAAATAATTTTTAAAATTATTCATTGTTTGAATATTGGCCATAAGCATTACTAAGTCATCCACGTAGAGTACAGCATATATATTCTTAGATATTTCTACTTTATTTAAAATATATATGCAACGATCAACTAATGAATTTTTAAAACCATTTTCTACTGATTTTTTATCAAAAATTTCAAACCAACATCTTGCTACTTGTTTCAGTCCATATATACCTTTATTTAATTTACAAACTTGATTTGTTTTGTATTTAATTCCTTCAGAAATTTTCATGCAAATTTCCTTTAAAAATGCAGTTTTTAAATTAATATTATAATTATATTATAATTAATCTAAACCTTATAATTCTTGCGATAGGAGAAAAAGTCTCATTATAAACAATTAAATATTTTTGATTGAAACCATGAGCAACAAGACGCGCTTTGTATTTCAATAGATTTCCGTGTTCATTAATTTTAATAGCGAATACTCATTTGAAATCTATAATATTATTGTTTTGTGGCTTTGATACTAGTATCCAAGTTTTATTAAAAAATGTGAATTTAATTCATCTTTAATTGCTTTTTCTCATTTGTCTTTATGTATATTATTTTGAATATCATTAAAATTATTGGGGATTCCATAATTTACTGATTGTGCACAAAAAACTTAATTTATTTCTTCATAAGAAATTCTTAGTTTATCTTTGACTCTATCACTCCTTCAGAGATTTGTATTATATCTATTATTTTGAAATTCTGACTGATTGCAATTATCTATTTCTATTACAGATTTATTAGTCATATTCAAATTTTTCTTTGAATTTCTGCCTATTTTCGAATCCTGTTCATCTGATTCATTCTTTCAGTTTTGTCATCCAGAAATTTTGCTGATTTTCCATTATCGGATTTCTGACGCTTTACTGATTTGTTATGAACATCACGTTCATCAGTTTTCCTGGAATTTTCTATTCCAATACCTTCTAGAAATTTTTCTGATTTTCTATTATCAAATTTCTAAGGATCTTCTGATTTGTTACGAACATCACGTTTATCAGTTTTCTTAAAATTTTCTATTACAGTTCCTTCAAGCCACATTTCTGGTCTCGAATTCAAAAAATTTATTTCATCAGTTATCACGTCCCTTGCTACAATAAATTTTTCTGAATCTACATCCCATATTTTATAGCCATTTGAAGCGTAACCAACTAAACTAGCTTTCCAAGATGTATCTTCAAATTTTGTTTATCTTATTCTATTATGCACATATATTGTACTACCGAAAATTTTTAAATATTTTCCTTAAAGCTTTTTCCATTCCATAGTTTATATGGTTTAATTTATTAAATACGTAGCAGGTAAAACTGCTTCACCCCAAAATACTTTGTTCAGTTTAGTCCCACTTATCAAGATACGTGCTTTTTCAGTAATCGTTCTAATCATTCTTTCTGAAAAGCCATTTCATAATGGAGAATGAGAAACTGTTAAATGATAGCTGATTCCATTATCTTTGCAATAGGCCTTTATTTCTCTACCATGATCACGATATAAATTTACTATTAAAATGATGACTTTCTTATAAAGGCCTTGAAAACAGAAAATATATCTGACTTGAACTCTATTGAATATGTAACACAATAGTAGGTAAATTCATCGATAAACAATACACTAGTACATTGTGACACAAGGGAGCAAAATAGGCATTTTCCGACGAGGGTATGTTTGCCGCCCGAGCGAAGCGAGGGCGTCAAATTACCCGAGTCCGAAAACGCCTTTGCTCCATGTGTCACATACGATTTTCCCATACGAGGGCGCTTTTTTTCAAACAAATGCACAAAAAATTGAACGGCAAACTCACAGAATTAAAGAATGTTAAACTCCCCCCTCCGTGTGTTAGCCATGCTTAGATAGAACAAGCAGGTATAAAATCTAAAGGTCCAAATGATACTCGCTCTGAAATAAGTTCCCCTAACATAAAATGTAATTCATTGGTTTTAAAAAAAATATAATATTATCGTTTCTTTCTTAAGGTTATACGTGCAATTTACTTGAATTAAATAAAATAAAATTAAATAATTTCCTCTTATTTGGAAATTAATATAGTATGTTAAGAAGAGATGTAGGATTGGGTGGTGCGGGTGCAGGGGGTGAAACCCCCGCCGGGGGTTGGGGGCGGAGCCCCCCCTTTTCTATAAATAAATAAGACTAATCAATTAAAGATTATAAGTTTATTAATAATCTACGCTCAAATTAAAATTTTTAAATATTTAATAGCATAATAAATAGAATTTTAAATTAAATCTAATTACAAAAAAGATAGATAATTTTTAATACTTAAAAAACATAAAAATTTTTATAATAAATTTTAAATAGAATAAAAATCTTATCTCATTTTAAAATCTTGAATACCTAACTCAAAGTGCAAAAAAAATGTCGAACCCGCTGTCGACTGGCACATATACTCGTAAGTCTGAACATCGTAAATGCCAGATGTTGCACAGGCAGGGAAAACTGAGAATCCTACCGGATGACACGATTCCGTTCATTCACTTTTCCTCCTTAGGGAGGAAAAGTAGTATTTTGCTCCCTCTAGACAGCTGCGAAAAATCGTATTTTGCGCCCCGAGTGCGATAAAATAATAATTTTTACCATCTATTGTCGAAGGAGTGATTGGTCTGCAAACATCTGAATGAATAATAAAAAGAAATCTTTTTATATGATTTTTATCTTTGCTTTTCTGAAAAAGTGATCTTGCTTATTTGCTAAAAGTACAAGCTTCACAAATATTATCATTTGGTAGAATATTATCAATTAATTTAATATCATCGACCATATTATTTTTCATTTCAATAAATTTCGATTTGCCATATGTCCAAGTCTTTGATGCATAAACTAATAATTACTGTTTATCGCATTATAGACTCTTTTATTATCTAATCTATTAATAATGAATTCTATATGAATCAAATTATTTATGGGCTTACCGACAAAAATTATTTTATCATTTTTAGTAACTTTGACCCCGTTTGGATTGAAGTGAATACTTATCTATGCTTTCTGCATCTTGTTGACAAATAGCAAATTTTGTGTCACCTTCGAAACATGTAAGATATTCTCCAGAATACCTTTAATCCCTTCCTTACTGGTAATATTCAGGATACCTCTTTTAAATACACTAATATAGGTTCCGTTTTTATTTGGAATATTTATTTTTAAAGGTAGATTCAATACCGTATAATTACTGTACAACGAATCATCATTAATAATATGATCTGATGCACCTGAATCGAACAGCAAACCACCGTAATTGGTATTATTTTCCTTTAAAACATTTCCATCAATAAAAGCAAAACCATTTGCATATTCAGCCAGAGGCTTTGCATTCACACACTGTACAGTTTTATTGTCCCCTGAATATTGCTGTCGATTTTTCTTAAAGAATCTGCAACCCTGTATGAGGTGATTATCTCTGCCACATTGGAAAACCATATCTAGACTTTGCAATGCTGTTTTGCCGAATCATTAGCTTTTATAAATCGAGAAAAGAATCTGAAAGATACTCCACTATTACAGCATTTGCAATGCGCTTACACTTTTTCCACAATTCTGTCATTACTGCAAAGATTTTCTCATCAAATACGTGCATGAAATCAAATTCAGATAGGAGAAAGTGGATTCTAAACTTCCATACACTATATTTTTCACGGTTAAAGGGGTTAATATTCCTTTTTGTTTTAACGAATTCCATTTTTCACTTAATAGAAACAAATCTGTTTTTTGTCTATTTAATTACTGTATTATTTTATTAATATATTAAGCTATGCACAAAATCACGGAAAGTTCACTCGCAAAATCTGGGCCCAGAATCTATTGAATTTTTATTCAATATAATAGGTGGAATATAAAAATAAAGATAGACGAAATAATCTTTTATTCAACTTTATTTCAAAGGAGGAAAGAAGCGACATCATTTCAAACGAAAGGACGATACAAGACTATCTACAGTACTCGACATTGAAAACTCTACAAGCTTTTGTGAGAAGCTTAAAACATAAAAAACTTCAGGTATCTAAATAATAAACTCATAAATCATTTGCCACGCAGGGCAACAAATACGCAGGTCGTAATAAAGAACCAGTGGACACATATGTTTTCATACCTTTTACGATACTGTCCAATATTTAATTTCAAGAATTTTGTCTTCATTATTTATAAAAGGCTAAAAGAATCTAACATATTTTATTATTATTTTATTTTATTATTGTTAGTTTTAAATGTAATTTATTTATAGTAATAAGTTTTATTTCATATTCTTCGGGGGTGATATTAAACAAGGATAGTCATTATTTTAGTTGATATATCAT
This sequence comes from Sycobia sp. Sy_11, assembly GCA_018907035.1. NCBI lineage: Eukaryota > Metazoa > Arthropoda > Insecta > Hymenoptera > Epichrysomallidae > Sycobia > Sycobia sp. Sy_11. Next base: position 2,193,388 of record JACCIC010000052.1, on the reverse strand, counting down.
ACTAAATTATAAAGACAAAGTGTGTTTTTGTTTTTAGTCGATAAACGAAAAAAGTACTGAATAGATCGCTCTGAAATCTGATATATAGATTCTATATTATTTCAGGAAGGACATTGCTATGTTTTTTATTGAAAATCATTTTACTTTCATCAATAAATTTAGTTAACGTTTTTAGCAGTCAGTGTCACCAGTGGCCAGTAGGTGCCATCTTGAATTACGAATATCAACTCAAAGTAGTCCGCTTAAAATATTCACCAGTGGCCAGTAGGTGCCATCTTGAATTACGAATATCAACTCAAAGTAGTCCGCTTAAAATATTCATATCAGGCTAGCTCAGTTGAATGGTCATAGGCTGTGTTTAGTTTAAAAAAAAGAAATGATGGCAAAATGGAGATCATGACCAACACCTCGAAACGTATGTATATTATATATTAATAGATGTATTGAATACATAGTCATTTCTGCATAAAAAGATAATATCTAGCGCCTGATTAAAAAGTATGCTACGCGCACCACTAATAAAATATTAAAAAACGGAAATAGACGAAATATATATATATATATATATATATATATATATATATATATATATAGATAAATAGATAGATATATATATATATATATAGATAAATATATATATATATATATATATATATATATATATATAGATAAATAAATATATATATATATATATATATAATATATATTGTGTAACGTCATTTTTGGCATTACACTTACTGTGTTTAACAGCATGCGCAAGTATATGTATATGCGTATATGTGTGTGTGTGCTCGACCGCGTACACACGCTGGCGCCGGCTGAAGCGAAGAATAAGGGAAATGGGACGACGGAAACACGATAATAATTATTCAGGGCGAATAACAATTGTGAGAATGTATTTACTTATAATAACAACAAGTATGGTAGCTCGCGATATACACACTCCTGGCGGGTTCAGCGACGCGTAGGGAAAATACGACACTATACGGGAAGATACAAACTTAGACGGGGACTCTGGTACGAGACGGGAGGTTACACGCGGGGGAAACAATCATTATAGAGAAGGTTATTCGCTCGAATAACAGATTTCGCACATACTACGAAAATGCACGCGACGGGGACCTAAGGTGACCTAACTGACGACACGCAAATATAAATACAATAAAAGCAAAACTAATTTCCGCGAGAAAGCTGCAGCTGTCTCTTTATCGCCCTTCGTCTCTCCCGCTCGCTCGCTAGTCGGTGCAGATGTCTTTGATGTGGAGCCGTTCGCTCTCGAAGATGGAAGCGACTCTCTGTGTATCACACGCACAAATACGGCTGTACCTCCGGCGTCCTTAGATGCACTTTTACTTCTGCATGTCGACCTTTACCCCTGGCACGAGGATCGTGACTGGCTGCGCATTTCCCATTGCGCCTGCCACCTCTTGCACGGTTTGCACAACTGTGGGGCCTTCGCTACTCACTCTTGCCTCTTCCCTGTTCGACACACTTTGCGTAGCTACCTGGCGTATCTTCTTCGCATGTGTCTCCGGCTGCGCCCCCTCTTCCAAGACGATACAACAGAGATCGAACGGTCTTGGACGCACGCGCATGTGCGCACGTCTCTGTCCGCTCTGCCACACTTATAGCGAAATTTCTTACTCCGCGGGTGTAGGCAGCAGGCAGCGTAGCTATATCCAGTATCACTACAGCTCCAACAGCCGCTTGGGGGTGTTGTTGTGTACTTATTGGGCACAATACCTATTTGCGATATTGACATAGCAGATGGTGAAAGATGAAGGCAAAGGGGGGTGGGAAGTACAATTGAGGGCGGCGATATTTCTCCGAGCTGACGGTATTGTACGTCGCCTACAGCTCGTTGGATGGCTCTTCGATGCTTGCTACCGATGAAGTATTTCTTTGCATCGCTGGTGTCAGTACTTTGAATAGATTCCAATTCAGGGATTTATGTGGGCACGGTAAAATACTAGGGATCTCTTTCTCAACCCAGACCTCGTCGTCGTCAGGGGTTTTATACCGTGCATGTATTATGACGCTTTCTTGCTCCTTTGTTTTTTCGCTATCTTGGGATTTGGGGCGAGTTTTTCAACGGCACGTCTTTTGCTTCGCGACCGAGCGCATGAAGGCACAACAGTCGCCGCGGTATAGACGGATCTCGCCATTCTGTGGAGTGCTCACATAAACGATTGGAGTAGTTGGCTTACATGCGAGCTGCTTTTTGGGAGCGGCTTAACGGATTTTCGGGCCCGGTTGATACGGTGGGGGACAGATGGATCTAATTTGCTTCGCAGACGTGTACATTATTGCGTCTCAGAGGTTTCGGTGTACGATCACCTTGCTGCGGGACGCCTCTAGCGGCCCCGTCTTATGAGAATCATCGCTATCGTTCTTGTTCACAGCGATCTTTTCCCCGAGATCCTCGTATCTTTGTGTAAATAGATTATAAATCCAGTCCGTTTATCTTTCCTTGCTTTCTCTTTTTTCTTCTCTTTCCTTCTCTCTTCCTTTACCTCTTCTTCTTCTCTTCTTTCTTCCTTTACCATTTCTCCTTCTCTTCATTGTGTGGTAGTCTTACATCTTTCCGGACGGAGCTCTTCTATTTCTCCATCTGATGCTCTTGCGGTAATTTTACGTCTTACCGGTCGAACCTTATCTAATGATGCTGTCGTAGTTTTACAGACAGGTGTACTCCTATGCATTTTCTACTCCGCCGCTTTCATCTTTCCCAGCGGTAAGGGTTAATGGGGAGGGGATTGTCGCACTGCCGCTGTACTTGTTGTTCGATAGGGATGGGGTAGCTGGGGATTTTTAGGGGTGGCATCTAGTTCAGCCACGTCGATATCGAATAAGGATAGCTTGCAGGAGGCTTGATCGACAGGCCTTGTACTTATCGTACTTTTGGGCTATTCAAAAATCTCTTGCGTCGAGTCCGAACTCGATGAGGTTTGTCTGCCCTTGATCGAGCTGTTCGAGATCTTGCTCCTCTTTTAAATCGGTGTCTGGTGGCTGTATTATCGGAGAACCCGGACGTGCTTGCACATGCGGTGCTATCACATTCATTGGGGTTAACCCCCATGCTTCTCCTTGCTCGGAGGCGTAACTCCTTGAGATGTTTGTTACCCTTCTGGTTGTCGCAACTGCTCATCTAGTATCGACCTCCGTAGACCTCGGCCTCTTCCGATGCCTTTCATCGAAGCAGTTATTGTCGCCGAAACCTGAAATAAAATTTGGGGTGTTAGGCTGATTGTATCTTTTTAAGTCCGAGACATGGACTCTGTTTATTTTTCCATCGTTCAGATCCCTAGTTTCGAAGACTACGGGGGAGATCTTTTTTGTGATTTGACTGCGTGCTACAAATTTGGGCGCTAATTTTGCCGCAAATTTATCTGGGCTTGATGATAAGATGAAATGACGTCTGCACACCCATTCGTTTATATTCAAGTTCTCTTGCCTTCGACATTTGTTATAATAATTAGCCTGATGTTACCATTTTCTTGTTCATCATTTTGTGAATTGCTCGCAAACTTTTAATACGGTTCAGCCAATTCGTTTGCGATAAACTTTGCATCTGCAATGCCACTCCCTGAGAGTGTCGATACGTCGGCATTTCGCGAGAGTTGCGCCTAAAATTCAAAAAGGCCGCCGACGCTAAGTTCTCTCCCCGCATGCGTTTCTCGACTAACTTCTTGGTCCACATTGTGGGTAGTCTGTGTTGTCACTTCTTGCTCGCCACAGTTGGAACGAAACAGGTGCTTCCTATCGAGGCACCTGTCTGCCCAGTGACTTGAACTCTATTGAATATGTAACACAATAGTAGGTAAATTCATCGACAAACAATACACTAGTACATTGTGACACAAGGGAGCAAAATAGGCATTTTCCGACGAGGGTATGTTTGCCGCTCGAGCGAAGCGAGGGCGTCAAATTACCCGAGTCCGAAAACGCGTTTGCTCCCGTGTGTCACATACGATTTTCCCATACGAGGGCGCTTTTTTTTCAAACAAATGCACCAAAAATTGAACGGCAAACTCACAGAATTAAAGAATGTTAAACCCCCCCTCCGTGTGTTAGCCATGCTTAGATAGAACAAGCAGGTATAAAATCTAAAGGTCCAAATGATACTCGCTCTGAAATAAGTTCCCCTAACATAAAATGTAATTCATTGGTTTTAAAAAAAATATAATATTATCGTTTTTTTCTTAAGGTTATACGTGCAATTTACTTGAATTAAATAAAATAAAATTAAATAATTTCCTCTTATTTGGAAATTAATATAGTATGTTAAGAAGAGATGTAGGATTGGGTGGTGCGGGTGCAGGGGGTTAAACCCCCGCCACTATAAATAAATATAAATAAATAAGACTAATCAATTAAAGATTATAAGTTTATTAATAATCTACGCTCAAATTAAAATATTTAAACGCCGTCTCGGTGGCATCCTTGACTTGTCTTTGTTCTGTCGCGGTGGCGAGTCTCTGGTACTACTGGGGGCTGGACTGTAATTTCTTCTGTGTTCCTATCGGTTGTTATACTGAAATGACTGTTCCTTATCACATCTAGTTAATACTGAAGCTGATGGCTCCTCTATTGTTACTGTCTTTTTATTGATCGAGGATTTATCATTCTCGATGGCTGCTAATCTAGAGCGTTTGCTCGTTCTTTTTGATGAGAAACAAACTGCTGTACTCATCATACAGTCTTCTGCTCCTCTTTTAGTTAAATTTGCTGTGCGATCAGTTTTAGCCCATGAATTGCTTTAAAATCATTTCTATTAATTTTGTCTATATACGAGGGGTGTAAATTTCGATAAATTCGATCCAACTGGATCTCAAGAGCGAGCGCGAACGCCATCTTATCGATTAAGATGCGTAGATACGAACCGATGGGTTCTTTCGAATTTGTTGTTCGATCGTGCAGCTCTTCCTCTAATCGTAAATTGTGATCGATTGGACTAAATTAACGGCGCAACAGGCTTTTGAACTCGTCTAATATGCGCCAATTTGTGTAGAGGGGTCTCGTCCAGATGCTGCTCGGCTCAAGGTCCCGGGGATTAGCTTTAATATGTCTATTGCCGGGATATCGAGATTACTCATCGTTTCTTCTAACTGTCTCAAGGTGAATCACAATTCTGACAATGTATTTATTTATAACAATAACAATAACATTTGCATACGCGGTACAGTATGGTATGGTAGCTCGTGATATACCCACTCCTCGCGGGTTCAGCGACGCGTAGGGAAAATACGACACGATACGGAAACGGACATGCGAGGGAAACAATCATGATGGGGACGGTCGTTCGCTTAAATCCCAGATTTCACACATACTATGAAAATGCACGTGACAGCGAGCTAAGACAACCTAACTGGTGAATGCAAATATAAATACAAGAAAAGCGAAACTACTTACCACGAGGAAGCTGCAGCTGTCCCTTTATTGCCCATCCTCTCTCTCTCTTTAGCTCGCTCCTCGGTACAGACCTCCTTGATGGCCCCCTTTCTCTCTCTCTCTCTCTCTCTCTCTCTCTCGCTCGTTCTCTGCTGGCATCAAAAATGGCGGTGACTCTCTACCTCGCACTCGGACTAATGCGGTCAGACCGCTGGTGTCCTCGGATGTCAAAACGTGGACACGTCCCGAGGTTGATGTATGGATGGCAAGGGCCTCCTTGCCAGGACTCGTTATATGGGTGTTGACGCTCTAAAGAGTCGAGCGGGCCGGCCTCTCTATGTCCGGGGCTGTGTGTTAACGTAGTGCTAAACGAGATGCTCTTTCCTCCAAGGTTGAATGGCGAAGAAGGTGAAGAGCGCTCCTATGCTCTTCGTTTCTCCGATTTCTCTGCGTTCGACGCGCACTCTCGCAGTTTGCGATTCTGATAATTCCGATCGCGCGCGTGCAGTAGTTTTAAAATCGGGAAATAAACGACCGCAAAAACAGCTGCCGGAAACTCCGCCTCCCAAAACCTACGGCGAGGGTGTGATCGGAATGCTGGTCGTTCTCTTAATTACTGTGCGTAGGGTTGATCTGATTAACATCTGGGATATGATACGAAAGAAAAGGAAATGAAGTTAGTCGCGTGGAGTCGGTACATTCGCTGATTGTACTAAAGATTATTGATTACACTCGCTGGAGTGTACAGGAGTCGGAGTTCTTTTGTTGTGCCTCTATATAAAACTACATTGGTATTGCTACTCCTAATGCTGATTTATAATGCGAAATTCTTATACTATAAAGTGGTTTGCTTATTATTCTACTCTAAAATTAGGAATATATTATAATCTAAAGCTTCATTATTGTAACGTATGCTTCTTCTTGCGCTCCGCAATGTGAATGACGTACATACGTTACCTTTTCGTTTCCTTCTCTCTTTTTGGCCAGGTATGTTGCTGAAACAGCGTATATTATTAATGTTCTTCCGATTGATATTGTCAGGTACAGTGTTGGTGGGACGGGCAAGTAGTTTATTCTTTTCTTGAGCCATTGCTCGCTCATTTACTTTTACACGTCCTCGCCTGCCGACGCTGTGCCTATATAGTGGTTATGCTCCTGGGGATATGTATATGCGTGGTGCTAACCGAAATGCTTTCTTCTCCAAGGTTGAATAGCAAAGAAAGAAAAAGATTGCTCCTATGCTCTTCGTTGCTCCGTTTTCTATCCGTTCGACGTTTACTTCCACGGTTCGCGATTGCGGTAATTCCGCTCGCACGCGAACACTAGTTTTCAAACCGCGAAAATACACGACCGTGAAAACGGCGGTCACAATATATATTTATTTCTTTAAAACTTATATGGGAAGTATTGCGTTACAATAGTAAACGTATAAAAACTTGTAACCGTACAAACTGCCGGTTCCGTAGTAATAGTCAAAAACCGAGTGTGTGCGTGCATTTTTGCGAACGAGGTATACTATGTACCGCAAGAGTGCGCGCAGCGCGCCGGGAACGATGCCAACAACAGTGGCCGTGTGACAATTCCTTCTTCGTTATCCAGACGTCCGACAGAGTAGTTGCGATTTACTATAGTACCGTAGCCACTCTGCCAAACCATCAGCCACGACCCGAATGATGGCGTCCAGCAGCTAATCATCACATCCAGAGCGTTCAGCACTTTCTCTGCTACACCCATCTTCGTGTACCTCGAGAGGGCCATCGCCTGTCAACTAGTGGACGCGTGTGCAGCATGCGCCAGTAAAAAGATGCCGCGCAAGCCGCGCGATCGAGCAACAAGAGAAAGCCGGCGACAGTATCTTCGTCAGCTTTAGGGCAAGTATAGTTTAGATAATGAAATAAAATATATGTTCGCGCCCGCCGCCATCGGCGCCGTCGCATAGTGCACCCATGCTTGGTTTCACCGCGTGATCCCTCCCCATTTCCCTTTCCCCGTTCCCCGCGTGCACGTATATGTCTTCCTACCTCGCGGATATAGCGATGTCGCGGGACTCGCTCGCGCTGAGTTACCATTGTGAATAACATTATAAGTTTTATGTGTGTTAACCGCGTTAATAAAAGCATTCTGATTATTGTTGAACAATACGTTTTTATTCTTTCACTTCCTCGTCTCCACCCCCTTAGCTTAGCCACAATTTCTACGAGTACAGCGGCCCGACGAGATATAACTACGTATATTACACGTAACCAGGTAAGGTAAAATAGGTTACAAATGGCGCCCAATGTGCGGCCCGCGACGTTGAGAGACTACACAAGCGTAGTGTTGGGAGAGCTAAATTAGCATTTTTTCTCATCCTCGTTCGCTTCCCCCTACCAAAAGAACCACGAATAATGTAATTGATAAAAAAATTGTAAACGTAAAATTCCGTATCACATAGTAAAATTGTATGTAGCATCGTGTCAAATTCACTCGTGTTTTCGGCTACTCGTGTCAAATCACGTTCGTGTCAAAATCGTACTCGATCAAACGAGGCAAGGTGAAGAGCAAACCGTAGCGACCGTTTTGCTTATGCGCATAGGAGTACGCAGTGGCTTCAGCTGACAGCTGAAGACAATAAAAAGCAAGTCAGCGAAAATACGCGAAGCACTGAGCCGCGAGAGTGCGTGACGTTCGCCCGCGAAGAAGGAAGCGCAGAGAAAGGAAGTTCACCTTCTCTTTCTTCCCCGAGCCGTCAAGGAGATCTGACGTATCGAGTCGAGTTGTCACCAAAACTATTGAACTCTTCTCCGATTCGATTGCCACCCGCATTTCGATCATTTCCACGCGCCAGCCGTGCCTACGTCGACGACGACCTCGACAGCCACGACTGATCCAAAACCGTCTCTGCGGTCGTCCCGAACCAGCACCGCCCCTGGGCCTGAAGTCTCAGTGACAATACGAGAAGGAAGGAAGGAGGCAAGATAGCCCCGTACAGAAGAGAGAGAGAGAGAAAGAGAGAGTGAAGGAGAGAGAGAGAGAGAGGAAGCACGAAGGCACCACCCGGACGAGAGGAAGCCACGCGATCGAGAAGAAGCAGCGGCGCCGAGGACCCTTCGGCAAGTAGCCTTCCATGTTAATTAAAGTATAAATTGCGCGTCCCAATGTGAGCGCGCTCCATCGTGTTTGTCGCCGTCGCGCGTAGAATATTAGATGTGATTCGCGAAGCGATTTGTAACGCGTTGAATAAGGAATGTGTGATACGCGATTTATAATAAATGGTTGATTATACTTCGTTAGACAATTTGATTCATTCATTCGCGTTTCCAGTTCCCCGTTCCCCGTTCTCTCGTTCCAATGACGTTGACGCCACGTGAGATATCAAGGTAAGTAACCCGCAAAAGCTGGGTGATAAAATGGAGCCCAACAAGTGAGGCCCGTCGGACAAAATTATATAGGAAAAAGTTTTTTCCGGATAGAAAACGCGGAAACAGAGTCGCGGTCGAAAACAGTGACATGGATACAAAAAGCGAGAACGCGCCGTGTAATACGCCACGTGGCAAATACAGACGGCCATGTTGGAGAGCGGCGCACGAATATGCGCAGTAGCGCCGTTGCGTGTAGGAGACGCGGCCGGTGAAAACCACACAAGCGTCGTACGAACTATAAGAATAGCCCCCCTCCTCACCCCTCATGTTAAAAGAAAAATTTTTTTTCACTTGCTCCCTCTCGATATGCAAATAGGAATATTAAGCAAAATCGTGTCCCTGTCGAATATGTATTGCCGTATATAAATATTTTTTTTAGAATGATATAATTTTAAATTGCTTAATAACTAAATAAAAGTGTTGTCTCTTTATGTTATATATATGCATGTTGTCATATCTAAAATATATATTATTGATTTAAATATTGATTGCAATTTTCTTTATAAATTTATATGAAATTATTTATACTATCTATTATATATGTTTTCATTTTTCTGTAATATATTTCATTTCAAATCATTTTCTTTTTCAAACATTTCTTATATACATATTTTTGCAAATAAATTCAAACTCTGAACAGTGTACGACTGCCCTTCTTCCTGTCGTTCCAGCTCACTAGCTTGAAGAAGCTAGTGGCAAATGTCCCTGAAAAAAAAACTGCACAATAAAATCAAGTAAAGCAGTACCAGCTGACAGCTGACACGCTATATGGTTGTCAGTACATATGTAGATTTTGACAGAGTTAAAAACCTTAGAAAAAAGTTAAATTCCCTGATGCAGCGAGACAGATGCAGTTCAGCACAACCATATCTATGGAGAAAATAAAGATTTGAAGAAATTTAGCGAGAAGAACAAATTTCGACAGAAAAAACTTGATGGTAAGGACAGGTCCTCAAGTAGCCATACAAGTGGCATTAAACTGAATAATTTCTGAGACAATTTACTTTCTTTGAATAGCTAGAAGGTTGAATAGTAGGAGAAGGACCGATACACAATAACTCAATCATTAGATGCGCATTTTAGTGTTTTTTTACATGTAATAAGAAATAATATAAGTTTTGTCTGTATGTATGTTGCATGAATCATTACTGTGCAAGTTAGAGTGATCAGCGAAGATCCCAGTGAACACATGCTTCCTTATTATAGCATTTTATAATGCTTGATATAAATCAGTGAAAGTGTCAGTGATGTTAAGAAGTACAAAAGATTTATACCTCTCTGCTGTACCAAGTATTGATAGTACGTATAACCTATATGTCAAGTGAAGCACATATAGGTGACAATTTTGAAAGTGTCAAAAGTGTGGGAAAGAAAAGGAATTTTCTGACCGAACCAAATGCATTAAATTTGTGACAATCACAGCAATAGTGAATATTAAAGTGAACAATCATTTATAAATAATTATAAATTTTTGTAAAAATACTTTAAGAGTAATTTTGAAATCACATGCTGTCTCTGTCACATGCAACATTCAGCCAGACAGAATCAATTATAAAATACCACGTTTTCACTGTAAAATATCTTGATGATAAGCAGAAGAACTAGAAGCTAAACAAGTGATTAACAAATAATTAATAATTGCACAGTGTGGAGTTAATATGACTGTTATACAAAAAAATGTATGAGTAAAAGTGCGTTTCTGTTATGAACACGAATCAAGGATAATATTAATTAATTTATAATAAATAAAGAGGTCAAATATATAAATAATCAGCTAAGCAACTCTGTGACCATCACAATCTGGATATATAATTTCTTTTGGTTTAAAACTTAACGGTCATAGTAAAAATAGACGGTAAGCCATTTACACAACTTCTTTTTGCAGGTAAAGTAATAATTAAATATATAAGCAATATTACAAAACATATAACTCATATGGTAAGTCTGCATTTATATAAGGTCAAATAACAATAAGGTACGTTAACACAAGATTGTAAAATCATAGCAGCGTGAAGCCATAGAGGAGATATAGAGGTGATTTACAAATAGGATACTAATTAATTAACAATAAAAAACAATATCAATAAATTTACTATAAATAAACGAAGTTTTTAAGCAATATTTACAAAAAATATATACATCAAGCAAATTTCAAACTCTGTCTTTTGCCAGCGAGGGACACTATATATTGTTCAGTGTAATAACTGACCCACAATTATTAATTAAATAACAAATAACAAATAATAAATAATAAATAATTTAATAATTTATAATAAATAACCAACATCAAGATATAAAAGTAAGGAAGTTAGTGAAGCATCAGCAAACTCAATTAAGTCAAAGAAAATACGAACAATCAAGATAATAATAATAATAAATAAATAAATAAACAATATACCACTTGAGAAAAGAGTTCAACAATAGAAGTCATCTTTAAAATAACTAATCAAAAGACAAACGAGGACATAAAATTCACTATTTAATAATAGAAATTGGTAAACAATAAGTAAATAATCTTTTGCATAAACAATCAACAAAAAAAACTTTTTAAAATTTTTTTGAAATTTTATATAATTTTGTAGAAACAAAAAGAATGTCGAATTAAATTATTTTAACTTCAACATTTTTTTTAAAATTTTTCGAGTACTTTTTTCTCTTTATACTGTTCCAGCTCACTAAAAACAATTATTTACTTACCACAGCAATCAAAAAAAAAAAAAAAAAAACAATAATAACTTTCACACTTCCTCATCACAATAATACCTGCATTATAAATATAATAGTATTAATGATGAATAAATATTATTAATTAATAATTAATAAATAAAATAATAATAATAATAAAAAGAGAGAAATAAAACAAATACTTACCTCAAGCAACGATTATTTGGTCCAGAGACAGAAATACAATAAGAAATAAAATAAGATAAGGTGGAGAAAAAAAATAAAGCAAAGGAACAAAGAATAACAAAACGAAATTTTAACAGAATATGCTAATAATTATTTTTTATCCTAAATTATTTTTTAACCTCTGGAAACGCGTAAGGGAAGAGGCTATTGGATTCGCACCTACCTCCCTTTACATCGAGACTCCGCCAACAAACACAAACGAATAGAACGAAGGACACACGTCAATAACGGCCACGGACATTACCGACTCCCGACGCACATCCCCAATTCGAGAGGACGATAATTGATTTTTCCTAAACATCGAATTATTAGGAAAAATATTCCCAGCATTAGCCGATCAGGGGGCACGTGATTCGTATATTGGACCACGTCCTGCAAAGATTGTGAAAACAGCCATCGTGCCAATCACATCATTCATGCGGTTGGCAGATGTCCAAATCAGCTCTAACGACGGAGAAATAGATCTCCTCCTGAAAATAGATGGGCAACAAATTTCGACGCGCTTCAGAGTGTCTAACTTATTGACACATGATATCATCCTAGGGATGGATATATTGATACAGTTAGAAATGACGATTAATTTCGCCAAGGTGACTTGGCATACGCCGGAAAACATAGTGAGACACTTCGTGACACGTGCGGACAACGACATACAAGCCATCACAGCTTTAGCGGCCGTGAACGGTGTCGCCCGGTTGGAGCAGAAGCAAAGGCAACAACTAAATCAGCTATTGAATCAGCTGATACCAAAATACACAGGGACACTGAAGCTGGCACAGATGTCCCCTCATCATATAGATGTGCAAGGACACCGACCTATTAAACAGCGCCTGCGCCGTATACCGGACAAACTATTAAAACAGGCCCACGCAGAAGTCGACAGACTTCTCGCCGAAGGAATTATCGAACCTTCGGAGAATGCGTGGAGTAGTCGAATTTGAAGTAGTGTTTGACTACACATGGGGAGAAACAGTTGTATATTAGCTAGTCGGTGGATGAACGATTTTCTTGGTATATCGAATAGTTCGCACTGTCATAGTAAATCATCCAGGTCTTGTATGTTATTGCCACATTGACAGGAAGCGTCTCTTACAGCATTTATTTTCGAGAGTGAATACGCAAGGCTATAGTGATCGGAGCGAAATCGATTAATTGTGCTTATTATTTCTCGAGAAAGGTTTGCTACGAGGGTTTGCTAATTATTATTGTTAATTAAATATATGAATTAAAATTAATGAAATGTTAGTCATCGTTGTCGTCCCTACGGTTTATGTCTCTCATGTCAACAATAGATATTTTAAATAACATACCTGCAGTACCATGTTCCCTAATATATGCCACTATTGAGAAATTATCAAGTCCCTTTACCACAGAAGGAAGAGCAAATTTTCGAAAAAAAAAGGTGCTTCCAGTCAAGAAAAATAGCAGGAAACAGGAAATAAAAATTCAGAAGGTTTAAATAATAACTGAAAAATTTGCATAAAATAAATTTAAAAATTTTTTTGGAGATGACACTTGCAATAATTTTATATATATTCCCTTTTTTCTTTTACTTCAGATACCAATTTTAGCAGTGAAGAACAGTATTGAGGACCTCACGCATTTTTTTTGATGAAGTGTTACATATACAAGGATGTGTCAAAATATATAAGTAGGGAAATAGCCCTAACCTATATATGTTCTATACAGGCTATATATAGGAAAAATTAAAAGTACCAAAACCAGTCGAAGGAACTGGAATTTTTCACTTCTGAAAAATTCTGCAGGTGGCATAGTACTACCACAATAGTGGAAATTCGCTTTATGAAAATTTACTAAAAATTAGCAATTTTTAGTAATAAACATTGGTAAGCCAAACCACTGGTCGATAAAGCGTACTCCATCTAAGCCAGCTTATTATTCATTTACAGGAGACTTTAGCTCATATAACTTTGTGAATACGCAACGAATAACAGGAGAGGATACAAAATATAAAACATTATACAAATTTGTAAATATGTAACAATAATAATAACAACAAGGGACACCACTCAAGTATATAGAGGCTTGTTTTTAAAAGCAGAGAGAGAACAAAGATCAAGATGCAGTAATATTCAAAATTTAGAAAGCATTTAAATATACAAGTTAAAAATAAATATTTAAATAATAATAATAATTAATAATTAAAATTATTTTATAACAATCAAAAAAATTTTCCAATCTGGAATTTTTTTTCTTTCAAAATCTGATATAAATAACAAAATATAACAATAAAATTAATAAAAGTAAAACGAAGAGCCACTAAGTCAACATTTAACTAAAATAAATCAATAATAATTTTACCAACCAAGGTACTGTTATACTGAAAGTAAATGGATCATATATAGGAGATTATGATATAGAAGAATACTAACAACTGAAAACCTCGAATAACTCAATATTTAATATAATCCAATTATTTACTTATAAATACTAGCATTTTGGTGAGATTATTGACGTACCACGACATGATAAATTAAATAACAATAAATAAACTATGCGACGACCAAAAACATAGCCGCGAAAATTTATCACGATCGTTACACGAATTTTACTTTTACAAAATAACTGCGAACAAAAATTATTCCGTATAATTTATGTATGAATAAATTAATTATTTCCGTCGCACAACCGAAAATAATAATAAGTAAAAGTAAATAAAAAAACGACAAAGAATTTAAAGAACACAAAATTAAATTAATATATTACATTGCGCACGCGGTAAACATACCGAGAACGAGCAAAGGTCGCGTCGACTACTATAGAAGGTAGTTAACGCAACAGCCATATACCGAAGAAGAGAGAGAACGCAACATACCTTCTCTCTCTCTCTCTCTCTCTCTCTCTCTCTCTCTCTCTCTCTCTCTAGGAAGAGTAGAAAAGTGCGTGAGAAGAGATACACCTCGCGCGGCAAGAGAAAGCCAAACCAAGTGCATTAGAATGGTAATTTATAAATACATTTGAAGTAATTTATAATATACATCTAAGTCTATTTGATTTATAAATACATTTGAATATTGTTCAGCCCAAAGATATATATATATATATATATATATATAAGCGACGGCCAAAAACATGCCCGCGCAAATTCGTTCGAACAAAAACAAATTTATACTTACAGAAATATACCGCGCACGCATACTAAATTAAATGCTTGAGATGGTGTTACATCTAATTTGGTGGATGTACTTTACATACATATACGAAATTAGATGTATAAACGCCATGAGAAATAATATGTTAAACATCACTAGAAATAATATATTAAATATATTATTTCTACAAATGTAAAATTAAAACTTACGTATACAGGATAAACAAACCGAAAACCGGGCAAAGGACGCGACGACTACTGAAGAAGGTAGTCGTCGCAACTGCCGAAACCCGAACAAGTAGAATGAGAATATCTAGTCTCCCTTTCTACTACTAAGCTTAAGTCCAGAGTATATTGTAGAGGGGATACACTGCGCGCGGCAAGAGAGAGCGCGTTCAATGTATTAGACCGGCGGCCGCTATCCCCTCTAATACGCGCCGCACACACACTACTATACGCGGTCACCAAACAGCGTGAGCCGCAACGAATATAGCGAACGCGCGAATTCCAGTATATACAACGGGTGTCCGAAAACGAATGCACCCGCTGTATTTAATTAAATTAATTAAATGACATGAATAAATGTACTTCCGATATATATATATATATATATATATATATATATATATATATGTATTTATATATATAAGCACGTATACATGTATACAACCATTGTGCGCAGCACACCGGCTGCAAGTACAAATACCAAATTGTAAATAATAATTATTATAATTGTTATTAAATATCATTATTATTAATTATTATTATTAATATAATTATTATAATTCGGCGCCTCGTCCGAAATTAAAAGAGCGGCGACGGAATTATCCGAGTATTTTACTATAAAAGGGCCTGTAAAAGGCAAAATCGACAGTTCGCCCGGTGAACCAACTGCCCCGAAGTTGATTCACACGAACTCTCCCAGGAGCTAAAATTTATCCAGAGCTCAATAAACTCCTTCTTGAAAATCCTGTCCGAAATTATTAGCTTGATCTCTGTTGCGAAGCGTTCCACAAAAGACAGACAGTTAAGAATTTTACCTATACAGACGTGAACGTGATCCTGGTTGCGAAGTGCATCTCAAAAGACCAGCCATTCTCTTATGCTATTTAAATTACTGTCCACTTACTTCGTGATCCTGGCTGAGAGGTGCTCCTCAAAGACCAGTGGAATTAAGCCAACCTTAGTTGGAAACGTTTAATTTCAATTTAAATCTACCTTTAATCTACGTTTTAAACGTAGATTAAATTCTACCTGTCACGTTTTATTTCCCCGCGTAAAAAATAGCACCGGCTATCCGGCTAACGCGAACCTAGTATCTGTTATATATATATATATATATATATATATATATATATATATATATATCTAGCTTAAGTTAATTTATTTCTTTCATTTAAGTAATTGTTATAGTTTTGTTTTTTTTTTAGATTCTTGTCAGATCAATAGTGGTTTATTGAATAAAAACATTTTTATTTTAGATATAAAAAATATATTGTGTTCTGTTAAATCGTTTTCCTGATCCGCCACCCGATCCCGAATATACTTCTTCCCCTCTCAAAGTACCCTGAAAAAAATACCGCGTAAGCTATCCCGAGGCGGATAGGAAAGTTACATGACACCGGTACAGGGACTAGTTTAATAAATCCGTGAAATTAAAAATATTTAGAAAGTTAAAATTTCTTATTCCTCGAATAACGAAATAATTTCTTTTAACGGAAATTTATTTTTTGTGCAAAAATGCATTTTTCGGTTTTTGTGAAAAGAACCTAGTGGCAGGTAAAGCCACTAGATGCTAAGGCGGGTTGAGCCGGAGCACGAAGTAACACATATCGATGTTGCAGTAAAATAATCCGTTTTAAAAATAGAAAACTGAACTAAGAGTTTTCTCATAGAAAAAATAAGAAGAAACTATTTTTTCCATTCCAGCAAATTAAATTATTGCACAGTATATTTTTATTTATTGTTTCCAGTAAATTAAAATCTTGCTAAAATGGCAAAACCGAGAGTAAGCTGGATATATAAGTTAACCAAAAAACAAATTGAAAACGAACTTGCGAAAAATAATTTACCCATAGATGGTGCAAAAGCCTACTTGCGACAGTGTTTAATCTTACATGTACGGGCTCACCCGAAGCTCTTTCACGATAAGCCTGAAGATGAGAAAGACTTCAATGAGGCTTGAATCGAACCCAAGATTTACAAGAAATTGAAGAAGATTTCCGTCAACTATGATTACAGCTTCTAAATCAACAAGCAGCTGCATCAACTTCCAGTCCAGTCGTAGTACGTCCTGCACCAAATAGGGCTTATGGTACGCCACCTGCTACTGTTTCTGTACAGCAACCTTCAGCTGCACAGAAAAACACTAAAGTGATGGATCAAATGAGAAAATGGAATTGCCATTTTGATGGCAAAAATTTACATTCATTTCTCGAAAGATTCAATGAACTTCAACGAACATATTTATCTGATCAAGAAATTCTGAACGGATTTCCGGAATTATTAAGAGGTAATGCACAATTGTGGCACCGAAATTATGACTCGAATTTCAAAACTCTAGGTGAATTAGAAGAAGGATTACGAAAATTCTATCTGTCCCCCAGTGAACGCCGACAGTTAGATCGACAAATTCATAACCGTATACAGGAGTCGAAAGAAGATATACATACATTCTACAATACTAATATCAACTCACTAATTACGCTAATGATACGTCGAGGAGGTTTTTTGGAAGAACAAAAAACCATAACTATGTGTTACAATATGCTCGCGGAATATCGCCTACACATTCGCCGTGATGACGTCACTTTTACGTCAGATATTCTGCAACAAGTAGAATAATATTTACAAACACAAAAGCACCTTCACATAAAATAGAATTTAAAACTAGAAAGCCTGAAACTCATGTGCATAATTTCAATAACAAAGTAGCTACAGTGTACGACCTAAATAAATGTTGTTGGAGATGCAAACATGATGGACACGACCGTTTTAAGTGCACAAATCACCAGAAGATTTTTTATTCGTATTGTGAACGCGATAACGTTTATACTTGCGATTGCAAGTGTTATCCCTCGGGAAACGCCAGGAGGGCCGAGCTCACACCGAACCCAGCTCGACCTACCAATAACTAAAAGTGCAAAGCGACAATCCACATTTCATGAAAGTTATGTTCGGAGATCATGAACTGTCAGCACTTTTAGATACTGGATCTGTGAGTTCTTACATAAGCAAACAGCTCAATAAAACTTGCATGAAATTTTGATGGCACAGCGAGCATAGTAATCATATTGCAGTGCTGATAAACGGTTCCGAAATTAGTCTCAGAAAATATATATACGGACCCATATAAATACAAGAAGTACGAATACAACAAAAATTTTTAGTGATGAACAGATTCAGCCATCCTATGCTTTTAGATATGGATGTACTTAAAAGGCTCGAAATCGGCATAACATTGAATAATTGTGAAATCACTAAAATATCTAATAATAAAACACATCAAGTGTGTACGATTGTAGCACCCTGCGGATTTCAAAACTTAAATACACCTGAGAAAAGAAAGCTAGAAATATTTTGAAAAACAGAAATGGATAAATTTAATTATATTAAGGGTCCTAGTCTTCTTTTGCAACACGAAATCGTGCTAGAGGAGAAGACTGCACCAATGGCACCATATGCATTTGCATATTTTGACGATATTGTTGTAGGCTCGTCTACTTTCGAGGAGCATCTGGAAAAATTAAAATAAGTTTTCAATCGCTTAAAAATTACAAAATTAAAACCGAATACAGATAAGTATCATTTTGCCCGTTCAAACCTAAAACATTTAGGACACAGTAGACAAAAACGGTCTACAAACTGATCCAGAAAAAGTGGCTGACGTACTTAACTTAACACCGCCACGAAACATGAAAGAAAGACAAAGGTTCATGGGACTGATTTCATGGTACAGAAAATTCCTGAAAGATATTTCAATTGTTGCCGCACCATTACACCGTTTAACTAGGAAAAGAGCTAAGTGGATTTGGGGAGAAGCAAAGCAAGATGCATTTGACAAAATCAAGCAGCTTCTCACAAACGTACCCGTCCTTTCCTGTTCAGACTGGAGTGGCCCGTTTATCCTGCAAACAGATGCCAGTAAAGAAGGATTGGGTGCAGCACTTATACAAGCATATGAGAGCAGCGAAAGAATCATCGCTTTTGCTAGTAGAACGCTTACTCCAGCCGAAAAAAATTATTTCGCCACAGAGCTCGAATGCCTAGCAATTAAACGGGGCGTGTGAAAATTCCATGACTATCTCGAAGGATATTATTTTATTGTATTAATGGACCGTCAATCATTAAAGTGGCTTAATAACATCGAAAATCCACCTGGATGTTTAGCCCGCTGGGCATTTGAATTGAGCTAATCCGATTTCGAAATAAAATATCGTCCCGCAACAGATAATTTATTCGCAGATACATTATCTCGTCAATCATTAGCAGTCGAATCCACGGAGATCAAAGTAGAAGATTCGTATGAAAAAGTGTACAAAAATCTGGAAAGTGATCCTGAAAACTATCCGGATTTTTGTATAAAAAACGGACGTTTATACAAGCATATTCTACACACTTTAGATTTTAACGATATCAGCGAAAATCTACAATGAAAAGTTTGTGTACCTAAATCTGAACAAAACAGAGTTCTGAACGAAGTACACAATAACCCAACTGCCGGACACATAGGAATCACAAAAACATTGGTAAAAATCTCTAAAAGTTACTACTGGCCTGAGATGCTTCGTATAACAGCTAAATATGTGAAAAATTGCGAGAACTGCCAAAAATTTTAATCGCAACAACAAGCACCAGCCGGTAAGCTGCATGCGTCTCTAGTCGAACAACCCTGGGACATCGTAGCAGTAGATCTCATCGGACCACTTCCGAGATCGACAAAATTAATCATCTGGTCTCCCGTGATGCAGGATAAATTCACAAAATGGCTAGAGTTAAAGCCACTCCGGAAAGCAACAGCCGAGACAAGAAATCAAGCAGTAAAACAACAGATCGCACTACGTTTCGGTTTTCCGAAAATTATTCTCTCCGATAATGGGAGACAATTTGTCCCGAAAGAATTTTCGGATTGAAATAAGCTGGAATTCATCAGCGAAAAACACCACCCTGGCCGAGGGCGGACGAAGCAGATGCACGAGCGGGTGACGAGCAGGCTCTGCTGCTCGAAGGAGCCCGAGTACAAGGTCCTGTAGCACCATCCCGCCATTATTGTCTCCTTCGCGTGACGGGGTATTCCGAGGAATGCCGTCGATTCCCGCACCAGAATACCGAAATACAACTAATCAAAATGGAGACGTGCGGCCCTGGCGAACTTTCATCTACGACGAGAACACCCCGAAATTATTCCATTCAGGTACCGTGCGTCATCGCAAAAGAGTTGGGAATCGATGATTCCATATACACATGAACCCCGTCACGGGAGAGGAACGATGCATAATATATTTGGAAAAAATTAAATTTACGTAACATATACACAATTTTTATTTTTTTTTTATTTATTAACACTAAGTACACATTTTTATTTTATACAATACACACTATACATACACGCTTCCCGCTCCTGAAAAAAGAGGGAGATGCGACGACCAAAAACATGGCCGCTCATTCCTTTACCGTGGTAGAGGAACGCACAAACCTCTACACTGGCGCGCTCATTTCAACATACACAACGGGCGTCCGAAACGAATTCACTCACTGAATTTAATTTATAAATACATTTAAATATTTTTAACGCCGAATATATATATATATATATATATATATATATATATATATACATACATATATGTACCTTATTGTATGTATATAAAACGACCAGCATCCCCAGTCTTGGCTTCGTCCAAAATAATAATTTCACCGATTTCATAAACAATTCAATAATATCTAAGTAAAAAGTATTCTATATATAAAAATCTCTATTTCTACAAATAATTGACCGTAATTTACCTATCGTCGCATCTGTATAAAAAGCTGTTTCAATGTAGCGTCCACTTCAAAAAGTTGATATTTTGCCGACCATGTATGCAAAGATGTGCAAGTGTCTCGAGACGACGTTTACTGAGAGCTGCAGAGAGCACAATGTTCGAACTATAAGAAATGTCTCGGGACAACTGCTATAGAGAGTGTTGTGTTGGAGAGGTAGAATACAATGTCGTAATGACATACCTGAACATCATTTCCCACCAACTATACATGAAACTCCCCGTAGAAGTCGTTGCAAATCATCTGGAAATCGCATTCTATCATCCGAACACGAAACTCCCCGTAGAAATTGACCCGATATACTTGAACTTCGTTTCCTATCAATTAAACACGATACTCCCCGTAGAAATCGTCCCGTCATACCCGGACATCATCTTCTACCGTCCGAACACGAAATTCCCCGTAGAAGTCGTTTCAAAACACCTGGAAATCGCATTCTATCATCCGATGTGCTCATACCTAAGGTAAATAGCATTTTCTGGAAAATTTCTATATATATTATCAATCATTTTGTTTTTCTCTACTTACACGCTATTTTTATATTGTTCATATTATCATATTTTATTTGAATTTATATATCTATTTTTCTCTTGTATAATTGCTCGATATTTATATATATATATATATATATATATATATATATATATATATATATATTATACATTCAACTGATATTGATACTTCGTCAGTCCTTTCTCATTTTATATGTATCGCTTCCTCTCTCATTATGTCTAAAAGCACATAAATATTTTATCGTTCCTGTCCCTTTTGTACTTTTGACCATATTACATATAATCCTGAGCAGTACATAAAAGATAGTTTTGTTAGAAATATGTACACTATTACAAATGAATCATAGCAATATTTAAAATATAATACAATAAATGATCAGTATATTCAGAAGAAGTAAATAAATGAGAGGCTCAGCATTGAAAAACATATACAATAAATAAATATATTACACCCAGTGTATGTAGTACACCTTTCCTCCTTGTTATCGGTATCACTTCTACCCTCTTCATGATTATATAGAATCAAGGTATAAGAACAACACCACCTTATATAATAAAAAAAAGAAAGTGGCTCAAGTAGCTGAAGAACTTCTCTCTCTTTCTCCTGGTAGGCATAACCTATACGCTTGGCATATAGGTACACAGGAAAAGAAATTTGAAGGAGAACAATTTTCAGGAAGGATTTGTAATTTTTCAACTTTCTAAAGTGAAGATACTTGGGAATATTCACTACAATGGTGGAAATTAATTTCAGATAATTTTGTTGAAAATTAAAGAATTTTGTAAACAAAAATTATTGGCAGTTTACCTGTAGTCAAATACAGTCAAAACTTGTTAAACTGAAAAAAAGCAAATGCCGCAATTTTTATTTCTTGAAAGCAATTCATTTAACTTATTCACCTTATTAATATATTGATTAATACACATACTTGAGATATTAATGTCAACAAATAGCTGCTGGGAACATCATAACGAACCTGACTTAAATCACATACTTAAGTACAATAACATTCTAATATTGTAGGTGTTCTTTTTTATTTTAGCTATTATATACTAAACTATTATAAATCATATTAAATAATAGTAAATAATTATATGAAACTCTTATAGAAGTGATATTGAAACTATTGTGTTATAATAATTATTATAATACACTACTATAATACAACCCGTATACAATAATCCAACCAGTGATTATTACAACAAATTAGTATAAATAACAATTTAACAATAACGTAACCTAAAAATAAAATAATTTAGTAAAGATAATAGCTGAAACTATTAATGACAGGACAAGGAACCACATATCGAGAGGACCATCATATATGAAAAATTAATGGCAACGTAACACCAAACAATTGATCACATATTTAAAGGACCAGAACAAACAACTGATTGCTATAATTCAAACAATATTTAAACATAAATTAGGCGGGTAAATGGAACAAAGTAGCATTAGTATAATAATAACTAAATAAACATATATAAAAAAAGAGAGAGAGAGAAAAAAAAATCTACTGCCTACATTATTATGTTTTTAGTATGTTATTACATTTTAATTATTAACAAATAAATGAACAGGGGAAAACTATATAGAAAGGAAAAATAGCATCAAGAAATTATAGATGTTTTTTTTTTTACTATCTAATTCAGCGTTACAAAAACAACAAATCTTTTCTCTTTCTTCTCAAGAATTCTTATTTTAATTATTACTGCCAGCTAGAAATACTGTACTCTATAATAAGTGATAGTAAAGAACTACTTTAGTGACAAATAAATAACAATCATAGTGAAGATAATCTGGATAAGAATAATAATTTAACCTAAAATAAAATATTAATTTAATAATAATAACAATAAATAATAAAAATATAGACAATAACAACAACTGGCACACTATAAACAACCAAAATTCTTTTTGTGGCATTTACTATTTCTCAATAATCAACAAATTTGTGACTGATAATCAATTTAGAATAAATCATTTTGAAATTTTAAAATAAATTGACCTCAATTTTAAAATAAATCAGCATCTAGTGTACTCAATATATTAATTTTTTATATAATTCAATTAATTAGTTATAATTAATCTTATAAATAATCATACTTATAATAAAGATCATTATTATTATAATATTCCCTTTTATTATTTCTCTTCGTCAAAATTTAACTCAGTAATCAAGAGTATTTAAGCTTTCGTCACTCAACACACATATCAAGGAATTCTTTTTATATGTATAGACGAGCATCAAATCTACTGAAAGAGTAACAATTCCTACAATTGGTATTGGAGATTACAATCACCTGGAAGAGAAAGGAACGCCATTTTATCCCTCTCTAGAGAAATACGTTTTTCCTCTAGCAGACATAACTAAGAACATATCGAGTAAATGTTCTTACGTTTTTTGATTGTATATATACCGCTATCGTTTTTACATTTTCGTTATTGTATCGTCCCATTTTGAGAATCTCGCCCAGGAAAAATGGAGCTTGTTCAAGACATTAGAAGCAATATAGATGAGGAGAGAGTAAGACTCAGTGACCTTTACGAGAAATTACAGAAAGACGCGTTGCACACTGAAGTCGACAGGCTACACATCAAAATAGTCGAGGACCTAACTATCCTGAGAGACCGCACTCAAACAAATACAACACGACGCAGATAACAACGATGCTTCGTAGAATAAAGACACAACCGAATACCATACTGCCACTACGGCACCGATCTGGCCGAATACCGCTCCATACGTGGGATACCCGTACGGGCCATGGCTAACACCACCAGCGCACATTACGAAGGCCACTGGAGATAACCATCTCCGCGCTGCTGCGAACAGTGGGCAACACCTGCCTGGATGATGGCCATATGATCACCCCGCGCTGTTCCAGCATTACGCCGCGATGGCACACGCGGTATGCCCTACGCAACATCTGGAGCTCAGCCCACGCATAACGCAGCACAAACAACGCTCAACAACATGAATGCGAGTAGACCTTTTGAAAACACATACTTAAAGGAAACACGTACAGGACAGTTGCTGTACCGGTACTGCAGTTGGCACGCATGCAGCCACACTTTATCGACACCCAAGGGCATCGTCCTATAAAGCAGCGTCTCCGACGAATACCTGACCAACTCCTAACGCAGGCACATGCGGAAATCGATAGACTGCTTGAGGAGGGTATTATCGAGCCCTCAGAAAGCTTGTGGAGGAGCTACACGGTAATCGTCCCTAAAAAGGACGGAAAAATAAGGTTTTGTATTGACTACCGGGCAGTGAATGCCGTGACTAAAAAGGACGCTTACCCTCTTCCGCATATGCATGTCCTGCAGGACAACCTACGTAACGCACGGTACCTGACTAAAATAGACCTCAGTCAGACTCGCCATCCAATACCGCTTGAGGAGAGCATCAAAGAGGTCACTGCTTTTGCTGTCCCGCAGAAAGGCCTCTTTCAATATACCAGATTACCTTATGGGCTAAGGAACGCCCCGGCCACCTTCCAGCGTGGTATGGACCTTGTTTTCGGGCCAGCGTCGCAACCGAACGTCTTCGTGTATTTTGACGATATTATCGTCAATACCAAGACCTTCGAGCAGCACATTCGTGAGCTGAAAGCGGTACTCACCCGCCTTAACGAAATTGGATTGCAGATAAACAAGGAGAAATCCGAGTTTTGATGCCCGGAGGTCAATTACCTAGGGTACATAGTAGACGTGGACGGTCTGCACGTTGATCCAGACAAAATTCGCCAATGAGCGAATATCCAAGGCCTACCAACCTGAGACAATTAAGGGCCTTTTTAGGCATGGTCGGGTAGTACGCTAGGTGCATAAAGGACTTAGCGGAAATAAAGCTGCCCCTCACAAAACTATTAAAGAAGAACATCCAGTGGCACTAGGGATCAGCACAAAAGGAAGCCTTCGATAAGCTCAGAATCCTGTTGACGCAAGCGCCTGTACTAGTGCGCCCCGTGCAGAACAAGCCCTATGTCTTGCAAACGGATGTGAGCTAAGCCAAGAATACGACGGCGAAGAGCACCCGATTGCATACGCAAGCAGAACTTTAACACCAGCAGAAGTGAATTCCACCGTCTCTGAAAAGGAGTGCTTAGTCGTCCTGTGGGCAGTAGAAAAATTCCGCCGGTATCTACTCGGCGAGAAGTTTACAGTAATAACGGATCACAGTAGCCTTAAGTGGTTACATACATTAAAGGACCCAACAGGACGCCTAGCTAGGTGTGCAACAGCACTCCAGGCTTACAACATAGAAATCATCCACAGAAAGCGAGCGCTTCACCAGGTACCAGATGCTCTGTCAAGGCCCCCTCAACACCTCGAGTCCTCGACCGCTACCCTCGCAACCCTTGACATGGACAAATGGTACCGGCAGAAGAGTGCCGAAATTCAAAAACATCCAGAATTATACCCCGACTGGACGATTAAGGATGAATGCCTATACAAACACCGCCCAAATAAAAGTGCAAAAGCACTGAGCCACGACCAGGATGACTGGAAGCTCGTGGTACCCTCTAACGACAGAGAGCGAGTCCTCCACGAGTATCATAATACTCTAACCTCAGGGCACTTTGGAGTAGATAAAACTACTCACAAAGTCGGCCAGCAATACTACTGGCCAGGTATGAAAAGAGACATACACAAACATGTGAAACACTGCCCTGAGTATCATATACACAAAATGTCCTAATGTCCCAACGAAATATCAAAGGACCCTGGAGCAGTGTTTCTGCAGACATTATGAGCCCGTTCCCAACCAGCAAGGGACACCATAAATTTCTCCTGGTGTTTCAAGACCTCGAGATACGCCCATTGCAAAAAGCAAATGGCCAAGCGATCACTTGGGCACTAAAAGAACAGATCATCTTCAAATGGGATTGCCGAAAATACCTAATTTCGGATAACGGTACCGAGTTTGCCAATAACTGCCTCCAGAACAAACTCGCGGAATCAGGTATTATACACTAATTTATCGCGCCGTACCACACACAGGCAAACCATGTAGAAAGGGTAAACAGGGTCATCAAAACCATGATTACGATTTTTGTCCAAAACGACCATAAAAACTGGGACATCCACCTCCCACTGTTTGTATTTGCAGCAAACACAGCGGTGCACGCTAGCACCCCGACGTCGCCGGCAGTTTTGAATTTTGGCCGGAATCCCCGAGAAATGCTGACGTACCGTCATTCTCAAGGATCAACACTGCAGGTGCAAACACGAACACCACTGGAATGGCAAAATCGTCCGAAGAGATTGCCCGCCATCCACAATCTTATTAAAATACACCTGAGCGCCGCAAGTCAAAAACAGGCCAAATACTACAATAAGGGACGCCGACCGGAGACATTTGAGGTCAATGACATGGTGTGTAGACGCACCCTGTCATCAGGTCCAGACCAATTCTCGGCGAAATTGGCTCCAAAATTCGTAGCCCCCTGCAAAATTACTCCACCGAAAACTCCACCAAACCCCAACCCCATATCGATCACGCTAACCACCCACACCCCTATACCGACAATGCAGACAATGATATCGTCTGCAATCGTCCGCAAAGACATAAAACTACGGAAAGTGCACAACAACAAGTATGCGATCGTCCGCAAAGACCTAAAACTACGGTAAACGCAGAGGATGACAACATCTTCTGCGCTTGTCCGGTACGACTTAAAGAGTGGCAAAGACGCCCAATTCAGCCCACCTCAAGAGATCACCCCAATCTCGCGCCCACATACCAACCTACAGACCCACAACCAGGAACATCGCATCGGATTCAAAAAGGGATTTAATCCGCTCACAATCTCAATGCAGGTGAACGAAGCTACGGAGACGAGCCCTGTAACTAGTTTAAATAACTCAGCGGATGAAGAAACTATAGAGGCAGTTATTCCCGCGAACCACAACAAGATCCCTAGTGTAATGGATTACCTTGTCGACCCACCCCGCAATTTTGTTCCACCCATACGGCCTCATCCATCAATCCCCAAAACGCCACTCCCAGGTCTGGGAAGTGTGCAAAATCAATCCTTCATACGGTCAGGTGAGGAGGTGATGGTCACGCAGCCAATAATGGAGCGAACTATCAAGCAAACGGCAGCCACTGCAGGAGCTCAGCAACCAGTGCTAATAATAATGCCGCGAGCAACGGTCTACTTGAACAAATAGACCACCCGTTGTTGAGTGCCCACGCTGCCGCAGAAGGTGCGTTACAGCATCTGGTATCCTACAAAAGGCGCAAATATAGAAAATGGCGTTCAACTTATATATAAAATGATACACATAAATGGCGTCCAATGGATACATGAAGGGATGGAATAATTAAAGAAGAATTATTACCCCTAACGTTTTTTCCCCTTCAGCCATCCCCATGATTCCCCCACCACGTCCCGCGACAGAAAACGATACCCATGTATCCCCATGGAAAATATATATGGAGTAAACGTGAATTGTGTTAAGAGATAACCTGGAAAAACGAGAATAAAAAGATATTAGAGCCGACCCCTCAACCGAGATACGGAGATGTCACAGCATCGGTGTGCCAGGAGGAAAGCAACAGCAGCAGCTAGAAGAGCCCACAATGGCTTCTATAGTAACTAGGCTACTTAATCGCCCCACCAATGCCGTAGCAACCCCTGATAATTGAAACGTCACTAACGACGCCAATTTTTCCCAGTAAATATGCGACACGCAGATAAAGAAGAATTAAATCCCAGGAAAGAAGGCGAAATGCTTGCGAGAATAACCCAGAATAGAGCGTTAGAAATTTGATTATAATTAGGCTAGGTTAAACATATAAATAATAATTATAGTTTTTTTCCACGCAATGATAATTTACTCAGTACTTTTTTCTAGGATAAGTTTCGCGTTAGCAATAGGTTAGAATAGGGCTTAGTTTATAATTAGATGTAGGGAAGTAGCAATAGGAAAAACAAATAGTATTGTATCGAGTCACAGCGAGCAACCGACAACTAAAACGCATACCAGCGGGTATAATTATATTTTTCTTTTCAGTTATCGTAAATTACTTTTTTTGTTTATCTTTTGGACTCAGGCGAAGGGTAAACTAATGGTCGTCGTGTTTCCCCAAATTATGTATTATCCCCTAACGTGTTTTCCCCAAATCATGTATTATCGCCTACTGTATTTTCGTCAAATTATGTATTATTCCCTACTGTGTTCCCTAATGAATATGCGCAATGTTCGCGTCTCGCGTACGGTCACCACTCAAACCTCTTCACGACCACGCGAAGTACAAGGTTCCAAATGAAGAGCACTTTCGTCCCCGGCGTTCGTATAGTTTGACGCTCCTTTCGTCTATTCCGTCTTGTTACATTTTTCGTCTCACGTTTTCCGTCGACTGAAGTCGTGAAAGTTCCGAGGTCGCCATCTTAGCGTCCTTCGCGTCAGCGTATTCTCAAGGTGAAGTTTGTGTCAAGTACGTGCGCGTGATCCGGAGCGCGCGCCACTGAGGAGAAGCGAGAGATAGCGGCGCAGCCCGCCACGACCTTACGCATCCGTGTAAGTGAGAGAGAGAGAGCGAACCCAGCCGCTCCAATACAAAGCGACAGCTGCGAGCAGCAGCGAGCACCAGCGAGCACCATCGAGCATCGAGGCCAGCGACAGCATCGTCGTCGGCGTCAAGTAGCTTATGTACTTTTTATTATCGTAATATGTATGTGCTAGGCTCCTGGCCCTCCACCGCGCCCGTGTCCCGCGATCCCCGCGTATAGTATAGCGGTTATGTATACGTAGCATAGATCTCGCATATTTAGTATAATGTTATATCGTTGTATCGTCATGTAATATATCATTTATGTATCATATGTAGAGTATCGTCCGACATTGTACCGTTGTTCCCCCGCGTTGTAGAAACTAGCGTCCCATACCGTCTTTCACCTTGCACTTTATATAATCGCGTACTCGCGTTATGTAAAGTATGACATGTAAGAGAAAATAAAATTTACAAAAATCAAAAGATATCCATATGGTGTGAGAGTAATGACAGATTAACCTGAAGAACAAAAAAGGTAATACCGACTAAACGTCACACATTCTTTAGGATACGAATCCCAAAGTTGCATACGAACATTCGTTTAAGCTCACCTGGTATTAATACTTTAAGCGTACTACATTGAGTTGATGTTCGTGATTCAAGACGCCACCTAGTGTCCACTGGTGAAACTGATTGCTAAAACTACTAACTTAATTTATTGATGAAAGTAAAATGATTTTCAATAAAAAAAAATCCTATGTCCTTCCCAAGATAATATAAAATCTGTATGTCAAATTTCAGAACAATCGATTCAGTAGTTTTTTCGGTTATCCTGTACAAAGAAAAACACGCTCTGTTTTTATAAATTATTATGATTATGATATGATATAATATTGGTACGTATTATACCGACTGCAATAAGAATTATAACTATTAAAATTATAACTAATATTATTATTATTATCATGATTATTATCATTAAATTCTCACAGACCATTGAACGCGGTCAGCAAAGCCTTGTTAGGATTCCAAATGGCTCATCGACAATTCAGTACACCAGGAAGTTGACTAGCGCCACAATGTGCATTCTACGCCAGGCTTGCGAAGAGTCGATGCCGTGCAAAGTGGTTGGCGGAAAAAGACGTCCTGTTTACTGGTGGACGGCTGAGATAGCTGACATGAGGCGTAGGTATTTACATCTATGAGGAATGTCACAGAGAGTTCGTGAACACGGAGATGACATCACTTTGAGGAGGGATGAATACAAGCTATCTAAGAAAGTCCTTCGACGAGCGATCGAGGCCAGCAAACGCCGATGCTGGAAGGCGTTATGTGAGGACATAGATGGGGTCCATGAGGACTGGGATACAGGGTAGTTGCTGGCAAACTGGGAGCTCATGGGAACATGGGCACCTTGGACTCCGGCACAATGCGGAATATCGTAGATACCCTGCTCCCCACCCACCCTGATAGGTCAGATCCAGCTCCACCGAAACGAGAACTGGATGTACCTCTTTTCAGCAAGGAGGAGTTCGGCAGAGCCGTGAGAACCATGCGGAATAAGAAGGCTCCAGGACTTCCAGGAGAGGTGCTGTAAATAGTAGTTGAGGAGCATCCAGAACTCCTTCTGTCGATGTACAGTTCGTGCTTGACAGCTGGGTTATTCTATTCTAGCTGGAAGGTGGCGAAACTTGTGCTTATCGACAAGGGCAAGGGTCCGTCGGAGGTGCCCTCGTCGTATCGACCTTGATGTATGTTAGATACAGGTGGAAAGCTGATGGAGCGTCTATTGAAGCCATGACTCCTGGGGGCTGTAGCTGCTGCTGGCGGCTTGGCTGACAGGCAGTACGGATTCCGGGGAGGCAGGACGACGGTGAACGCAATCCTAGAGGTTGTTGATGCGGCGAGGCGCACAGAGATGGGTAATTACTACTCTCGACCTGTTTGCCAACTGGCTACCCTTGACGTTCGGAATGCCTTCAACTCTGTTGGATGGACAAATGTTTTGAGAGCGATGGAGCGAGACTTTCGGATGCCACCTTATATGCTTCATATATTGGATGACTACCTTAAGGATCGATACTTGGTTTACGAGACATCGGACGGTCGGAGAAGGAAAAAACTTAGTTCTGGGATGACTCAGGGGTCTGTACTCGGAACCGACATGTGGAACGTTTCATATGACGGAATACTTCGGATGCAGATGCCTGAGGACACCTTTCTGGTTGGATACGCAGATGATGTAGCAGCTGTTATCATCGCTAGGGATTATGACGCTGCACAGATGCGACTCAATCAGGTGATGCGTCGAGTGTAGAGATGGATGGAGAGCAATGGGTTAGAACTGGCGGCGGCGAAAACGGAGATCGTGCTCCTAACAAAGAAACATATCCCAAAGATACGCCTTATGCAGGTTGGAGACACGACGGTGAATATCAAAGCAGCTGTAAGGTACCTGGGGGTGGCGCTTGATTCCAAGCTGACCTTCTGGGACCAAATAAAAAAAGTGGCGGATAGAGCTGTCCGAGTAACAGCACAAATTAGCAGGTTGATGGCAATGTCGGCGGTCCAGCACCCTGCAAGCGGCGTCTGCTCATAAGGACAGCTGAATCCATCATGCTATATGGCGCGGAGGTATGGGCTGATGCACTGATGGCCCAAAAATATAGAAAAAAAATGGCGACAGTGCAGCGTACAGGGGCATTACGCATCGTGAGCTCCTACCGTACGGTCTCGGAGTCGGCGGTGCTGGTAATCGCATGTGTTACCCTCATTGATCTCAAGGCACAAGAAAAGAAATTTGTACACCAGAATAAAAATATTCTCGGCAGAATAGAGGCAGCTGCACGGGCCAGAGCTGCCACAATGACCGAATGGCAGAAGCGCTGGGAGAGGGTTCCGCTCGGCCGATGGACGGCTCGACTGATCATTCAGTTAAAGCCATGGCTCCAGAGGTCGCACGGAAAGGTTAATTACCACCTCACACAGCTCTTATCGGGGCACGGTCGGTTTCGATCCTATCTCCACAAGATGGGGAAAGTACCGGATCCGAGCTGTGCCTACTGTTGCGCTCCCCGAGAAGATGCACTTCACAGATTTTTTCAGTGCAAGGTGTTTCGCCTCGAAAGGGAGTGCCTCTGGAGAGACGTAGGACCGTGTGGGCCTGATAACATCGTCCGGCTGATGCTGGAGAGTCCTGAGAAGTGGTCCAGGATTTGCAGTTTCTGCAAAGCCATCCTGGACCACAAAAGAAGAATTGAGGACGGCGTGTAAGCCCGCAAGGGCGAATAGGATGGCGCAGCTCAGAAGTAATGTCCTCATAGATGGTTCCTGGGCTGCACTTACGCCATCGTGAGGAGGTCTCCTCGGTGCACGCCTGCTGACCCCGACTCGCAGCTCTTTTCAGAGCTGTCGGAAGTAATCGAGGGGCATGCACTGAGGAGGTAGTTTTTTCGGGATCCATAAAGGATTTTTCTTCTCCTCGCTTCGTTCTACTTCCTCGTTCGGTCGCAACGCAGAAGACCGACAGGTGGAAAACCCGCCCAAAAATATCAGATATTCTGAATTCACAAATACAAGAGAAAGTCATCGTACCAACGAAACACAAAAGTGACGAAGTACAAAAGTACAAAAGTCTCCGATGACGAAAGAGCCTGTACCGATAATAACCTCAACACTACCCTATCGCGTCCATACGAATTCACCCGAAATCAACAAGAATAATGCTGAGCAGAAGGAAAAAACGGTTATAATCCGTTCAAGCTCCCGAAGGACCCAATCCCCATCGCAGGTTTTCAAGACCACTCCTGAGGCCAATGGCGACGCAATATGATTCCGCCACCAACGCAGTTCCAGGAGGAACTACAGTACCGGCCCTCATGGAGTTAAGGGTTTCGTCACCCTCCAATTTTGTACCACTCATACGGCCGCAGTCAACCTTGGTTACAAAGTCATTGTCAGGATTTATCAGCATACCAGACAAAAAGAGGAAGGCTCCTCAGCAGACGGCACCGAATCTATCGGCATCGACAGCAAGGTGCACTTCACCTGCACCTAGCTGCTGGAAGTATGGTACGCAAGAACATCGCTACTCTGCCTGCCCACACCCCTAGAACCATAAGTTTTGCTATCGGTGTGGCAGAGCGACTCGAGCTGTATACACTTGTACGTTCTGTCCGGAGCAAACAGCCCCTGCCGCTACGTCTTTGGAGGGGGAGACCGACAGCGACACGCAGTAGGGAAAGAGGGTGAATACAATGCGTCAGGATGCAACAAATAGCGCATCAGAAGAGGACATGGCGGAGCCTAAAGAAGAGCAGCCTTCAGCGAACCCGTCAGTCGCGCATAATGTAGAGCGGGCCATAAAAGAGGTCACGAGCGCTCTAGCTCAGGGATCGGAGCCGGTGATGATAGTCATGCCGGGAGCGATGGTTTACATCAATAAATAAGCCATATCGTAGTGGTCATTCGAGATATAATTGATCAAGAGATCACTTACCACGAGCAGACGAATACGTTTCCATTTTCATTCCCTTTTGTTTTACTTCACGCATCGCTGAACCAGTTCCCTCCGTAAGTTACCCTTTCGTATCACGCTAACGCGCCCCCCACGTCGGTTTTGTGAGGAGGA
Organism: Sycobia sp. Sy_11; assembly: GCA_018907035.1. Lineage (NCBI taxonomy): Eukaryota > Metazoa > Arthropoda > Insecta > Hymenoptera > Epichrysomallidae > Sycobia > Sycobia sp. Sy_11. Next base: position 2,159,879 of record JACCIC010000052.1, on the reverse strand, counting down.
GTTTGTAACCGAACAAACTGCCGGTTCCGTAGTAAAAGTCCAAAATCGAGTGTGTGTGCACGCGTATTTGCGAACGAGTGCGCGCAGCACGCCCGGAACTATTAGAACAATAGAGGCCATGTGAAAATTCCTTCTTCGCCATCGAGCCGTCGAACAGAGTAGTTGCGATTTATTATAGTACGATAGCCATTCTTCCAAGACATCAGCCCCGTTCCGAGTGAGATCGTCGAGCATCTAATCGACAGGCCCAGAACGTTCAGCACTCCGCTACACCCATCTTCGTGTACCCTGAGAGGGCCATCGCTTGTTCACCAACGGACGCGTATGTAGCACGCGCCAGCAGGAAGACACCGCGCAAGCCGTGCGAGCCAGCAGCAAATGAGAGAGCAGCGAGAGAACGCTGGCGACAGCATCTTCGTAAGCTTTGGGGCAAGTACAATTTACATTATGACATTAAATATATGTTCGCGCCCGCCGCCGTCGGCGTCATCGTATAATGCGTCCATGCTTGGTGTCACCGCGTGATCACTCCGCGTTCGCCTTTCCCCGTCCCTCGCATGTGCGTATATGTCTTCATAGCTCGCGTATATAGCGATATCGCGGAACCCGCTCGAGGTGAGATACCGCTGTGAATAACATTGTATATTTTATGTGTGTTCGCCGCGTTAATAAAAGCATTGTGATTATTGTCGAACAATACATTTTTATTACTTCACTTGCACATCCCCTCCCCCTTAACTTAACCACAACTGCTACGAGTACAGCGGCCCGACAAGATACAACTACGTATATTACATATAACCAGGTAAGGTAAAATAGGTTACAAATGGCGCCCAACGTGCGGCCCGCAACATTGAGAGACTACACAAGCGTAGTGTTGGCAGAGCTAAATTAGCATTTTTTCTCATCCTCCGCATATCTTGCGAAACGTGAGTTCGCTTCCCCCTACCAAAAGAAGCGCGAATAATGTAATTGATAAAAAAATTGTAAACGTAAAATTCCGTATCACATAGTAAAATTGTATGTAGTATCGTGTCAAATCACTTGTCTTCTCGTCTACTCGTATCAAATCACGTTCGTGTCAAAATCGTACTCGATCAAACGAGGCAAGGTGAGGAGCAAACTGTAGCGGCCATCTTGCTTATGCACATAGGAGTGCGCAGTGGCTTCAGCTGACAGCTGAAGACAATAAAAAGCAAGTCAGCAAGTAATATAAAAGTTTTTCTTACTGCCTCCCGCGTCCCAAATTTGTTGTCCCTCCTATTACCCGACCTTTTAATAACCGCAAGTAGAACATATTGATAAATGTATAATAAATAACAAGTAAATGACAAGTGTTCGTGTGTTACTCATGTCATATAGTATGTGTGTCTGAACTGTGCGTGTACTAGCATCCCTTTTTGATGCTACTGCAGATTTCGAATAGATTACAAAAAAAAAAGAAGTAAGAATTAAAAGCACATTGATTTATAAGTAAAGGATATTGAGCATGCACAGAGAGACATATACTGATGATAAATGTCGAGATACAACTACGTATCTAATTACTCAAGTAACCATGTAAGGTAAAATAGGTTACAATATAAATATATATATATATATATATATATATATATATATATATATATCGTCTTCTATCGTCCGATCATGAAAGTATGGGTAAAAAATGCCCCGAAGAAGCTAGACATCATTTCCTACTGACTCAACTCAATACTCAAGGGAGAAGGCGTAATTAAAATAAATAAATATATATATTTATATATATATATACATATATATATATTTCGTATTTTTAATTTAAATATTGTGAATAATTTCGTAGTGGTGCCAACTAAAATTGAAGCAACATTATTGTTGTTTTTATACGTTTTTATACGTTATTTTATACGTTATTATATGATTTGTTACATAGGTTTAATACGTTTTTAAAGAGTCTGGTCTGAGTATCCCAGACTCGGTGCTAACCGGGCGCTAACAAATCAGATTGTTACTCCTGATAGAGTCAGATGGACCATCAGGTAGTTTGACTGATTTAAAGCACCGGAACCAGATGGAGTTGCCGGCCCTTTTTACAAAGAGCCGAGGATACCATCGTTGATTCGGTGATAAAAATGGCTTGGACAAGTATCACTATGTGTCATGTCCCATCTAGATGGCTAGGTACAAGAGTGGTATTCATGCCCAAAGCAGGCAAATGCGCTTATACATCCCCATAGGATTTTCGATCCATTGGCTGGGGACCCTTCATCCTTAAGACGGTAGAAAGGATGATTGACAAATCTTTCAGGGACAATGCCTTGATAAAGAATCGACTCCATAGGGAGCAACACGCATATTGCGCCGGAAGATCCACAGAGACAGATCTATATAGGATCGTATCTGTGATTCGTACTCAGGTGGAGGCCAAAGCTTTTGCCTTATGTTGAGCATATGTTGGGGACCAGTAAAAGGAATACGACCCTACGAGGTGTAGTGGAGTCTCGGGGCCCGAGGGGTAGCGTCCTATCTCCACTCATATGATGCCTCATGGTGAACTTTTGAAGCGACTAAACTCAAGGTAGAACCATTCACACTTACTTTAGCGGGAGCAGCGGCAAAAGCCGTGTACAGAGTCAAAAGCTTACTCGGAGCGGTTAGCAAGGAAGAATCATTACGGCTCGCCGAGGAACTGGACGCAAAAGCAATTTTACGAATGAACCTGGACGTCATGAACAGAAGCTTCTTCTTCGACGAGAAATATAGATACAGTATCCCAACCAAAGAAGAATGGAAATCTGCCTTAACTTTTAAAGGGCCGGGTTTTGAGGTTTCGAAACCTCCTTTTAAAGTACCCAAATTCATATCTTGTATCACTCATCAACTATGTATAATGGTCCTATCATGGACCGACCCGATATATCGGCTCTCCGGCACTGGAGGGTCATGAAAAAATTTTAGTTCGGTAAAAAAGGAATAAAACCATATTCTCAGGTTTTGAGATGTGCTGCATCCAAATCTGGAGTCTAATCGATCATAACTGCTCATAATCACGGTCATTCGAGGTCAAACAAGGACACTTCAAATTAAAATGCAGAAAGTATCATATATATTCGAACAAAAATTATATCTAAAAGTATACCGAGGTGCAATATCTGAATCTGACACTTGCTTGATTGTGAATAGACATAATTATACTCATTCTTTTGGGTATATAGCCATTTCAGGATTTTGTATTTTGATTCGTCCTTTTCTTTTTAGAAATGTGGAGTTTTTAAGCCTTCTACTCTCTTTCTGCTTTACCGAGAGATAACTAAGTGGATGTAGAGAGTAATGTAGATCCATTTTTCATTTTTTTTTTATATTTTCCAATTTTCTTTTATACATTTTTTCATTTTTTATACATTCTTCCATTTTTTCAGAAGTCTTTTTTGTATGTTTCTCACAAGCTTCTCACCACTTCTAAACGAAAATCAGGATAAGAAATCCTTTTATTAATGGTACTTTTCATTGTATGTAATGCAAGAGAATTTACGAGAACAAAATCAAGTAAGTGAAAAAAAAGTTTTCGATGCCATTTAATGGATTTTCTGATCATTTCTGCCAATGAAAATTGTCTGTCAATGTTGTCAATCCTCCCCATATTTTTATTGTAGTCGACTATACGTATTGGTTGTATAATATCTTTATTAGTATTTCAATGTTTCTTCTCTGTACTGGCGTAACCAACTTCATTAACTGTTGTTATCATGTAAATTTCTTTCTTGACCATCCACTTTATCGCTAACCAAGAATCAGTATGGACTACTTCAATTTCACCTCGGTTCAACTTACTGAAAAGCTTCGGCATTCCTTTTTTGCTTTTCTTCACGGTCCCACACATACCAGTATCTTTGTCATGGAGAAAATTAGCAAGTTGAGGAGACGAGTATCAATTGCCTAGGAAGATAGCGTGACCTTTGTTGAAATATGGTGTTAGGAAATCAGCTACTACATTTCCAGAGATTCTCATATCAAATTTTTCATAATCTGTATCAGCTCCTGTACAGATAATGAATCGTAATGGAAATCCAGTCCCTGATCAATGAATTCGAAAAATTTTATACCAAACCTGTGTCTTTTCAAGGGTAAATGTTGCTTGAACTTTAATCTTCCTTTGCACAGCATTAAACTTTCATCAATGCAAAGGTTTTTCCCAGGATGCAAAGTAGAGAAAAATTTCTGATTTAGAAAATGTATTACAAGTTGAATTGTCCTCAGAGGGTGGTTCTTGTAGGGTGATGTATTGTCCCTATTATTTTCAAAATGCAGAAAACCTAAAATTTGGAGATATCTATTAGGGATCATATATTTTCTGAATATTGGACTGGATAATAGAGGATCCATGCTTTAATAATCTTTGACATTACACTTACGAACATGGCCTATATTCATAGTTACAGCAAGAAAGATTTACAATTCTTCTACTGCTACATCTTTCCATAGAGCCATATTAGAAGGAAAAGGATCCTGTTTTTGCTTCTAGAAGAGATTTGTTTGTTCCAAAATTATTTTGAAAATATTCGAATCCAAAAAGAATTCAAAGTAATCTAATGGAGTATGCTCTGGTACAGGAATATTTTCATAAAAATTAGCATGACCTACAAAGTTTTTTATGAAAGAGAAATAGACAGAATCGAGAAATACGCCGACATCTCTCCTAGGATCATCAAAGATTTCTGAAGAAACATTTGGTTGTGATTCACCAGTCCTATCGTCAGCATACTCCTCTTCTGGTTCTGATTCACGACTACTCCAAGTACTCATTATTTTGGCTCAAGGAAGGAATTTTCTATTGTAGACTGGTGATGGATTCGTTACACTGAATACCATAATTTTCTATGTATGGAAAGACCAACTCAAAATCAAAAGGTATTCCGTAGGAAAGATAGTAAAAATAAGTATCAAAATAAAAAACGAGAGGAGATACTCAACTCAAACGATACCTTGGAGAAATCTTCATCTCTATTTTTATTTGAGGTCAAAATGACGTAAAACCCCAACTCAGTGACTCCAAAAACATAAAGATATACCTTCTGCAATCATTCAAACCATATTGCTAGGTTTGACCTTCAAATGTACTCTATTGACCTTGTCTCTGAACCAATTAGGTCAAACGAACTTCAGATATGAACTTAGCGCATCAATTTACTTAAGGATAAAAAGGTATCCTAGCACTATGTTTTTGAACCGATATATCGGCTTTTCGGCCCTTTAAAGGTTAGCAGACATCCCAAACATTAGAGAACTGTGGTACACAGACGGCTCTAAAAATGAAAGGTATGCACGTGCAGGGGTATACCGCAGAAGTAATGGCAGAGGGACAATCGTCGAATTGGGAAGATACCCCACTATTTTTCAAACTGAGCTAATGACAATAATACGAGAGGCAGAGGTGGCCGTGGAGGCGGCCGCCACCACCCGTATTTGCATCTGCTCAGACATCAAGAGCGCTAAATAGTTATACAAGCACTAAATAGTTAAACTACAAAATCCAAGCTGGTTAGACTGTTTTCTGGTCCCAAACAGGGTGGCCAAGCAGGTAAAGGTCACGCTACTGTAGGTCCCGGGTCAATATGGTGGCAGATGATGTAGCCGAAATGGGAGTTAGAACTGCCTATAATAGCCCCGAGCCGCCTGTAGGACTCTGCAATACCCTCATCAAAGGGGAGATAGAGGGACGGAGAGCGAAGGAAAACAGCCGATAATGGAAGGAAAATAGGAAATGCGGGCAAGCAAAAACCTCATTACCATTAGAAACGTTAAGGGTTGCGCCAAGGTTATTCTTGGTTTCAGTAGAAGAAGGGCTAAGGTATTTATCGAGATCCTCACAGGTCAAGGTAAACTTAATGCTTACAGGTGCAGGATGGGTCTCGCAATGAACCCCTCATGTCGCTTTTGTTACACAGAGGATGAAACCCTCGAACATATTCTGTGTCACTGTCCAAATATATAGGGAAGGAAGTGGCAGTATTCAATGGCTACATCCTTGGATTTGGGGGACATCAAGGCCAGCATGGCGAACAGAATACTGTTTTTCTGGGAGGCCTGTCGATTATAGCGGCTGCTGGTCTTAATGGGAGGAACGCCAAGGGATTCCCATGCGTCCAGGGAAACAAAACTCTGTAATTCAAAAAACTAAACTCTGTAATTATACAAATAATCATAATTCTAATACGTTTCTATTCCTTGTTTTAGACGTTTTTATACATTTCTTATCTTTTTAAACGTTAATAATCTTAACAAAATTTAAAATAAATAAATAAATAATATATATATATATAAATAATATATATATATATATATTATATATATTTATAACATATTTTTTAATCGGACGCTAGATATTGTATTTTTATGTAAAAGTGACGATGTATGTAATTCATATATTATATGAATATATAATTTACAAAAGTTTCCAGGTGTTGGTCAAGATCCTTATGTTGCCATCATTTCTTTTTTTAAACTAAATAATAAATTTGTCGTCACAAATTATGTTCCTTATGATTTGGCATACATCCATTTTATAAGAGCAAGTGGGTGGAGAGAGGAAGAGAAAGAAAGAGAGATTTTTTCACATAATAGAAAATAGAACTTACAAAAATGAAAACATAACAATAAGATGTGAGAGTAGTGTCAGATTAACAAATTAAAATGTTTTACATTTTGCACGTCTCTTTTTCGTTTTTATCCGCTTGCGACGAGCACATAGTCTCGCGCACATTACACTGTATTTAGATTTAAGTTCGTATATTGTACTTGCGAAGTCACGAGCGGCGCGGCGCGGCGAAGGGGGAGCGCCGAGGGCTTCGTGGTGCAGTGCGGCGCGGAGAGAAAGCGCCAGCAGTACCGCGAAGACGCGCGATCGCTCTCGGGCCACAGACGGCTCCAAGAGCAGCGGTGAGCGAGAATTCGCGAATTGATTCGCGAATTATCGCGAGCGGCGACGGCGCTGCGAAACTGCTAGGCACGGTACAGTGCGGTAAGGGAAGAGCGAGCGCTCTCTCCCAAATCTCAAATAGAGCCGCACTGATAGCAGATTTTCAGCGTGCCGCTAGCCTTGAAAGCGGCTAATCAGGGGGGACCTGTCGTCGGCGCGACAGTGGGCGGCAAGTCCTAGGCACACTCGGCGCGCGACAATTGTTACAATAATTTTAGATAATATGTAAAATCCGAGCGAGGGAAAAGAGGCGAAAATAGAAATTCAAGGACGTAAAATACTTGATTAAATCAATTTTATTTTTTTATTTATGTTATAGATATATGCAACGAAAGCCGGGAGATAAATAGCGGCGTATCCTCGCGTGGACGACAGATTTTTTAACTTTAAATTTAAATTTCTTTCTTTTATTTTTGTAGATACTAGTTTAGTAATTTTTTATATTTCATAGTTTTTTGTGTGTTTTTAAAATTTAGTAATAAATTTTCTCCAAAATTTAAACACTTTTCTTAGTAGAAACCGGAATCCAAATTATATAAAGATAATAAACTACAACATTAAATTACGATCTTACTCTGGCGTTCTGAGCGAGATTAAGAAGTATATTTTATTAAATAAAGTTAAGTAAATTACTGAAGACAAATATATTATCTGGTTCTGGCGTGGTGAGCGAGAGCGAGAAGTATATTTGTCCCAAATCATAGAAAGGGCCCACTGGATGGTAACTTGGGGGAGTGCTGAGCGACCAAGTGGCTTAGGCGTGTCGAGCTGAAGCTGTGCTCGTACAGCGAGTAAAGAAACAGAGCAGGTGTATCGGGGAGTCCAAGAAAAGAACCTGGTGTCGTGTTGAGCGATCAGGGGCCGAGGCGTGCTGAGCCGGAGCCACGAAGTAACGGACGAACGGGTGCACACTGTTACACGTTATTTTTTACGTTTTTATACGTTGTTTTATACGTTACTCTACGTTTTGATTTATAAGATTTCTAGGTTTTTATATTTTACACGGTAGTGCCACGATGTATTATATTAAATCAACCTAATATATGAGCTTTTACTCTGAACTTTTGCTACAGATTGTGCCATCTTAATCTTAATTTTTTGCTATGTATTTTTATTACTATATATATATATATATATATATATATATATATATACACAAGAAGTGTTTCTGACCATTTTATGTAATCACACACAAAGTTTTATAATAAAAACAGCTTTTTAGCTAAAAATAGCAGCGGAAACCAATTCTTTAGGTCATAAATAGTAGATAAGTTTTGAAATTTATCGATAAAGAAATGATAAATAATTTGTTTTTAGATTGAAGATTCGAAATTTCAATTTAGAAGTAAATAGTGTAGCGGCCGCGCCATACAGGCGGTTCTCAAACTCGCCTTCGTGGTGCTACCACACCGCTTAACGTATGTTTTCCACGTTTTTTTCCAAAATGTGAGACTTTATTATGTAAACGTAGTTAGGCAGAATTTCTCATATATTATTCTCTAAATATTTTTTGGCCGAAGCTACAACATTTAACCGAGCGTTATCGTGCTGATTTATTTTTATACCCCTGCTCTCTCGTCTTCAATTCGTATAACACCCAGCTTTCAATCCTTTGAATGAATCTCAATGCTTTTACGCGCTGGAAATCGGTTTATTGCGTGATATCCAATGATGCAGCAAGTTCTTCTTGAATCTGACACGAATCCTTATCTAACAAAGAATCTAATTCCTCCTCTACAAAATTTTTCAGCTTTACAGAGTGAACCTTGTCTTCAACTTGAAAATTATCACTTTCAAACCATTTGAACCGCTCGACGTACATTAATTCACGAATACATTCCGCTTCATAAGTTTTCGAAAGTAAACGATAGGCTTTAGCAGCAATTTTTCTCATATTAAAGAATAGAAGCAGCGTTTCCGGTAGCAAACGTTTATTTTGCTGGAAACTTGCAATAATTTTTCTCGATAAAATAATGAAACCGAGAAAATGCTCAAATATAATACTGTAAAGTACTGTTGACTGATACAGAACTGAAAATATGACATATGAAGGCTTTCGGCAAACCCTGGAAATTTCCTTGTACATCCTATGTACAGAGTGTCCAAAAAGTCCCGGAACACCTTAATAATTTTTCAGCTAAACTGATTTTGGACAAGGTCAAAGTCAATCTAGACGTAAGTTTTGCCATGGAATTTAATAGTGGCCTTGGATTTGACCGTCGGTTTGACTTTCAAGGTTATTTCAAGGACAAATTTGTTTTTTCAAATGGGAGCCCCTATTTTTGACAACGGAAATCGAAAGAGCATAAAACTGTACGTGCAAACATGTACTCAAGTCATGAGTCAAGGAGATATCAATGATTAATATTATAACGTGTAAAGAAGTCTCTTCAATTGATGCTGAATTTGGTTTGCCTGGTCTACGTAGATCATTGATAGTACCGTGATCATTAAACCTTCTAATGGTTCTAGACATCGTTGAAGATGATATTGGAGTTCTAACAACTCTAGAAATTGCATTAAAAAGATCCATTACTGCCGTAACAGATCTTATCATGTCGCCCCAACCTCTCATCATAAGAAGTGATATTCATTCTCTTTCAGTAAATGGATTCATTTGGACTAATCTAACAAATTAAACCTTAGCCAAACGCCGATCTTAGTAATCGAAATTTCAAGAATTAATTTCAATATGATCAAGTGTAAAAACTATACGATCATGTTATCACAGATAAGAGCGCAAATTTAGAACAGAGAAAAATGTTTTAACAAAATTAACATAGTAATTTATTTTAATGCTCTACTGCTTATTTACTTATTAATGGTATTTTAAATTTATAGAAATATTTCGTATGTAAAATAAACTCTAAATTCAATACTTGTTTAAGTTCCAGTTCAAAATCACGTTCAAAATTATAAAGCTTCAATTTATCAATTTTAGTTAAATTTTTAAAGAAAAGAATGATTTTTATTTACTTTTTTATTAATTTTTGATAAATTCAAGATTTACATGTTGCACTATTTTTATTTTTTAGTTTATTTTTAGTTTTAGTTTAGGCAAGAGCACTCACGCTAATCAAGCACCCCAAAGTCAACAGATTTTACTACCTCCACATCGTTGTTCCTGGGTAATGCTAAAAGTAAATAAGAAAATTCAAAGTAAAATGTCCTTGAAGGGCATCGTCAAGGCCGTGCAGAGTGTCACCGTTGCATGCACCTTGATAAAGTTAATAGCTTCTGTGGCACAAAGATTGAGAATTTCCTATACCAAAAGGTTTCCAGGCCTTGTTCGAGGTTGAATGACCTTCTGTGACTATCAAGATCATCATTGACCCATAACTTGCGTACATGTTTGAACGTAAAGTTTTTTACTCTTTCGGTTTCTGTTGTCAAGAATAGGGGATCTCATTTGAAAAAACAAAGTTGTCCTTGAAATAACCTTGAAAGTCAAACCGAAGATAAAATCCAAGGTCACTATTAAATTCCTTGACAAAGATTACCTCTAGATTGACCTTGACTTTGTCGAAAATCAGATTACCAGGAAAATTGTTAAGGTATTCGGGGATTTTTTGGGCACCCTGTGTATATATATAAGTTGTACAAATAAGTTTCCGCCGTTTTGAAAAGATGGCGCCACCAATAAGATAACATCGAAATTGTCAGCTGTAAAAAGTCGTATAGTATATGTTGACATCTGGAAACAGTATAACCTTTTAATACCTCTGACTTTTTGCTAGCATCACTTCATTTTCATCGCCTTAAGATATCAAGTTTTGAGCCAATTAAGCGTCATTTGCGGGAATTGTTAATTTACTTCTTTCATTTAAAGCAATCTGGAGTTGAAGCACATTGACTACTCATAGAAGCATATGGTGATGATAATTTAAGTGAGCGAAGTGGAAGCACAGAATTGGAAGCTTTATTGGAGGAAGACTCGTGCCAAACGCAAGAAGAACTTGCACAAGAGCTAGAAGTGACTCAGCAAGCTATTTCACAACGTCTCAAAACACTGGGTATCGTCCAAAAGCAAGGAAATTGGGTTCCTTACGAACTGAAGTTCAGAGACATTGAGCGTCACTTATTCGCTTGCGAACAATTGCTCAAAAGGCAAAATCGCAAAGGATTTCTACATCGAATCGTGACGGAAGACAAAAGTCAATTCACTACGACAACTCAAAGCGTAGAAAGTCATAGGGTAGGCCCGGGCATGCCTCCACTTCGATAGCCAAGCCAAACATTCATGGCAAGAAGCTAATGCTGTGCATTTGGTGGCATCATCTTGGAGTAATCTATTATGAACTACTCCAACACTATCAAACCATCACCGAGAAATGTCATCAACAGCTGATGCAATTGAGCCGAGCATTGAAGATTAAGCGGCCACAATATGCCAAAATACAATAAATTCTTATTTCTTTATAAAAAACAGCAGAAACTTATTTGTACACCCAATATATATATATATATATATATATATATATATATATATAAACATACACATACTCTTACACACATATATTGTAAAGAAAAGGGGAAAAACTGTTTAGGCCGCTGAATTGACAAATAAAACCATAGTTATTAATCGCATCGTAAAATTGTATTTTTGTCGTTGAAAATAAATTCTGCGCCGAAAGAATTCGTGTCGTACTGAAAGGTCTTTTGCGCGTAACAAGGCTACGCTAACATTGAGTGAGAGGAATAAAATACTGATGACGATCGTAGCGTATAAAAAATATCCTAAGACAGCTCTGACTGCATTATAGTCCAAGATTTTTAGATACACCGTTTGGTAACCATTCAGAATAAATCATAAAGATTCCTAGCATTATCCTCTTCTCTTTATCAGCAACTCTACAATCATTAAACTTTATGTTGAGTACTTAATATATGAAATACTTGATAATATTAAGAAGCGAACTTAGTTTCCGACCTTCACGTTTAGATGGCGATATAAGTAGTATGAAAAGTCAGATGTGTCGGATCTAGTACTTATTTTTTAATTCTGGCATTCACCAATTTAGTTAACAGAAGCCAGCATTTATGTAAACATAATTTTTTGATCAGTGAAAAATGAATCGCGATAAATCCTTTTTTCGACATGTCCTTTTGGACTATTTTCATTTGAAAAAAAAGTATAGTAGAAACTTATTGCTAGTTTCAAGAATGTTAAAGAGTGGTTTCAACGGTTTAAAAATGGAGATACTGACGTTAATGACAAAAAACGTTCTGGACAACCGAAAAAGTTTTAAGATAGTGGAAACTCAGCTCAAACGCAGAAAGAACCCACTAGTAAGTTAAGATTCAGTGACAGAACATTTGAGAAACGTTTATATGCGATGGGGAAGATTCATAAAGAAGGAAAATTCATGCCACATGATTGGACCGAAAGTGCCATTATGAATCGATACAACATCGCATTGTCTTTGGTTGCCAGGCAAAAAAAGAACTGTGTTCTGTGGCGTATTAAGACTGGTGATGAAAATGGATCTCCTATGACAATCCTAAGCGCAAAACGTTAAGGTAGACCCAAGAGGTATTTATCTGCATTTGGTAGGAACAAGAGGGTGTGCTTTACTACCAGCTGCTAAAACTAAATGAAACCGTCACTACCGAGATATACAAACACCAACTGAATAATTTGCAACAGAAATTGATTGAACATAGCTCAGCAATCGCGAGCAATAGGCGTAAAGTCATTCTCTTGCATGGCAACGCTTGGCCATATGTTATGAAACCCATCAAAAATAGCCTGTTGGAGCTCGAACGAGAAATGTTGGTGTACCCAGCGTACTCGTCAGACACAGTACCTTCTGATTACCACTTATTTAAATGATGCAGCACAACCTCGTTGATACACACTTCCGACATGTTCAAGATGTTCGAGAATTTGTGGATGATCGGATCGCCTCAAAACCGCCATCGTTCTTTCACCACGGCATTACTATATTGACAGAAAGATGGGAAAAAGTAGTAACAAATGTCGGAAAATATTTTTATTAGCTAACGTATATCCATTTTCCATCATGAATGTCCTTTTTCCATTAAAAAAGGTCGGAAACTAAGTTCACCTCCTAAAGATATATGGCATATATTCTATATTTATTTTTAATACCTTCTTCCAAAATATTTACATTTTCAAAATCGAAAGAATGTAACAAGTTATTATTTTAGCTTATATATTATATTATAAAGAGTGTATGACCGTTAAAAATATTTATTAATATTAAAAAATATTATTTTAAATTATTTGTTTAAATTTTTTTCGTTCCCTCACTTTAATGACTCATAGATAATAGTCATTTTATCTAACATTTCATTTGTTTTTTTCTTTCTTTATTAGTGTAGAAATGTTATACTTTATTCACATAAAGTAGAAAGAGAAAATTACATCCTGCTTACATGTTTGTTTCTTTCTAGTGACCAATATCAACATGTTTGGTGATCACCTATTTTTATCGTTGTTTTAGTAAATGGTATATCTAATATTATAATAATATTAGATATTTTCTATAAGAACCATAATTATTTTAATAAAACATGTTTTGTTTGTCTGCAAAATATAATAATGCGTAACTTGGCAATACAATTAGTATAAATGTAATATATGTACTAAGCTAGCAACTTTGATTATATTATAATTTAACTGTACAAATAAGAATATTTTTAATGATATTTCAATAAAATAATAATACTTGGAAATGTAATATATAAATTATATGTCTTTATGACCGTGTATTCATATCGGTTTTAAGATTATTTACTTTAGTAATTACAGCTTAGATTTGTCTAAATTATTAGAGCTATTATCTTAAGTAAAAACTTATTATTATTATAATAAAATTTTAAATTATGTTCGAATATATATATATTTTTAAATTATGTGTTCTGTTTGAGATTAATGTTGTGGGGATCGTACATGGTACGAATCCACTACGATACGCGCATGCGCACCAACGCGTATACCACGCATGTATTATAGCGAGTGGCGGCGCCTCCGACTACGTGGAGCGGGCCGCTACGCCGCGGCGTCGGAAGCGGCCACACGCCGCGGCATTCCTGTTCGGGTAATTGGTAGAACCAGGTTCACATTGACCTACTCTCACCTCTTATACTGTATCTTTGTATTATCAATAAACTTGTTAATTATCTTTATCTCGGTGTTTTATTGTGTTGACCCCGACAACGACCGACGCGTAGGCGGTCGCCTAATTATATAAATTACGACTAATCCTACACTGGTAACCCCGACTTTGAACACGCTCCCAGTCGCAGACGTTCTGGGAGAGGATTTCATCCGACGACATCCACGCGGATGAGGACGGAATAGCGCCGGGATCAACAAAAAACAACAGCACCAGGTATTTGTCACAACAACAAGTACTTATTTTTTTGAAATTGGTGTTCCAGCAACGGGTGCAGGAACGCACGGTAGTCAGCACGTGGTCAAGGGAACAAAGGCCACGCTTCTAGTATAGACGCGCGACACAAAGGACGCGCGTCGTGCAACGGTCCATGCAGCATCGAAAGTGCAGCGCACAGCGCGCCTGCACCGCAGTCCAGCCAGCAGCAGAGGCGGCAGGAGCCCCGCACACGCGGTTGCGGCCGCCCAGGCGCAACCCCAGCAGCGGCGGTGGCAAGAGCCCCGCACACACGGTTGCAGCCCCCCCAGGCGCAACCCTAGCAGCAGCGGCGGCAGGAGCCCCGCACACGCGGTTGCAGCTCCCCAGGCGCAACCCCCCTTTTATTTTGCATAGTGCACACACACGGCAGGTAGGGACGCGGCTCTACCCCGACATAGCCATAGGCGGGCATCTACGTATACCCTGCGGCATGTAAGTCGGGCTCTATGACCAACCCCGAGACCGTTCCAGTGAGCCCCCCAGCCGAGAAAGGCGGATACAGATAAAGTGTATAGGGTCGGGTGCGAGCAAAATGCGAAGCCGTACTTCATACGCTATAGTCTTCGCAGACGACAAAATGGCGTTGTCCCACTCGCCGCCTAAGAATAACGCGAGCAGCAACCGCGATACGGCAGAGCTGTTGGAACTTTGTCGTAGGATGAACCAACGTTTCGACGCGCTGGCTGGCAAGAACGCAGCACTGCGCGACCGCGTAGAGGAAATTAGTGCTCATCTGCAAGAGCTAAATACACGCGACGGCAACCGCGCAGATAGGCCCGCAGACCGTGCGCGATCACCCGCACGCGAGAACGAGAACGCGGCAAGAAACGCGAATAACAATCCGGCAGCCGTCGGTAACATAGTTCAGCTGAACACTAGGCCGAGAGATTTCCGTTGTCCGCGATTCCGCACACATGACTGCGACGGTTGGTTTCAGTCATTTGAGTGGATGCTGCAGAAAAGCTCGATTCGTTAATCACTCATATCGGTCCCGAAATTACCGACACACTTTTCGAGTGTCTTCAAAACCTTCCTCAGGAAGGACAACATAACGCGCTTAAACATGACGTATGCGCGCGCTACTCGTTATCGATCGAGGAGTGCATGGAGAGCGTGTTTCGCGAGACAACGATTCACGATCGTAGACCAAGCAAAATACTCACGGAAATGTCGAATCTCGCAGGCGACCAGATCCACATGAACACGGTAATGCGTTTCTGGCGCTCACGCCTCCCCGCACAAATACAAATCCAAATCGTAAACGTTGATGACGACCGCGCACCCGAACACGCGGATAAGATATACGAAATAGCGCGTAGATGCTACGACTCGAATCTAACGTCGCATGACGAGTCAAGATCGAGCCGCGACGCGTGTAGCAAACTAGAGCACGCCTATGATAAAATGGAAAGATTATCGCGAGAGTTTCGCGCACGCGAATCAGAGGCACGCAGCTGGCGCAGCGATCGCTCAACAAGTCCTTAAGGCCCACGGCGCACGCCCCCCCGCAAGCAGCAGCAGCTCCAGCAGTAGGAAGGCGTCCAATGCCCGGCGCTCGCGTGATAACGCAGCCTCGCCTACGGCAAACACAGAGGTTATAGTTAGCCCTAGCAACGCCCGCCGCAAAGAAAAAAAATCCAGCCCGCGATTGCGCGACGGTATATGCGACGCGCATTAAACATATGGTGCTAAAGCGCGCACTTGTGATAAGCAATGCAAGCGTTACAGCGAATACTCGGCGAAAAGTAACGGATCGGGAAACGAGCTGTAATCGCCCAGGTCGAGACGGACTGGGCGCTTACTTTCTCCTCGCATCTCCCTATTAAAGGCAAGAACAGTAAAATTACGTTCTTAATCGACTCTGGAGCCGAAATTTCCGTTCTACCGCGACGACCCGCACAAGACGCTTAGATGGAAGAGCTCAAGCTGTACGCCGCGAACGGGACGCACATCAGTACGTACGGGGCAAAGAGGTTGAACCTCGACTTCGGATTTAACACCGAGATGTCGTGGAACTTCGTGATAGCCGGCATGGAGAATGCCATTATCGGCAGCGATATCCTACGCGGCTTTCACCTAGTTCCCGACCTCAAGGTACGCACCCTGACGCACCAGCCATCCGAGGCCTGCGTCAGGTGCATATCTAAGGTGGTTTCTAATTTTACCGTGCACACCGTGCAACCGGGTATCGCTCACGCGGACATTACCGCGAGATTTCCCAAGGTAATGGGGCTAGAGCAAAGCACGCCCAGGAAGGACCGCAGAGTCTTCCATTATATTCAAACCACCGGCCCTCCCGTAAGCCAACGCGCGCGCAGGCTACAGCCAGAAAAACTACGTGCGGCCAAGGAGCAGTTTGAGGAAATGCTCAAGGAGGGCATAGTGCGACCGTCAAAGAGTCCGTGGGCAAGCCCCATTCAACTTGTACGGGCTGTTCGAGTATAATTTAATGACGTTCGCATTGCGCAAAACCGGGCAAACGTTCCAACGCAACATTAACAGCGCGTTAGGCGGCTTCCGGTGCGTGTTTGTGTTCCTCGACGATATCCCCATCACGTCGAGCAACGAGGAAGAGCACAAGTTCGACCTGGAGAAGGTCCTCAGTAAGTTAGAGAAATACTCACTGCGGCTAAACGTTAAGAAATGGGAGTTCGGGCAGGCTGAGGTAGAATTTTTAGGTCATACGATCAACACTACCGGTTTTAAGCCGACCGCGGAGAAGCTCCACGCCATCAGGAGCTTCCCGAAACCCGCGACGATACAGGATATGCAATGATTCTTAGGCCTGATCAACTTCTATAATGCGTGCATTCCCCACGCGGCCGAGATTCAGGAACCGCTCACCAAATACAGGGCGCAAAAAAAAGACAATTGCGCTATCCGATGGTGCCCCGCGGACGAACAAGCATTCGAAAAATGCAAACAGTCGATGCTCGATATCGCTGAAATCGGCTTTCCGGACGAGGACGCGGAGATACGACTCGTAACCGACGCATCCAGTACAGCGATGGGAGCCGCGCTCGAGCACAAGGACGGAGATCCATGGCGACCGATCGCATTTTTCTCCAGGAAATTCAATAACGCACAGGCTAAAGACGCGATGATCGACCGCGAGCTGACTGCGATATATTACGCGGTACGTAAATTTTTTTACTATTTGGAGGGACGCGAGTTCGAAATCGTCACCGACCATAAACCGCTTATGTACGTGATGTCGCAGAATCAAAACAAGGCGCCGGCGCTACGCTGCCAGCAGCTCAACTATATCGCACAGTTTAACGTGACGGCGCCTCCGACTACCTGGAGGGGGCGCGACGCCGCGGCGTGGGCAGCGCCCGCACACCGCGGCATTCCTGTTCGGGTAATCGGTAGAGCCAGGTTCACATTGACCTGCTCTCACCTCTTATACTGTATCTTTGTATTATCAATAAACTTGTTAATTATCTTTATCTCGGTGTTTTATTGTGTTGACCCCGCCAACGACCAACGCGTAGGCGGTCGCGTAATTATATAAATTACGACTAATATTACAATGTGTTCATGTTAAAAACCAGCAATTGATATTTTGATAAATAAGATTACAATAACAGAATTTCATCAAAATGTCACGATGAAATTGAGGTGACAATGAAGATAACACAATTTAGTTTAACAAGTTTAAAAACTTGAATTATGATTTCTATTTAGAAATGGCGTTGACTAAATTTTATAAAGTTAAATCGCTTGACACATTAGTCAATATATAATCAACATATAATAACCCGGGAGCTAGTACCATATTTTCCTCACCACTTTACCTTTGGCGACAAATTATTTTAAATGATTCTTTTGAATGTACTCTAAAGTACAGTGATGGTCTGCTTCGGTAATTCATCTAGATGTAACAGTACCAGGCACACAACATATAAAGAAAAAAAATTTCAGTTATTTATCTTCGGCTCAAATTTGGTCAGATATATTGACAATATATTGACTAAAATAAAATATTTCCTGATTCTAACCATCCGAGTTATACAGCATCGGCTCATATGAACACAAAAAATCTCATACTTATGAAAAAATGGGATAAAAGTTCTGAAAAAAAATTATCGAGCGTATTTTCAGATGCCGATTTCGAAAATCATAGAAAAATTCTCGAAATAAAAAATTGAATTGTGAAATGGTAAAAACTATAGATTTCACGGTGTATCAAACAACTCTCAGTTTTCAAAAAAATATTTCAAAAAAGTTGTATATCTCATTAAAATAAACGTTCTATGTTCTATCAATTTTTGTTCTAAAACCTATTATTATCGAGAAAAACAATATGAATGAGGAGCATTTAAAACTTCTGATCAGCCCAACTTTGATCAGATATTGCAACGTAGACAGCGTTATAACACTTTTTAATTTTGCACTTTTCTCAAGAAATGAATTTTCGAGTAAAAACTTATGGTACATAAAAATATATTTTCGTAAGATTTATAACTTTTAAAAACTTTTTTACAAACTTAAAATTGTTGCATGTAACATGTTTGATGATTTTTACCATTACATTATTTATTTGGACAATTTAATCTATGATATTTGCGTCCAAAAGCCCAAAGAATAATTTGTATGACCTTTTCCTAATTCTTATAAATTTTTCATTAGAAAATCAATCAAAATACTAAAAAAAATTAATGGAAAAATCATTTGTTATGTGGAAAAGTAATAATGATATATCTGTAAATTTTATTTATTTATTTAATTATTATATTAATTTTTATCTTATAAATATGCAAAAAATAATATACACGGCTCTTTAATTCGTAATAATTACATATTCATATTATATTACAGTGCCTGCTTCAGCTCATCACTTCAAAGTCCGTACAAAACTGCAAAAATCTGTTACATCCACATTGCACTCTTTCAGATAATAGTTTAACATGTACATTTAACTAAAAAGTAAGTTGAATGACCATGAGATTCTGAAAAATACATCAGTTGACCCGATGAGCGTGCCGCGGAAGATGTTCATCGTGCTGCACTAAAAAGAACCAACTTCGAAAAATAGCACATCAAAATTGACACTGAATTCACATTAGGACAATGCAATCTTATAGTTATAAATTTTATTTCTGAGAAAATCACTTTATTACTTTTGAATTCGGTATCGATTTCAAGAAAAGATTTTTAAATAGTTTTTAAAATCGATGTAGATTATTTATTAATTAAGTATCATTCATTTTTAATCGTAATAAAAATGAATTAGTCGTATTTATATTTTTGTGAAATATTTCATACTTTTTAATGCAGTTTTTTAAAGTCGATGATTTTTTCAATACTTTATTAGATTAATATAAATCCTCTTATTATTTTATAATGCAATTATTTAAAAAATTTTTTAAATATAGAATTGTATCTTGATATTTTTTGTAGAAAATGTAGAAAGTTTATGACTCAATACTTTTTTTAACAGGATGGTAAATAGTAACATGGGCAAGATAGGAAATGATAGTATTTCATCATCGTCTCAGTAACCTCAGAACAAAGACACGATTAATAATAAACAAAATAGAAGCCAAAATATAAAATGAAATAAAAAAAGTATTAAATGTAAAAGAAATGCATTTTAAATGTAAGTTATGTTCGTAGATAAGCTTTGAGAGTTCTGAATCACTTCCGATGATCCAGAACTCCCATAGTCTACAGCGTTGATGCCACGGCCCCTGCCGCCACAGGCCCTGACATCAGCGCCCTTTAGCGCTATATACTTTTCTTTCTCGGGTAGAGAGAAAGAGAGAGAGAGAGAAGTATGTAATTCACTCTCATAACACGCTGTTTTTTTTAAATACTACGCCTCACGGCCCCTAGCGGCGTATGTAAGAGAAAGTGTGCTATATACACTTCTCGTTCACAACAGTAGTTGCATGGTAGAGAGAAAGAAAGTACGTTGTTTTCTCTTTTCTAATAACCGCCCACTGTACTTCACAGAGGAGAGTCTATGGTGTCCACAATATACTTTTCTCTCTTTCTGTCTGTCAGGGCCCTTATAAAATTATAATATACAAAATAAGTTTTATATTTACCGATGAAAACTTTTCCGCTGCTCTCGTAAACCCTATATGCACCTGTTTATTATATATATTCTATTATTATATATAATTATAATCAAAATCCTTTTTTTATTTAAATACAATAACTTTATTAAATTATTTATAATTACAAGAGTAATTTTTTTTAAATTTGATGGATATTTAAATATATAAATAAATTATACACAAACTTTTTCCTTTTTTTTAACTCTTCTTATTCTTCTTCCATTTCTTCAACCAATTCTTGTACATAACAAGAACAATTATAAAATTCCTGAGTTTTAATATGAAAATTAAAAGACTTGCAATTCTCCAAAAATTCCACGATTTCAGTATTGGTTAACTTTTCACTAATATAATTTTCAGAAAAGTTTTTTCACTATAGATTAATTTTACTTGTATTACGTATACATTAAAAATAAACCTATTTCGTCAATTTCTTGCAGCCTTCGATGACGGTTTTCCAGTATCCAAGATTTTAGTAAATATATATTCTGTACTGCGCATACAGATCTAAAGCATAATGTACGATTATTGCAATACATATTGTCTGAAGCTTGTAATTTCTATAATGGGAGATAATTTAAGTAAGTCCTCAACATTTTTAAGATTGTTTGAAAATTTTTGCGGGTATATTTTCTGTTGAAGACCTTTCACATAGGTCATTCGAGAATTTGTTAAACAATTACTAATTATTTTCTCAATTTCTTCATATGGTATATTGCCAGAACTCTACGGTAACCCAAGATAATTACGTTATAACCATTGATTCTCACTCTTTTCTTTCTCAGACAGTCTAACCATTTTTTCGGTGCTTGAAACAAATAAACTATTGGTGCATCGTCTTCAAGAATAATTATTACAACTTCTTTCAAAATAAATTCATTCAAAGAGCTTTTAAAGCCTTGCACGTCTACAATGTACTCCATAATGAGTAAGAATGATTTTTGTTATTATCCAATTGTTTTTATAGATAAATCAAAATCTCCACTATTATCTTTTCATTGCATATGCAATTCTTATATTACATATTGCTCATTATTCGTATATATTGCTTTTCAGGCATTTTTAATTTAGTTAAGCTTTTCATTTAAATCAAGAGATATACGTTTCAGTTGAAAGGATATTTTCCAGCAGATTTTAAGCATGCTGCTATATCAAGGTTTACTTTTATAGAAAGGTCACTGTAAAAAATCTCAAACTATTCACATCTTTATATATTGGTAGCCTGTCATGATAAGCTTTTTCACTCAACACAAGTTACCGATATTTATAGAAAATAAATTACAGTGAAATAGTTTTTTAACGTATATTGTTTTAATGATATTAAATTATCGTGTCTTGTAAGTATAAGTAGAATTATCTTGTTTTGAGTATGCATATAAACTTAAAATATTTATAAAATCTTTGGGTGAAGATAATTTTATTACGCAGATAAGATCATTTCTACGTAGAAAAATCTACGTATAACAGCGTAATATGTCAAATATATGTGTAAAATGAAAGAATTAAAGAACATTTTATTTAAACCGAAATGTACTTATTTGTTAATCGTCATTAATAAATTTATACAAAATTAATTTATATATTAAAAGTATAATCATTGTTCCGTCAGAAATTTAGTAAGATGACCTGGCCACGCGGGATCGCGGTGTAGCAGCCTGCGCCTGACTCCTGTTCTGTCCACAGCAGCGGTGTTATGTGTCCTCGCATCGCCGGCGGTAGAGAGTAGAGGGAACGCTGGGTCAGTGACGAGCTTTGTTGCATTATAAGCAGTAATTAAATTCGGTAAAATATCAATGAACTTATCATTTCCGCGAAGACTAAACTGCATCCACATTTTTTCTTTCAAAGTACGATTGAAATTCTCACATATAGAAACTTTTAGATTACTATATGTGGAATACAGATTAATATTATTTTTCTGATTAGTTCTTAAAAATCTACGTAGTAAAATTCTTTAGCTCTATCCGTATGCAAATTCTTTGGTACACGTCCATGCTTGAGAATAGCATTAAAAGCTGTTGCCACATCTTTACAGTTTTTCGCTTCAAAGTTGTAGCCAACGAAATTTAGATAAGGTATTTATGACTGTAATCATGTATTTGTATCCTTTATTTTCTCGAGCATAAAGTGGTATTTTAACGAGATGCGCTTGCCATGTCTCATATATATATATCACACAGTTCAAATTATCGTCGAAATGAATGAATCTACCTCACTTTTTCCATTTTTTCTTTCTTTAAATACTTTATGGAGTGTTGTAGTGCTGTCTCTATAACTTGTTTTAGCTTACTATTAATAGAAATCAATTAATTTCTAATTTTTGACTCATACGCAATGAATGAAGTTTTGAATCAGCAATTTTTTCTAATTCTACTATAGATGGCGGTATTATTGGTAAAACGTCGATTTTTTCATTTATCTCGCTTAAAAGTTTGAAGTTTCCTCTTGCACATGAGTTCTCAATATATCTAAATCGATGGTCTTATTTAATTTAACTGTCGGTGATTGGTAGCCGAGTCGTTTATTTTCCATATCATTGAGTATCATATGTAAATTTAAATTAAACGCAGGGTGGATCTTGACTGCCTTCAGTTTTATCTAGCTTTTGTTCGAATACGTCGACACTCATTGTTAAACTGATTGGAGCATTGTGTTTATAGATTAATATATAACACTAGTCGCACACAATTCTTCGATAACAGAGTATATTATTTCATTATATACTCTATATATATATATATATATATATATATATATATATATATATATGCGTGTGTGTGTGTGTGTGTGTGTGTGACTCTGATTTCCCGCAGACCTTTCAGTCAACAGTACCCTTAGTCGATTTACTAACTCATTCGGTTTATCCCAGTATACATAGTCTAAGGGCATATTTTTTTGTACAATTTTAAATCGACGTAAAATACCTCCTAATTTTTTCGTAAAGATCGGTAAAATAATTTCTAAAAAATTTTATGCTTCATTACACGAATTCCTTTATTTTTATCATAATCTTTTTCATGAGCATTAGATACTTCAAGAAGTGATAAGTTTTTGATAAATTTGACGATCTTTATTGTTAATGAGTTTTACATCTAGTAATTTTTTAAATAATAGTTCTAACAATCCATTAGTGATATAGTATTTTGTATTATTAACTATGACATTACCGCTGGCGAAATTTATTGGTAAATTTCTAATCATGAGATCATCACCATACTTAGATATTTTTCAAGACTTTTATCATCTTCTTCAATATCACTCTCAGCTGATTCAAAAGAAGTATTAATGTTGTCAGTGCTGTGATCATTATGTAGAATATCATTATTACTAATATTAGTATTAGTATCATAGTTACTCTCATAATCATACAACGATTCTTTAATATAATTCATACAACGTTTTTTTTCTCTTTAAAAGTAGATAAATTATTCTTTTCTTCCTTTTTAATATTTGATACTCGCAGTCTATAATGCAATGAAACTTAAAGTAAAGTTAGGATTGGGATTGAAAAAAAAATAAGAAACGAAATTTAACTGATAAAAACAATAAATCAGCATTGAAAAAAATAATTCAATCTGCTGCATATTCTATGATTCCAAGTTCGAGTTTTCAAAAACTAGTTCGTTAAAATAATTGTAAAAACTAATGAAATAAATTGCCCTAAATTATCCGTATATTGTCTCTAGAATTAAACATTTTACCGCAACATTATTTAGTATCAATTTAATAAAATAACATGCAAATTGCTGACCAAAATTCATATACCAAAGTCAATACCAAACCAACAACAAAAAATTCATATACCAAAGTAGGAAGCTGTCACTATTTGAATTTTTTTAATATATACATTTAGAATAATGATATGCTGATCTTCCAATAAAGTTACATACAGAAATATTTATCATTTTATACAGTGAAAATTAAAGGGTAAATGATGTTTTCATTTTATTTTCTTTACAAGGCCCTGAGGTGTAAATCACGATCTGGACTGTCCAGAATTTATATAATTGTAAATATAAAATAAATTACACAATGGTAATTCTATTACATCACTTATACATACGAATTGGCTATTGGGAAATTACTAATCAAGATTAATAAACATTGAACTATTAAAACCTAAAATATGTTCCTGATGTTTCTTCAAAGATGGCAATAGCAATACTACAAGCATGGAATTTTGAGTGGTGACGCACATTTATGCAAGTACTCTATCTAATCTTAAGCTGAACTACCAAAACAAAAGTAAATTTACTTCGATGTCTTATTTCCTCAATTTTGATTCTAGAAAGTTAAAAAAATTTTGTATAAATCTTTAGACATGCCTATAAGTGGCGAAACTTTCTTAGAGTTAATAACATTTCTCTAAATTGGTTTAAAAAAATAAAGAAAATTCGTACAAATTTGTATTTTGCTCCACGTGATACTAGTGCTTTTAAAGAAAATAATTATTTTAAATGTTACGTGTCATTTAAATACATAATTCGAGTGTCGCCACTGGTAGGACAAAGTAATAAATCAAATAAAATTTATTTCACCGTTTTACGTATTGTATAAATAAAATGAGACGTCGAAATAAATTTATAATGCACGAAATCCCCTGCAACTGATAATCACTATTTCTGTCGATAAAAAAGAGAGAAATTTAGTCTCGGCATATTCGAACAAATGTCACAATAAACAGCAGTCAGTACCGTACATATATTATCAAAATATAAAGAACCCCGATGCTTATTGTAATATTTCAAATTTATATTTTACGTAAGTAATTATAAAAGAAAATCAGGCCATACAACTAAACATGCGTAGATAAGATTTTACATTATGCATTTTACTGTAGTTTTTACATATAAAAGAGATTTTATGTTTCAAAAGGACATGAAGCGTGCAAATTCGCAATCGTGTATATAGACGCGCACAATATACTGCGTTCCATGAGTGAGTCGAGCATCTCTAAATACGCCTTCTTATCTAAGTATCATTTATTAGCTGTAATATACAATAGATGTTTACTACATCTGGGTTTATTGCTTTTATACTCTGCTCCAAGAAACTCAGCTTATTATATATGCATTATAAGTAGATAGGTTATAAGCATTCTAGCACAACGCCCCTCTTAAAAAGTCTACTGAGTCCCCATCTAGGTTGTGCTAGGGAACATAACACACTTTAGACGTGAGTTCACTTCAGATTCAATAGAATGACTATAAACATATAGATATAGTGCCCCCCCCTCCTGACAACGGTGCCACTCCTGCTATATTATAATAGATAACGAAAGAGGAAATTTTTGAGGCCATTGATGCAGGTAATAGATATACATACATACATATATACATATATTTACTTATATATATTTACATACATAGATATATACATACACAAATATTTTCTAAAATATATATTTAATAACTAATATTTATTATGCTGTTAGAGCTGGTAAGAAACAGGGGCGAAACCATTCATATCACGATCAATCGAGGACGAGGGCCCCAAAAAGGGGAGGCGGTGCTGCGCCTACAAAAAATTGTTTAGAGTTCAAATTCCAAGAATTCCAGGAAATTCTAGGAATTTCATATTTCCTAGAATTTTTTCTTTTTATTTAAAAATGTCTTTTTTCTGTGATTTCTTTATTTTTCTTCTGTGATCAATACGAGTCTGTTGTATTATATCAGTGTTTTATTTTTGTGTTTTACTTTTATCAGCCAGTAAAGAAGCGTTATGAACTGAAGTCTTAAGTGAATATAATTAAGTGAAGTAATTAGGTGAATATATTTGATTAGTTAACGTAAAGTAAGATGGCTTTTCTTTCGTCTGTAGAATTTCAAGTGAAATAACTTGTTGAGTTTTAAGTGAAAAAACTTGTAATATTTACGAACGTGTCGGTGAATTGAACATACACGAACTCAAGAATTATTGAATAATAACTGAGCAGGATATGAGAAAGTTAAAGGAATTTGGAACAAAACAAGGTCTCTCTCGAGCTTAAAATCAAAAATGTTGATAGTGAAGCGCCAGTTGGAGGTATTCTAATCTCTAACAAGTCAGCTAAAGTAGAATGGCGAAATATTCAATCTGTTTGTAAAAATAGAACAAGAACAGGTGTTGCTATTAATATAAAGCATCTGGACATTCTAAGTTGACGCACAGAAGTTCTTTCAGGATAAGGTTAGAGCTTGCTGACAAGATTATACTGCAATAAATGTAAATTCTGATTTTATGTCAGAGTTTTCCATGCAGAAAAATGGAGAAAAAACAACAGACATTAGATATTTCACAACTATGAGTGTTACAGTATACATGTCTACCGATTTAGAACAATAACATGAAGATCATATTAAGTAGCCTCTTCTAGAAGAATTTCAGTATACAGATTCCGGATAGACATTGAAAAGTATTATCAGTTTGTCCATAAACATGAAAAAAATTTTACCTCACAAGGCAAAATCATATATTCCTCGCCCTAAGTTTATAGCATCAAAAAGAGCATGTGTCAATGTTCATAACATTGGTAATCAAGGCTTCAAATATGCTATTATTTCAGCATTCGATCCTAATGAAAAGAATCCTCAAAGAATTCATAATTATGATAAATTTGCAAACGAGTTGAACTTTGGTGATGTAGAATTTCCTGTAAAACTGAAAGATGTTTCTAAATTTGAAAAATTGAATAATATTTCAATAAATGTTTATTTGCTTAGGAAGTACGGAGCGAAATATGAAGTATTACCTTATCATACTTTATGAAATAAGAAGGAGAAACATGCAAATCTTCCTCTGATTCAAGATTTCTACATAGAAGGGTATGAAGAAAACAATATTCCAGACGATAATGGAAGTGTACCTCAATTCCATACGTATACCCATACATCTAGGATCACAAGTGAGTAAGGCTCATAAAAAATTATACTATTGTGAAAGATGCTTGCAACATTTTTATAGTGATGAAAGGCTTCAAAATCATGAAAATCTTTGTGAATATATTATTCATTGTAGAATAAATTTATTAAACTCATCCAATAACATTTCAGATGTTTATTAAATTAACAATTGCAGATTTTGAATGTTTATTAAAACCTATAGACAATGAGAATGCTTTTTAACGTCATGAAGCCTACATTATAGGTTTCTATTTAAAATGTAGCTTTGGCGACAAATTATCTGCTTAGCAATCCTGTACACAGAAAAGTCCAGACGATAAGATACCTGCACAATAGTTTGTTGGTCAACTGAAATCAATTGGTGAGCAGATTGATTATCTCTATCAAAATACAAAACCAATAAACTCACAGATCTTAAAGAAGTAACTTCTCAATGGTCGACTGATTGCCATATACGTCTCAAGCCATTTCTAGATGAGCAACTGGCAGTACGAGATCATTTTCATCTTACAGGAAGGTAGGTTTCTCTTTTAGATAAATAAAGATTAATTTTTTTTAATTCATTTTCTTCTCTTTAGATTTAGAGGTGCTGCTCATAATTCATGCAATTTGAACTATAAAGATTCACTGATTAATAGAGGAATTACTCTAATACCTCATAACAAGGAAAAATATATTTTATTTACAAAGTCTATCAATGACTGCAATATAAATTTTAGATTTATAGATTCCTTGGCAATTTTTACCATCATCCTTAGAGAAACTTGCATTGTGTCTAAATAATTTACCAATAGCAATACAGGAATTTCAATTAGATGGATTCTCAAATGAAAATATTGATCTTCTTAGACGTAAAGTTATATTTCCGTACGATTTCGTAGATGGACTAGATAAATTATTAACTACAAAACTGCAATCGAAAAATGAATTTTATAATAAATTAACAGATTCAGATATTACCGAAGAAGACCTCAAGTACGCTATTCAAGTATCGGAAAGTTTTAATATAAGAACATTAGGAGATTCTTTGGATTTGTATTTAAAAATAGATGTTCTCCTCTTAGCAGATATCTTCGAAAGTTTTCGAAATACATCTATTAAAGCCTACAGTTTATGTCGTGCACACTTTTACACTACTCCAGGATTAACATTTTCAGCAGCTCTTAAAATGATAAGGTAGAATTAGAGTTCCTGACAGATATGACATTTAATTATTTATTGAATCAGGCATTCGAGGTGGAATAAGTCAGTATGATAATCGATATGCAAAGTCAATTATCGATAATGGGATCGAGATGCGATGAAAAAAATACAATAAATACACTTTTATATTACGATATTAATAATTTATATGGTTGGGCGATGGTACAGCATTTACCAGTTGGAGAATTTAAGTGGGTTGATTATGAATCAACTCGTAACTTTTTCAATACACTATGAGATTCTGATATAGGTTATACTGCAGAAGTAGATTTGAACTATCCTGAGGAAATACATGACAAACATCGTAATTTACTTTTCTGTGCCGAGCATCGTACACCACCTGATTCAAAACAGAAGAAACTTCTAACTACATTAAACGATAAAATAAGGTATATAATTCATTATCGCGCCTTTAAGAAAGCGCTTGACAATGGTCTTCGATTGAAAAAAGCACATAGAATTTTAAGTTTCAAACAGAAATCATGGCTGAAATCCTATGTCGAAATAAATACTGAAAAGCGAAAGCATGCAAAGAATGAGTTTGAAAAACTTTTTTATAAATTGTTAATTAATTCTGTATATAGAAAATGCATTGAGCGAGAGTGATCTCACGTTGATGTACCTTTAGTAAATAAATTTATTGGTCGATATGGAGCAGAGGCACGCTTAGCTCTACCTAATTATCATAGCTGTGCAATTTTGGATGAAAATTTAGTTACCATTCAGCTTGAAAAAACAAGTGTAACAATCAAAAAGCCTGTATACGTTAAGCTTTGTATCTTCAATCTATTAAAGACATTAATGTATGATTTTCACTACTCTTACATGAAACAGCGAGTGGGCGAAAAGTGTAAGCTCTTGTATATTGAATCTTATAGCTTGACATATGAAGTAGAGGACATTGATATATATCAAATAACGAAAGAAAATATTCATAGATTTGATATTTCCGATTATGATGAAAATAATCAGTATAAAGTATATCATCAAAATAAAAAAGTTCCTGGGCTAATAAAAGATGAATGTAATGAAAAGATCATGATGGAATTTATTGGTTTATGGAGTGAAATGTACAGTATTTTACTTGATGGAGGAGTGTTAGTAAAAAAAGCTAAAGGAATAAAATCAGGCGTGTAAAAACATCAATCACGATTGAAGATTATCGAAGAAATTGAAGACTTCGTGATTATACAGGGAGAGTAGTGCATATACAAAAATAGAAAAAAATTCTCCTCAGTCCATTTGATGATAAAAAATACTTATTGCCCAATACTACAGACACATTACCTTGGGATCACAATAAAATCCTAGAAGAGCAAATGTCGCAAGCTGCAAGTCAGGTAGAGAGGGAAATAATGGAAAGTATAAGTCAGCAAATCGAAGAATTGAATGACAATGAGAGGGGATACGATAAGACTAATGAAAGAGTAGCTCAAGTAGGTGCAGCTGCTAAAGAAGAAGAGAGGGAGAATAAATCATCAATGAGATTCGAGTAACGGTAGATATACACGCAGAACAAGAGAGTAGCAATAAAGCAACCAATGAATATCAAGCTGCAACGAGAGAGGATGACGGTTTATAGCAGTGAACGTAAACCAATAAGCGTTCAGTATAATACATTGAATGAATTATCACATGAATAGAATCCTGAAGAAATCTTGGAAGTATTGGAAGATTGAAGAGAAGGGGTGTATTCCATGAGGCAATGGAAGGGACAGAAATTGTGGTGGGAAATCTGCTATATGAACAAACTGAGGATGATGAAAAACTCATTCCAACAGTTGAAGAGCTTAAGAATTCTTAACCTTCTCGAAAGAAAACAAGACTAATCTAATAAAGTAAGATTCATAGTTAATTTTCTGTTAAAAAATTAATTTTTACTATCGCAGAATTAAAAAAAAAATTTTCTTTAGAATAGGTTTAGCTACTCTGAATAAAATTTGTGAAAGCGAATTCTTGTCGAAGAAGAAATGTACGGAATTGGAAAGGAATCATCAGTACATGGTGACTGCTCTTAAGCAATTCTCCACAAAATATGATCCTAAAGTCGTTGCGGAGCTGCACGACAACCTTCAAATATTCTTAACACAAACGATATCGTCAGTCATATTAAAAGATGAAGAATTTTTCATAAATATGGCTAACAAAGCAAATAAGCTTTGTTTATTTATAGAGTATCAGGGTGGTAGTTGTTTTCAGTTCAATACTTCTACTTCTTAAGTAATAATAAAACACATAGTTTCATTTTTTCTCATTTTTTATTTGTCAAAAAAAAAATCATGTATAACATAATTACATAAATAAATATTATAATCATAATACAATGTCTTTCTTATTTACTTTGAAATTAGTGTCCTTACACCTATCCATATATGTTACTGGCTGCGCCACTTCGTTGTTTGGAAGTGTCCAAGTCAAATAGGACTTCAACACCTTCCAAGAGCAATACCGGTAAGCTAAGTGTACTTCTCCAAGAATATAGTTCGATATTCTCACAAGCAAATAAGTGAATTTAACAGCAGACTAGAGGCACTCTGAAAAATCACTGAAAAATCTCCGAAGAATCTCGGCAATATCTCTCGAAAATGTCGCCTCCAGCGCGGAAGCATGCTTTACTTATAGTTCTCAGTGTCCAAACTTGATTGCGGGTAGAAAGCTAAGGCATAAAAGGCCACTCCTTATCTGTAGTATTGGAACTGATATTGACATTTCCTTGTCTACTTCAGTAAGGCAAAACTGAATGCTTGTTTGCTGAATTGTATCCACATTGCTTTTTTAATGTTCAATTAAATCATTCACAAATACTTGCATGAAGTTTACTCTGTGAATAGTATAGATTTATGATATACTTTTTTATGAGGTTTTGAAAGTGTGAATTCTAAAATTCTTTTTCTTGATCAATTTGTAGATTTGATGACACTCTTCCATGTTTTAATATCGTATTCATCGAAACCCTTTATTATCCTTAGAGTAGGGTATGATTTCTACAATATCTGCTAACCAAGTTTCATCTATACCACGTATATCATATTTTCTTCGTTTATACCTGCGACGAGCAGATTTATGTAGCTCTTCAACCACTTTATGTCGTACTTTCTGTTGACTTTTCCTTTGGTGATTTTGTCGATGCATTTTTCCTTTCAATCTCTTTTACAATACCATCCACATTATTAACCATTTGTGTAACTCTGTCTCTTAAACAATTATGTGAGTCACTAAGAGTTTTCAATTTCGATTCCAGTTTGGATTGATACTGATCGATCTTCATAAGATTTTTATCGAACTTACTCATTCTTTCTTCCAATTTAAATCGATTTTTATTATGTGCATAATATTTTTGATAAAGATCTTTGAATTTCTCTTCTATTATCGAGCCATTTTGTTCATGATATTTTTCGTTTTCTTTTAGAAATTCATTAATTTTTAAAGATACAGTATTTAGTTCCTGCTGTAAGATTGAATATAACGTTTTTACACAAACGGTATCAGTATCTGTGGTAGCTTCTCCAACATTACAAAGTCGTTTATTTTTTATATCAAAATTACCCTCTGCTGTAAAATTGTATCCAATGCATGGTGGACACTAGCACTGTTGCGTAACATCAGTGCAATGATATTGAAATATTTTATACTCTTCGATGAACGTATAGATTCATCTTTACTATGTTTTTTCCGGTGATCGCTTGTTGCTTCTAGAATTCTATGATAATTTTCACGATCTGCTGGATTTATTAATGTGTTGCCTGATTCTTTTTTAATAAGTAGCTTCATTACTCCATTAGTTTTAGGATAAGTTAAATCTTTCACTTTTATTTTATTATCATTAAATATAATTTCAGAATCATGAAGCATGTATGTAACTCCAATATTTCTTACTCCATATATGTTATCTAATTTACTGCGACTTTGATCTAAAATATTAATTTTAACATTGTCTTCACGTCTTTTCCTTCTCAAAGCCCGAAATGGTGTCGTGTAGCTATGTAAAATTGAACTGAGTGTTTAAGATTTTTTTAAATTCTTTTTATTTCAAAACAATCAAAACCATTTCTGTATCTACTATCATGCATCGCTCTATCTTTATCAAAACAATTCAGAACAATGATTGCGAAACTCATTGAAAACAGATCATTATGGACATGGTCATCATAAATATGTTTTCAATTCACATCATCTTGACGATAAATTACTAACATATTAATATTATCTCTAATAAAATGTTTTGGTATATGAGCATATGACTGACATAGGTAGAAGGAGTCTACATATTTGTGTCTCCCCATACAAAAAATGCGCAGACATTATCTTGCTTCTTACAAACTACATCATCAAAAATCATAATTGAATTGGGCAATGCTTCATCTGGTAATATTACAGATTCATGTTCACTAAATGGGAAAGATAAAATGCCTTCGATTGGTTCTGTTAATTTTTTGAGAAATTGATACTTTGGTTGATTTAACGAATCAGAATAAACATACACTTTCTCGAATCTATGACCATTAGGATGAGTAATTAAAGCTAATAAGCTACTTGTTTTTCCGCAGTTGGATGGGCCACAAAATACTGCTCGTATACTTTCTGGTAGTAACTCTCCGTGTCGTTTCCTTCTTTTTTCCTTTAAAAATCAAAGTTAGATTTAATTCATTTCTAATTTGACTCAACGATGATTGAACATAAAACTCGTAAACATTCAAAAAAGAAAGGACGTGGATTACTCGATAGAGTAATTACCTATCGAAATTCATTTTCCTGGTTGTCAATACTGTCGCTCTGGAACTAAATTAACGAATCGATTAAAAAGGGCTGATCCAGGAATAAATCCACTAGATAAGGCATGTAAAAATTATGACATAAAGCTTCAAAGTTTGCTAATAAAGCATGGCAACGGACTAAAGCGAAGTACTCTAGTCTAGCTGAGATAGCGCGAGCTCTAGCGGTTGCAAGTGCTATGAAATTAAAAGCAAAAACGGGAATGGGGTTAAAATTCAACAAACTGGTGACAGCAGCGAAAAAATTATTTTAATCAGGTGAAAATTCATGCAAAGTAATACAGTCCGTCTTAAAAGGTGCTCGTAAAACTGTTAAGCTTAGTGCTTGTAAGAATAAAGTTTTCATTCCACGTGTGATGCCCCTTCCGTCAAAAATTAGCGGAGTTTTTCCTTTCCTTATTCCACTGTTCGCAGGACGAACACATATTTTACTGTTGCAATCGAAGGACCATTCTCACCCAGAGTAGAGTCTCGTTTAGCTTTTATATTCAAATAAAAGTATTGTATCACATAACGATGACCATTTTTTTCCATGTTTAAAAATTCACTGAAAACGTTCACTATTCATGGGTGTCAAACAAATACTAAATATCAAGGCGTCTTCAGTGAGGCTTTGTAGATTGTGTACTTTCTACTACAGTAATATTTTTTGAGTAACTGCTGCCACCTCTAGACCAGGCCAGGTATTTCAGGGACAACTCTCGTAATGAATGAGAATTTACCAGAACAAAAACAATTAAGAGAAAAAAAAGATTTAAATACCATTTAGTAGATTTTCTAATCGTTTCTGCCAATGAAAATTGTGTATCTATGTTATCAATCGCTCCCCTATTTTTATTGTAGTGCACTATACATATACACATACATATACATTGGTTGTATAATATCTTTATTGGTACTCCAATGTTTGTTCACTGTACTTGCGTAATCTACTTTTTCGACTGTTGTTATCATGTAAACTTTTTTCTTGTCCATCCACTTTATTACTAACCAAGCATCAGTATGGACTACTTCAATTTCACCTTGGTTCAACTTACTGACAAGCTTCGGCATTCCTTTTCTGCTTTTCTTCACGGTCCCACACATACCAGTATCTTTGTCATAGAGAAAATTAGCAAGTTGAGGAGACGAGTATCAATTGCCTAGGAAGATAACGTGACCTTTGTTGAAATATGGTGTTAGGAAATCAGCTACTGTATTTCCATAGATTCTCATATCAAATTCTTGATAATCTGTATCAGCTCCTTTACAGATAATGAATCGTAATAGGAATCCAGTCTCGCAATCAACCTATTCGAAAAATTTTATACCAAACCTGTGTCTTTTCAAGGGTAAATATTGCTTGAACTTTAATCTTCCTTTGCACAGCATTAAACTTTCATCAATGCAAAGGTTTTTCCCAGGATGCAAAGTGGAGAAAAATTTCTGATTTATAAAACGTATTACAGGTTGAATTTTCCTCAAAGAGTGGTTCTTGTGGGGTGATGCATTGTCCCTATTATTTTCAAAATGCAGAAAACCTCAAATTTGGAGATATCTATTACGGGTCATGTATTTTCTGAATATTGGACTGGATAATAGAGGATCCATGCTTTAATAATCTTTGACATTACACTTACGAACATGGCCTATACTGATAGTTACAGCAAGAAAGATTTGCAATTCTTCTACTGTTACATATTTCCATAGAGCCTTATTAGAAGGAAAAGGATCCTGTTTTTGCTTCTAGAAGAGATTTGTTTGTTCCAAAATTATTTTGAAAATATTCGAATCCAAAAAGAATTCAAAGTAATCTAATGGAGTATGCTCTGGTACAGGAATATTTTCATAAAAATTAGCATGACCTACAAAGTTTTTTAAGAAAGAGAAATAGACAGAATCGAGAAATACACCGACATCTCTCCTAGGATCATCAAAGATTTCTGAATAAGCATTTGGTTGTGATTCACCAGTCCTATCGTCAGCATACTTCTCTTCTGGTTCTGATTCACTACTACTCCAAGCACTCATTATTTTGGCTCAAGAAAGGAATTTTCTATTGTAGACTGGTGATGGACTCTACGAGTTTTTGCGCTGAATATCACAATTTTATATGTATAGAAAGGCCAACTCAAAATCATAAGGTATTCCGTAGGAAAGATAGTAGAAATAAGTATCAAAGTGAAAAACGAGAGAAGATAGTCAACTCAAACGATGGAATGAAAAGTACGAAAGTATTGTAATGGTAGAGTGACGGTAGAGTAACGGTTAGCAAAAGCTTGTCGCAAGTGACAATACTTATATCGTTGAGACGACTGTTCTTGTATCAGGATTCTCGACGATAGTGTTTGCCAAGTAGCGGTCGAGAGTGGGATTAGGTGGTTGCCTGTATGCAGACGTTTTGTAAGTGACTTATGTCACTTATATTATTTTTTCTAGAATAAATTTCTAGTTATAAGTCTAGGATCTAAATTATGATGATATATACATTTCTAGCAAAAAGTATTTCTGTAATTTTACTGGCAAATTACTTTCACAAAAATAGACTCAGAAATTTATCTGAATAATGATATTGACAGAAATGCAATTAGTTAAATGAGAAAATTCGGTGCCAAACTCTCTCAAAGTCTAAAAACCAATTTTAAATATTTTCCTGTGTAGATTCTCCACCTCGCCTTGGAGAAATCTTCATCTCTCTTTTTATTTGAAGCAAAAAGACGTAAAAACCCGAACACAGTGCCTCCAAAAACGTAAAGATATATCTTGTGCAATGATTGAAACCATATTGCTAGGTTTGACTTGCAAATGACCTCCATAGACCTTGACTCTGAACTGATAACGTCAAACCAACTTCAGATACGAACTTAGCGCATCAATTTACTTAAGGATAAAGAGGTCTCCTAGCATTACGTTTTTGAGCCAATATGTCGACTTTCCGGCCCTTTAAAAGTTAAAAAGTGTGCTGAGCTATAGGTGCAGTAGAATACTTATATACTTTTCCGTTTTGTTTTGAATAAAGTCTGGAGAAGAGCGGATATCCATTCTTCTTTATGTGCCATGATGCCCATAGCAAAGTTAACTACTTTTTTCTTTTTTTTTAATATTCTATTTAAATAACCTTTCTCACATTTCCACTTATGGGATTATACGGATCTATGCGATTGTGCAAGATCAAGCAATAAACTGTAGTATTAGCTGAAAAGTTCTCTTTAGCCTCAAATTCTAAATTTACATCTACAAGAAGGCTCTTTAGATATTCATTTTGTTGTACGCAATCAATAACAATGAGAGGTGCATTCTCGAGAAACTATTTCTTTAAAAGCAGTGGTTGAGGATCCCTTGTATAGTATGTTTTTTGGAAATTTACATACATGTCATACAATATTGCGTATTGACCCTTAGATATATCAAAGTTTAAATTATTATATGGATAATATTGCGAATTCAAAAAAAGTCTCACGTTACTAATATTGTAATGATCAAAACGACTGGCGTCTGCGGCTGCTTCATATTTTTTCTTTGTCTCTAAACCGAGAATCACATAATGTCGTTTCTCCAATTGTTTGGAAGTTTTCACTATCCACATATGCTTATTGGCGCTTGGTAGAACACGATATTCAAATAATTCCCATGATCGATAAAATATTGAGATGGGATTATCTTTGCCAATCAAATTTAAAAGTTGGATTTTTTGTTTGTCAGAAGCTATGACATAAGGTACTAACCATTCTATGTTATTATTATGTTATATTCTTCATATGTAGTATTATTACACATATGTGGTATTACCTACTCTAGTACCTTCCTGGATTATAGTATTCAGCTCCTATCTTAATTTTACCAGAATAAGTTCATGCTTCATATTAATTATAATTTTTGGATTATCTTCTGCGAAGTCGAAAATCATACTTAGAGGAATAGCAACGTCAAAGTTTCCATGCTTATCTAACAAAGTTCTCGTTGCTTCTTCATTGCCCACCTAGCCTGTATTTTCAAGCATGAACGCTTCGTTGGTATTGAACGAAGCCCATCCTTTCATGACACTACTCAATCGAACATTTTTACTTTTGTCTATATCAACACCATTAATGTCGTAGTGAATTTCATCAAAAAGATGACAAATACCATTGTTGATCTAAATCTAGATTTAGATGGTGCATTTCCATCAGCTTTTTGTAATTTTCCATAGATATGAATAGAACTACGTGGTGATAGAAGACACAGATCTTGGTGTTGGATGTAAATGCGAATTTCATTATAATGATCTCAAATTTAGTCATGCGTATGGTTGGTATGCGTGAATTTCATAATGAGCAATTGACTCATCGAATGCAACACCTGATTGGATTTTTAGTATTTCGCCCATTTTTCAGAAAGCAGTACAAAATTATACAAGTAAGTTTTTCCACAAACTTTTATACCAAGACTTTGCAGGAACTGAATGTTATTCAGTGTTAACGATTCCAAACTTTTCAATCGACTGATTGTCGATTGCCATGATGGAGTTCTTATATGCTTGCTAGAATTATAAACAATCTCCATTATATGGATTTGATATGAAATCTAACAGTGATTTCTTCTTCTCGAAAATTAACTAGATTTTCGTCCTGATCGAAAATTCGAACTTCATTATTATCTATACACTTAACACTAAGTGGTAGATATATCACCTGTGATGGAATTTATCTGATTTTATATCTTGGTGGAACACTGGGAAAGAATTCACGAATAGTATAAACTTTTTATTTGTTAATATAAGTTCCTGAAGACTCTGAGTACGTTGATTTTCAATATTTTCACTGGTAAATCAGAACGGTGTTCTATATTTTCCTTCAGAATAGGAGGAGTAAATCCCATTACTCGACCGATTGATTTTTGAGGTTTAAGATCTAACAGGACACTACACTTAATTTTACTTATAAATGTATTATTGTTAGCTTTCTAGGAAAACTTAATTCCTTTAGATTTCAATGTATTTCATAAAAATTGATTTATATCATCAATTTTGTAACTCCCAATGCGGATAGTAATAATTTCTCCTTTGAAATGAAGTTGATCATTTGTATTGTCAAAATTTGGAATGAAATTAAAGGTTAAAAGTTCGAATAAACCTCAAACATAATTTTTATGCTAGTTCAATGGATGGAAAGTATTGGGCTTCTGAAACAGAAGATTTTCCTGAAAGAGTTAAAGTGAAACTATATTCCATGACTGGTGAGCGATAATGATCAAATTTTATTTGAAAAATTCTTTTTATAGACTTTCAGTTAAGAAACGAAGACAAAGATGACTGCAAATGAACGAGTCGAACTTCTGATATCTTGTACAGATCTATTTCACTTCTTTCACATTGAAATATTTCATAAGATCTATGGTAGGTTTGAGGTCACCAAAGCTAACAATGTAGGTGACATCAGATCCTCATTTTCGATAACTGACCCAATGAGTACTTTTATTTTGTGAATCATCGAGATTAACAATAGCAGATTCGTTATGTCATGGTCTATTACGAGTAAGGCTAGTTTTCATAAAAATGCCTCGAAAATATGGAATTTGTAATATACGAAATGTGTTCAAAAAGTAACGAGAATTTTTAAGTTTTGCGGGATTGGAGAGCCCGCCTGTATAAATTTTTTTATTATGTTGGTACACATGCCTCTGAAGTACGATAAAATTTTCAGCAATATTCATTGTTTAATTTTTAAGTGGCAGCCGCTACTGTTAGACGTGTTTTTTGAGCTCGGTTTTTTGAAATACGGTTTCTACTAAAAATTTTGTATTGGCGTGTACGGTCGGTTAATTACGGTATCCCGTTGCCTCTAGATGATTCTATAGGCAGTTGTATGTTCGGATGATAGAATGCGATGTCCAGGTATCTCTGAGAGTTACTTTACTTTACTTTACTTAGTTGATAGAAAACGATGTCCAGATATGAGGGAATCAACTTCTATGAAAAGATTCTTATTGGTAAGTAAAATACGATATCTAGGTCTTTCCGAACGACTTCTATGAGGAGTATTATCTTTAGTCGTTACGAAGCGATGCTAGCTTTCTCGGGACGACTTCTACGTTGAGTATCGTGTTTAGTTGATAGGAAACGAAGTTCAGGTATGTCGGATCAACTTCTACGGGGAGTTTCGTGTTCGGATAATAGAATGCGATTTCCAGATGATTTGAAATAACTTCTACGGGGAGTGTCGTATATAGTTGTTGAGAAACAATGTCCAGGTATGTCAGTACGACTTCTATGAAGAGATTCGTATTCTACCATTCGAACACGCACACTAACAGTAGGAGTAGTCCCGGGATACATGGACATTGTATTCTACCTCCTCAACACAAAACTCTCTGTAGCAGTCGTCCTGAAACATTTCTTATAGTCTGAACATGTTACTCTCCGTAGAAGTCGTCTCTGAAATCTTTTTCTATCACCCGAACTCAAAAGTTAAATTTATGCCCGTAGAAGTCTGTAATATAGATTTTTATATATAGAGTACTTTTTACTTAGATATTATTGAATTGCTTATGAAATCGATTAAATTATTATCTCGGGCGAAGCCGAGACGGGGGATGCTCGTGTATATATATATATATATATATATATATATATATATATATACATATTTCGTATATCTCCGTTTTTTCAATTAAATACCGTGAATATTTTCCTAGTGATGCCAACTGAAATTCAAGCAAAATGTTGATATGCAAATAGCATATTTTTAAACAGACGACGGATATTGCCTTTTTATGCAAGAAGTGACGATATATTTTATTATATATATATATATATATATATATATATATATATATATACATATACATAGTTTCGAGGTTTTTGGTAAAGAACCCTATTTAGCCATCATTTCTTTTGTTTAAATTAAAAAAATTTTAGTCTCTTGTCACAATTACGAACTTAATATGATCTATAAAAATAAAAATATAATTTGTCGTCACAATCTATATTCAGTATGATTTGGCATAGCGAACCATTTTATAAGAGAAGGAAAAAGAAAAAAAGACAAACAGACAGACAGAGAGGCAAGCAAAGAGAGAGAGAGAGAGAGAGAGAGAGAGAGAGAGAGAGAGAGAGAGAGAGAGAGAGATTTTCACATGTAAGAGAAAATAAAATTTACAAAAATCAAAATATATCTATAAGGTGTGAGAATAGTGTCAGATGAATCTGAAGAACAAGAAGGGTAATACCGACTAATGTCACACCTTTTGTAGAATACGAATCCCAAAGTTCGATATGATCATTCGTCTGAACTGGCCTGTTATTAATGCTTTAAGCGGACTACTTTAAATTGCTATTCGTGATTCAAGTCGCCACCTATTGACCGCTAGGGAAACTGATTGCTAAAAGCATTAACTTATTTTATTGATGAAAGTAAAATGATTTTCAATAAAAAAACATAACCTATGTCCTTCCCAAGATAATATATAATCTATATGTCAAATTTCAGAACAATCGGTTCAGTAGTTTTTTCAGTTATCGTGTACAAACTAAAACACGCTTTGCCTTCATAAATGAGTATGATATGATATGATATATAATTTAAGAAAATTGTAAGTATAGTTTTGGGATGAAAAAAGGAACATCATATTCCATATATTCCTATTAATTTACAGAAAAATATAATATAAATAAATATATTTACTTCGCATATTGGTCTGAGTTCCTTAAAAACGTTTTTGCAGTTCAAATTCTAGGATTAAGAAAACAGGATCCTCTAATCCCCCTATATAATACTATGTATGTATGGATGTGTGTGTGTGTGTATTTTATTTTATTTTATTTTTCTTTTTTTTTTTAATAGGCGTAGACAGAGCAAGCTCTGCTACGTGCTGTAGTGACTCTAGGGACTGTTAGTTAGCCTATACGGCTCCTCTTCTTATGACATTATCCTACGCCCCCATCCACACAAGTGATCAGGGGTTCGGTGTTCGTCCTCTGCAACTTAAAATAGAATCAGCTAACCTAACTCATTCTAAGCCATTCGCCTAATTATATCGGCATTTTTAAATTTGGTCATCACCTCTTTTGCGAAACTGGCTACTGCCTTCCAGTTTTCAGAAGATTCCAGCATTATTGATAGGATGCTCTCTGGTCTTATTGGCTTATTGATGGTGTTCATCAGGTGCTCACGTTGTATTCTAAACTGAGGGCAGCGCACTAATATGTGCTCGGCATCCTCAACCAATGTCGGACAGTTGGGGCGGAAATCATTATTATCCAGGTGAAAACGGTGGAAATAGAACCTAAAACAACCATGGCCAGTCAGCAACTGGGTTAGGTGGAAATCTAGTTCCCCGTGTTTCCTGTTGATCCATCTTTGTATATCTAGAAGGATACAATAAGTCCATCGGCCTTTGTTAGAATCGTTTCATCGTTTTTGCCATATTTCTATAGAACGATGACTTTCCACGTTTTTAGCATCTTGTAGAGAATCCACTGCAGCCTTACATATGTTGTGCAGCCTAGCCAGTTCATCTGCAGCTAAATCGAAAGGAAGAATTCCGACAAGTACCTCAGCAACGTCGGTGGATACTGTCCTGTAACCACTAATAATTCGTATACAGGAGCGACGACGGGTCGCAATGGCCAGCTCACAATACGATTTAATTCCGCATGCATGATGCCAGATTGGTGATGCATACATGCTGACAGAATTAACAACATAAGCTAACAGCTTCCTCTGGGGTGGACGTGGGCCACCAATGTTAGGTATGAGCCGACACAAGGCAGCTGAAACTCGTTGCGCTTTTTCGCCAGATATCTTTAGATGCTCTTTGAAGTTTATCCTGGCATCAAGCTGTACACCCAATTATCGTAAAGATGGCGCAGAACTAATGCGGCAGCTACCAACTTTAAGAGTAATACTATCTACCTTCTTACGACTGCTGACAAGAACTACTGCTGTCTTGTGCACCGCTAATTGTAGACCAGCCGACTTAATCCATCTACTGATGTTGCTGATGGCCTCATTGGCATTTTCAGTAAGTTCATCAAGGGTGTTAGCCGTCACTACTAGAGCGATATCGTCGGCGTACCCTACTGTTATTGAACCAGGCGGTTGTGGAATCCTTAACACGCCATCATACATAATATTCCACAATATAGGTCCCATAACTGAGCCCTGGGGGACTCCCACAGTAACCTTATGCGATACAGTGCCTTCATCCGTTCGGTATAATATTATCCTATTCTCAAAGTAGCTGGCCACGACATTCTGTAAATAACCAGGTACTCCGAACTCTTTAAGAGAATTCATAATAGAAGACCAGCGCGCTGAATTAAAGGCATTCTTGACATCTAGAGCGACAATGTCACAATACTGTTTAGTGCCACCTTTCCATCTCTTACCACTGATTGCATCTCTTGCGGTACACACTACCAGTTTAATAGCATCGACTGTTGATTTTGATTTCCGAAATCCAAATTGGCGTGAGGAT
Source organism: Sycobia sp. Sy_11 (assembly GCA_018907035.1). Lineage (NCBI taxonomy): Eukaryota > Metazoa > Arthropoda > Insecta > Hymenoptera > Epichrysomallidae > Sycobia > Sycobia sp. Sy_11. The sequence continues at coordinate 2,117,168 of JACCIC010000052.1, read as the reverse complement.
AAGCCGTGCAATCCTTCAGTGAATGCTTCCAGTCGGCTACATATTATTTTTTCAAATATTTTACCTACCGTGTCGAGCATACACAATGGCCTGTATGATGAAGGATCATCAAGTGGCTTATTGCCCTTAGGTAACAGGACTAACCTTTGAGTTTTCCAGCAATCAGGAAAAATACCCTCAAGAAGACAAGCATTATATACTTTTAGAAATATAGCTGGATTCTTCTGAATCGCCAACTTAACTGCCGCATTAGGGATACCATCAGGGCCAGGGGCAGCATTGTCTCTAGTCTTAGCGTAAGCATTATGTAGCTCCATTTCTGTTATAGGAGGTATATCGTCCGAGTGTTGCGTGTGCAGTACAGTCCCATGAATGTCATTGGGAAAGAGAGCGGAAACAATCTTATCAATCAATACCGTGCTAGTGGGTTGTATTGGTGCCCTACTCAATCGTGCCATGACTGTTTTGTATGGTCGTCCCCATAAGTCATTGTTGGCCTCTGCACACAGTTCAAGCCAGCATCGACGCTTGCTTGCCTTAATGGCCTTGACAAGCACTCTCTGTGCTTCTTTAAATAAACTATTAAACGTATCACGATGGGTGCGGGCTCTCTGGGCAAGTCTACGTGCGCGATGACATTGTTTGCGCAATTCTGCAATTTCATTTGTCCACCAGTAGACAGATTGACGATGTTTAAATCCGCTCTTAGTCCTAGTCATCGATGCATCACATGCTTCAGAGATATGCTTCATGAGTGCATTTGCCAGATGGCCTGGTGCACCATATTCTAAACGCTCTTCTGATATTATAGTGGCGAACACTTCACAGTCTAGCGATCTGATGTTCCATTTCCGTGTGGGCATCCACTCATTGCACTTGTTCTTTACTTTCTTCTCTGCAATCTCATACAAGATCGCCCTGTGATCACTGTGGGTGTAAAGGTCGCTTACTCTCCAGTTAAGGATCCGCTGAATCAAGTCATCACTGACGAATGTTACATCAATGACTGATTGTTTATCACCCCTAATGAAAGTGGATTCAGATCCCTTATTAACCACGTGGAGTTGAAGAGAATTAAGGCCATCAAGCAGCATACTACCTCTGTTATTTGTTGAAGCGCTTCCCCAGGCTGTGGACCACGCGTTAAAATCACCACCGATTAATAATGGTTTCTTGTCCATGGCTTCATCAACTAATTTAGCTACAAGGATTTCAAACTGCTTGTCCGTCAAGCTTGGAGGAGCATATACACTAAAGACGTATATTTCTTGTATTTTAGCCCAGGATATCAATTCGCTCCGATGACTCGACTGCTTTAGTACCTGCCTATTTTGACCAATCCAGAGGGCAGCTCTATTGCTTGTGTCACTTATCCAGCGCTGTGGTCTGACCCTGTCGCAATATGGTTCGGAGATTACAGCAATGTCTATTCTTAGCTCCTTTATTGTCTGTTTCAGCAGGTCATGAGCTGCTACGCAATGGTTGGTATTCAGTTGGAGTATTTTCATGTTTTATGTCTGTTTAAAAACTCCACGGTAATCGGGCACTTATAGCTGTATGCTGGATGGTTAATCTCCTTTTTTCCTTCACATTTACAGAGTAAACAACAGGGCCCGTTTACACACAGCTTGGATAGATGGTCTTTTCCACCGCAGTGCCTGCAAAGTTTAGTTCTGTCAGGGCCCGAGCACACGGACGCTAAATGGCCAATCTGCCAACACCTGAAGCAGCGCTTTATTTCTGTTTTTTTTCGAACTCTGCAGCTGACCCATCCGATTCGAACATGCCCTACACGTAGTAGCTCAGCTGCGTGGCTATATGGTACAGACACCACCGCCGTCTGAGTACCCCCATAAGCTTGCCGCAAGGAACGAGCAATTAGTAGGTTAGTCTCCTTTAGCTCGAGGTGTGTTCTCAGAGCCTCTAATACTTCATCCTTTGAAGTGACCTCATCTATATCTTTAATCTCCAATGTAATGAGATTACTCAGGATCGAAGTGGATGCGCTATGGCCAAGCTTAGATTCAACAATGCGTGCCAACTCATGTGCATCTTTGGCTGTCCGTTCCAACTGAAGTACAAGGGCACCGCTTGCATTTCTACGTATCCTGTTAACCTCATTCTTGACATGAGATAACTCCGGGTCATTCTTTATTTGTCGCAGTACC